>QXTE01000007.1:24492942-24605385 GCA_003942145.1 Platysternon megacephalum
ACGAGAGTGTCTCCTGCGGACACAGTGCAGTGTGGACACGACTTTAAGTCGATGTATCGTACATTGCTCAGAGGGGTGGTGTTTTCACACCCCTGAATGATGTAAGTTACAGTGACTTAAGTGGCAGTGTAGACCAGTCCTAAGTTCTTGGGTAGGGGTGACTACGCAATGGGTGTCTGACATGTCACAGTTTCTGAAAGAGTCCTGCATGGGACTAGTGAAGAGCCCTGCAGCTCCTTGTCAGAGTGGGGTGGGCTGCAGCTCCAGCTGTTTCCTTTACCTCATCCCCTCAGGTGTACATGGCCCTTCTGTATGAGCCCCAGCCCAGCCATCCAGCTGACAGCTGGAGCTCTTACAAAGAGCACACAACTCCTGCCTCCTTTTACACGTTCCTGTGCCTCCCATAGTTTGAGAACTGCTACCTTAGGGTGATTAGACTCAAGGAGCACAATCTATTTAGTTTAACAAAGAGAAGTGTAAGGGGTGAATTGAATACAGTTTATAATCATAGAATCAAAGAAGATTAGAGTTGGAAGAGACATCAGGAGATCATCTAGTTCAACAGTTATTTTCTAGGTAAATTTTGAGTGTGTGTGTGTGTGTGGTTGTTGTCATTGTCCTGTGTCTTGTACCATTTCATTTTCGTGGCTTGGGGTTTCATATTCAGAGCTGGTTCAGACAATGCTGCCATATCTCAGCGCCACCGCATTAGAAACAAACTAAAATTCCAGTGTGACGTTTGCTGCTCATGCTCACATTGCATGAATATGCACTACTTCACATTGATTGAGCTCTGTAGTGATAACTTGACTCCTCTCTGGAGTTATGCATCTCTGACAATTCCACAACTTATCCATTATTTGTTGGCCAGTTTCATCCGTTAAGGCCACTACTCTCTTCTCTTACAAATATCTCCTCAGGCACAACAGAAGGAATGGATCTTGAGGAGGGATTTGTAAGAGAGCATGGAAGTGGCCTTATGGATCAGTTCATAGATTTTCTGCTTTAGCAGGGCATTCTCGTATCCGGCTGTCAGTGGTCAATGATCCTGGTTATGGATATACAACAGAAAGAATGACTTATGGTAAAATGCAGGACTACAGGAGAGGAAGGTATGGCAAATAATGTCCAGGGCTGACCTATGTTAGAGGGATCCTTGGCGACTCAAAAGAAATAAACTTCTTGTAGTTTTTAATAAAATGTCCATGGGGAAGCTTTGCAATTGGCTGTGAGCTGTCGTGTCGGCTGCTGTTACTAACAGCAATGTGGAGAGCACAGATAGTGCTAGCCCTATTCTGTTGTGTTGCCTTTCATGTTAGTTTGCTCTAACAAGTCTCTGTATGTCAATTAGCAAAATAGAGCTTAGATCAAAAATAGTGGAGAGGGATATGTTTGGCAGTGGCATCAAGCCCTATTTGGCTTGGGTCCTGCTATTTGAGAGACTGTCTTTCTCTGTATTTACCACCATGACAGTTGAGATCTGTTTTTCAGGTTTAAATACCAGGGCGCTTCCACAATACAAATGACTAGTAATAAAGCATTGTTGCTTCATAAAATCTTTGTTGGTGGCTGTCACCACTGTAGGTCATAACCTATTAGAAACTGGGTTGGAAGCCTTTTAATAATTGTGTAACTCTGACAGGTAATCACACTATGTGTATGAAAGATTCTCTGTCTGAAAATGGGATAGGAAAAGTGAAATAAAGAAATATAAAACTTCCCTTGGGGCCTTTTCCTTCCTACTTTCTTCCTTGGCTTAAGTGCCATAATGAAGCTCTCGTGATAAAACTAGAAGTACTTCGTTTATGCCTACTCATAATTCAGCTGAAAACATGTAGGGCATCTGTACACATTTCAATGGTTTGAGCTATCCCATTTGCTTTTTTTGTTGTTTAATATAGGTACTTAACAATCAACACCAGGAAAAACATAATTACCTCGTTCCTCGTTCTAACATACCCTCTAAGAAATGGGGCTCAAAATATGAATCTGAAAAAATCAGAACAGAGGAGAAGATCTTTTAAGATGCAGACTGAGGAATAGTATGACAAAAATCAGTTGTACTTTTTTTTAAGTGTGCATTTTCTTAACCGTAGTAAATTGCTGTGATATATAGTTTTGAAAAGATAATCCCTAATCAGTAGTCAGTTTGTTTTGTTTTTGCCATCAAACGAATTTTGTTGCATTAGTTAATGAAATGCACTGTTTTCAGAGTAAAACAGAATGCTCCATATTTTCCTGTGATGTTAATTCTGTGTTAATTGCTATTTAGAAATGTGGAAAAGTTTCCATTTGCCCTTCACTAGTCCAGTGAGCTGAAAAATTCTGAAGTAAATGAGCCACCCACATTCTGGTCTGAAGGTGATATGAGTGATACTTCATATTAGCATTTAATTAAATTGCAAATGTTATGCTAAAATGGGGAAGTGCTGGCAAAAGTTGAATAACTGGATTAAATGACACCTTTATTTAAAGCCAATAAATTAAAAAGTTAACTAATCTGGAAAAAATGAAATCCTTAACTCTCTCAGCAATTAACCTGTGCTCTGCTGCTAAAATGTTGTCTTGATCCCCCAACAGTCCTACTGAAATTCATGACAGCTTTGAACACTAATTTAACAGCCTTCTAGTCTAGGTTAATGTCATTTGACTATAACAATGAAGATTAATTGGGTTTTATTCATTCTATAGTAGTAAGGAGATAATATACACTTGGAACAATCACAGATGTCTGATGTCTACAAATACATTTTAGATTAGTGTAATAGGATGTTCATTCCAAGGAGGATATAAATTGCAATTTATTAAAAAGTTGATCCCATGTCAATTTGATTGGGGAACACTGAATGAGTCCTATTCATTGTGTACATAGAAAGATTGGCAGAAGCCTTTTTGTGTGTTTGTGTTTGAAACTGCATATTGCTGGTTATCATTCATTTCACTCATCAATTGCTGGCTATTGTAGTCAGCACTAGAGCTGGCCAGCAAATGGGAATTGCTTTCTGCAGGAACTTTCATATGAAAAATCCCAGTTCACATTTTTCTGTTAAGAAATAACTGTTTTCCAGCACAAAGGGAAGTGTTAAAAAAAAATCTAGTTTTCTACTTTCTTACTGTTTTCCAAACTTTGACAGTTCTCAAACTTTCTTATAAATTTTCTAAGTGCTTTCCACACCCACTTACTCACACTTTCCAACTGGAAAATAACTCCAGGTTACTTTCTCTTACTCTCACATTTTAAATGCTCTAAGTAAGTGTTACTTTTTAAAATTGAAGTGTTACTTGTTAGCATTTTTACAAAACTTTTTTTCTGCTTCTCTAAGGGAAAAAAATAAAGTGAGCAAACATATGCATTTCAATTTTTTTTTTAGAAATTAGTGATAAGCTTTTCTAGGAATGTTTAATTTTGAAACTTTTGGGAAAATGAAATTATTGGTCAAACGAGATCTTTTGCAAAAAAAAAAAATTGTCAATACTATTTTTGAATATATACTTTGTCTAAAAAAAATCAAAGCTCTAATTATCTGAGGCCAAGATTTAAAAAATGGTTACCTAAAGTAACTCTGCTAGGGTGAGATTTTTTTTTACAGGAGATGGAAGGTACAGCCATTATTATTATTATTATTTATGCATATTACTATAGCACTTAGGTGCCCTAGTCATGGACCAGGAACCCATTGTACTAGGTGCTACACAAACACAGAACAAAAAGATGATCCCTGCCCCAAGGAGTTTACAATCTGTGTATAGGACAAGAGACAACTCATGGATACAGGGGAGTAAAAGGAAACAATGAGACAATACTGGTCAGTATGATAGATGTGGTCTTTACATGTCAACAGGCAAACCACGGTCAAGTCTTTTTGTAGGCATCATGGCAAGAGAAAACTTTGAGGAAGGATTTGAAGGCAGATAAGGCATATGGCTCCCATTGAAATTAATGATAATTGTATGTCTAAATATCCTAGTGGATTGGAAAATCTCAGCCCTAAATCTATATTTAGTCATCGCAATAGTTGGCATGATTTTCAAAAGCGCTTAGCACCTATCAGTTTGACTAACTTCAATTTCAGTGAGAGTTTCTGCGTACTCTTTGCATTTGAAAATCAGGACTTATGGTCTAAAGTTTTAAAAATGACTAGTGATTTTTGGTGCCTTGGTTTTTGGCTACTCAACTTGACACCTTTTAAAGGGGGCCTGACTATCCATGGTGGGTGTCAGTACTTTTGAGGTACCTCAATTTGAGCAGCCAAAAACTGAAGCCCATGGTTTCACTGGTCACTTCTACAAATTTAGTCTTAGGAATGTAAGTTCAGGGTATTGGCCTAACTGTGTTTAAAACTGTAATTATGCACAGATCTATGCTGTTTGGTATGATGGAGGAATGACAGGCTTTGTTTTAATTGTTTTTTGTTTTTTTTAATTGGAACTCCAGTAAACTTTCTCCCATTAACCACTTGAATGTGGGATATTCCCATTGCATCAAGGTAGAAAGCACCATTATCGTTTGGCGTACCTTAATATCCATTGCTTTTGAATGAATATTAATAGATGAAGGGAGTATGAGAGGTGTGGGAGAGGATTGCAGGAAAAGGGTTAACTTTTTTATAGCATATTAAATGTTTCATATTTTGGAGGAACTTAATTTCCACACGCCTCTGTTTTCCTCATGAAGACTTCAGTATTAAAGTTAGATTTATGCATTTAAACAGTAAAAGTTTGAACATGAAATTGATGGTGATGATTTTACATTTATGTAGCACCTTTTATCCAAAAGTGAAACTTGACAGCTGTGTAACAGTGCACAGCAACATTTACACGGGCGTAGATGGCAAGCGAGGAAGAATACTTTTAACTATTTGGAGCTACAAGGGAAATATGTATGTAGTAACTATATTCTAAACAGATTTACTGAATTTATACCCTGAGGTGCCACAAATTTTGCAGTATAAATGTTTTGTATTTTTTTTTTTTTTTTAAGAAAATTAATTCGTTATCTCTAAAGGGTCCAGAAAGGCACCCTTGAAGATGAAATCCTCTATCTTCTGAATGGTTAAAGACAGGGAGGACATTTTCCTTCCCTAACCCTCCAAGGTTCTTCAGCTCTTATTTTGAAGGAACAGCTCTGATTTGAAGGAATAACTCTGACTGCCAGATCCAAAGCCTATTGAGATCATTAGAAAGATATTCTTAGGTTTTGGATCAGGTCCAGAGTGAGAAGGTAGTTTGGTGTTCATATCCATTCCCTCTGACCTCTGTGATTGCTAGTAAGAATAGTCAATTGAAGTGTTTCTTATGAATGTAGACACCTGTCCATTAGAATCT
Source organism: Platysternon megacephalum (assembly GCA_003942145.1). NCBI lineage: Eukaryota > Metazoa > Chordata > Testudines > Platysternidae > Platysternon > Platysternon megacephalum. The sequence goes on from QXTE01000007.1 coordinate 24,498,268, forward strand.
GGATTGAGATCAGCAATTAACTTCACATAAATCATTGAACAGCCATCAGACAGTAATACTTTATCACTACTTGAGCTGGGCTAACTACCATAGAATATTAACGTTTGCAGTCATAGAATTATGATGTTGGCAAGTTGAAATCAGTTTTTAGTTACCTTAGGGTTATATTGAAGTTAACACAAAATTACATATCAAGTACCCTATTATAATCAAACAAGCTTGTACTCTGCAAACTAAAATGCCATTTGGTTTTATCAGCATAAATTTGGATTAAGACGTCTAAAAGTTCTTGCTATAGAAACATTATTTTTTGAAATTTTTGTATTGTTTTAGTGATCTATTGTGATAAGAATTGTTGATAAAGATTAACTCTATTAGACCAGCCAAGCTATCTGAAAATCCATGCAGTAGGAGCAAATATTACTTCTTTATGTATTTAAATATATTTGAAAATGCGATTTTAATTACAACTGATATTTCTGTGCCTGTTACTTTGCATTTGTGCTACTTTGGAGAGCCCAGTGTTACAGACCAGAAACTGAAATAGCCATGACTTTGGATGCCAAAGTCTGAATCCTCTTCAACTTTGAGGTAGTTTAGATCCAGATCCAAACTTTGTTCCTCACACTTTCTCTAAAATGGGTTAAATTGGAACACCAAATCAAGTAACCCGTGAACTTCAGGGAAGTTTGGATTTGGATCTAAACTCCAAACCAAATTTTCAAGCTCAGGCATCTCTCTTCTATAAGCTAATTTCAATCCTACTTTACTGCTGCTTTAACACCCAGAAGAAAAACTGTGTTAATGTTCAAAGTCTTCAGGGAACCGTCGTGGTTTATGGGTTAATGAGATGTTGTTTAGTGCACCCCACGGCTAGTGCTAAAAACTTCTTTACATTTATTTAAACAGGCAGGAAAAATTGCAAATGAGAAGCTGTTTTAACCCTTTTTGTATTGTGATAAAAAGTATGAATTGGGTTATAACCAAAAAATCCTACACTTAACAACTGCTGTTTTTATCAAATCAGTTTCCGAAAAACCAAACAAACACAGTTAAACAAAGGAACAGATAGGAGAGTCGAAGGAGATTAGGAGAAGGAGATGTTAGGAGAAAATAATGTTTGTTTATAGTCAAATGGTTCATGGGTGGTGGTTATTGTTATTACCTCCAGGTAAAAAGAGACAGAATTCCTTTCTTGAGTAAGCAGTATCTCTCCTTTTGATTCCCCTAAATTTTAGATGGCTGGATGATGAGAGAAGGCTGGATTCTCAGATGATATGTAGTATTTCTCTTTACAAGTGTCAGGTGAATAGACAAGGACCGTGTATGATATGTTGTTAGATTCAAGAAACAACATGTCCATATGCTTAGTAGACTTTAAATCATTAGACTTGGAGTGGAAATAAAGAAAAGGAAAGACAGTGGAGGAAAAAACACACCAATAAACAGAACTTCCTTCCATGTCTCTGCATTTTTAGTTTTTTCAGTTCAAGGAAAAGTCTCCAGGCTGTTGTGGCAATCCTTTCTGAACTTCCAATTCTGAACTCAAAAGAACACAGGCTCAGACAGTCCAATATGCCAAATAGAGTTCTTCTCTGATGTTACTCTGGCTAACAATGGTGTGTCTTCTCCAGGATCAATGTTGTAGTGCATAGTTCATAAGGTGATAGCCACTTTAATGACCCCTTTTCCATAGGTATGCCAAGTCTGTCAGTTACACTATAATGATGTCTTCAGAAGGAGGTCCAGAAAAGCAACTTTAAACCATTCTTACTTTCTGTTTTTTTATTTCTCTTACCTTTTTAAATCTTTCATTTTGCAGGACTAAGTAAAATGAGCAGGGTTTGTTTAAATACATTATACTAAAAAGAAAGCAGTAACAGAGTGAATATATAGGAAAATTATGCCTTTGATTCCTCAAAGAATAGCTTGAGTGTTAGGTTGAAATTTCATTGACTACAGTTTATATATTTGTCTCTGGAAATAAGTGGTGGTGTCTTAATTGTCATCTCTCTTCACATGCATTTTATTGACTGTAACAAGGCACTTAGGAATGTGTAATCAGACATGGTCAATAAGCCCAGCATGAGGTTTTGATATTCTGTCCTGTCAGAAAGCTAATGTATTTAGTTAAGCTTTGTGTTTACATACCATACTGCAGACAGTGGGGTTCTATTGCTTAGGAAATCATACCACTTTCACTGGGTCAGATTGTAACTGATTTCCACACACAGGACTTGGGGACAGAAGCACCTCTTCCCTTCTCTTTTGTGCTGCCTAAATTGCCATTCTCTGCTACATCCTCCTTATGTGAGTGAGGAGTGAGCAGTTTTTAAAATAGCTGTTTTAGATATCAGCGATTTCCAAGTCCAAAGGGGACATTAAAAATAAATAAGGAACAGGATCTTCTAATGCCAATTAACTTATCAGAGAAGGACCAAATCTTGTCATAGCTTCTCCTGTTGTTTCTCCCAATAACTGAAATTTTTCTGTCACTGAAATGTTGTCCGTTTCTAGTTCTTACAAAACATAATCCTCAACACATCTTATTGGACTCTGTTATCACTGTAGATAGAAAATGCTGGAGATGCAAGTCTGCAAACATATCACACTGCACCCATGTATTATAATCACACTCAAAAGTAAAGACAAATTGGATGATAAAGGCAAAACATTGTTCTAGTCATGAATAGTGCCTTTCTCATCCTATGTTTGCTAGGCTCTGTGTATTTATATAACTTGCTGACGCTCCTGGGTGGGTCATCAGCAGGGAGGATCAAACCGGGATCTCTGGGTCTTAACTGAGGAACCTCTACTGCCTGAAAAAACCCAGCTCTGTTAGCAAAGTTCTGTAGCAGATTCCTCAATCTCGCAATGTCCTAACCACCACTCTCACTCATTGCTGAGGAATCATAGAATTCTAGAATATCAGGGTTGGAAGGGACCTCAGGAGGTCATCTAGTCCAACCCCCTGCTCAAAGCAGGACCAATCCCCAACTGCAAGACAGGGGCATCGGGGAACAGGTCACCCTGTTTTGGGAGGATCCATGCTGACTCAGTGGCTAACACCCTCGCCACTGCCAGGGCTGTGGGCTGGGACTCTGAGGAGCAGGCAGTGCCGGAGTCTCCGTACCCCAGGTGCCACACACCCCTAGTTGGTGCTCCATTTCCCCAATGGCCCAATAGGCCAACACAGCCACTCAGAGGTGCGAAGTTTTATTGACTCCGGCCAATAGGCCACACAACCCCCACAGAGATGGGCAACTTTATTGACTCTGGCCATTGAGCCACGCTGCCCTGAGAAGACGGGCTGCTCTATTGACCCTGCCCGGCATGGAAGGGCTGTTTTATGGATTCCGGCCATTGGGCCACTGAGCCTTGTGTGGAAGAGCCATTCTATTGACTTCAGCCACTAGGCCGTACTACCACATTTTATAGTAAGGGTCACCAGCATAGCACCTAACCAGCTGTGGTACAGCCTTTCCCTTTCTTTTGACCATACATCACCCGACACCCTGTGATGAGGTGTATCTACCCTGCATACCATATAGTTCTTCCAATGCAAGCCTATTTTATTCTCAAAGTAAAAAACATTACAGAGAAATCACATTAAAAACAATTAAAACCTACATGCATGCTAATAAACTTATTAGAATTAACCCCAACCATAACATGGATTCTGGCAGGCCCAGTCCTTCTGCCTTAGTCTAAGGATTGGGTCCTTCTGTGGAGGAGGGGTCCTGTCCGATTGTTGAATCAGGAAGGCCATGAGCCAGTTTGAAACCAGGTTATTTATCCAAAAACCCTTTCTTTGTCCATTGGTCCCTGGAGAATCCAGTATGAGCTAGTCTATATGTACTGCTCCTGGAGGATGACTTCTCTGGAGATGTTACAACTATTTGCCTAATCACCCCCTGCTATTCTCCTATTTACCCTTTCCATGAAAATACATAGAATAACACACAACAGCGTTTTTAATACAATAAACTCTAAAGAAGTTAAACCTCATTTAATTAGTTTTAACTTAACTTAAGTTTCATTCAGGATATTGCAGGAAATTGACAGTCTGTTACACTGTTTTTACTCAGTCAAAGGACTATACAAACATTAATTCATCCTCACAATGTCCCTGTGAAGTAGGCATTTATATATATTATCTGCATTTTACAGATTGGCACACTAAGATGGAAAGGTGAAGTGACTTCTAGAGCTGCTAGGAACATTTTCAGAGAAACTTTTTGTTTTGTCAAAGTCAAAACATTTTGCACAGATATATCCATATCAATGACATTTGTGATGAAAGGGTTTCTGAGGTCCAGGTGGATATGTGGGGGTGGAGGGAAGCTGAATAAAAAATGTAGTCTTTTTAACAGAATTCAATTTTTTGAAAACCATAAAAACTGTTTTCTTTCCATTGTGGAACAAAAACAGATCTTTAAACCTTGACAGTTGTTGCAAAATGGAAGTCATTCTCCAATCACCTCTGATGAATTACCCAAGGCCACACAGAGAATCTGTGACAGAGTTTGCATTAGAAGAAATATTTTCCTTTGAAATAACAAATTTGGTTGGTCAATATAACTCTGACATAACAGACTTAGACTTCTATAAGCCATTTGACCTTGTGACATTCTCATTAAAAAATTAGAACTATGCAAAATCAAAATGCACCTAATAAATAAATTAAAAACTGGCTAACTGATTGTCCATTACCAATTACATTTTGTGGTCTATCTTCCAAGAGTGGATCTAGTTCTAGAGGAATGCTCAAAAAGTTAGTTCTGAGCCCAGTAACATTCAGTATTTTTATCTGGAAGAAAATGTAAAATCTAGTTTGTAGATGACATGAAGATTGGTCAAATGGTGAATAATGAAGAGGGCAGAACACTTACACAGAATGATCTGTATTGCTTGGCAAGCTGAGCATAATCAAACAAAATGCTAACAGACAAATGCAAAATTGCAAATCCATGAACACACTTACAGGATGTGGGACTATATCCTGGCAGCAGTGATTCTGACAGAACTTGGGGTCATGGTAAATAACCATTTAAACATGAGCTCCCAAGATCAGCAGGCTAACATCCCTGGATGTATGAGCATAGGAATAGTGAATAAGAGTGAACAGAGAATAACACTCCATTCCACTAGTATCTCTGGAAGCTGTTGAAGAAAAGCTACTAAAATTAGGCATTTTTAAATCAGCAGGTCCAGATAACCTGCATGCAAGAGTTTTAAAAGAACTAGCTGAGGAGCTTGCTGGACCATTAATGTTGATTTTCAGTAAGTCTTGGGGAACTGGAGAAGTTCCAGATGACTGGAAGAAAGCCAATGCTTTTTTAAAAGGGTAATCAGAATGAACCAGGTAATTATAGGCCTGTCAGCCTGATATTAATCCTGGGCAAGATGATGGAGCAGCTGTTACAGGTCTCGACTTATAATGAACTAAGGGAGACGGTAATGTAATTAATACAAATCAACATGGGTTTATGGAAAATAAATCCTGTCACACTAACTTGACATCTTTCTTTTTTTAAAATGAGATTACAAGTTTGGTTGATAAAGGTGGTAATGTTGGCATAATATACTTAGACTTGTGTAAGGCTTTGACTTGGTGTGCACAACATTTTGATTAAAAAACTAGAATGATATAAAATTAAAAGGACACACATTAAATTGATTAAAAACGGACTGATAGGCCTCTAAATTTAACTGTAAACAGAGTGGTTGCATTTCCAGTGGGATCCCTCAGGGATCGGTTCTTGGCCCTACGCTATTTAACACTTTTTATCAATGCCTTGAAAGAAAACAAAAAATAAACACTGATAAAATTTGCAGATGACAAAAATTGGGGGAGTGCTTAGGTCATTAAGAGGACTGGTTACTGATACAGAGCGATCTGGATCGCTTAGTAAACCGGGTGCATGCAAATAATATGCCTTTTAATATGCCGTGTGGGTGTGTGTATATTTATATTTATATTTATACACACACACACACAAAGAATGTAGGCCATGTTTACACAGTGGGGGGGGGGGCAGGGAGGGTGACTCTATCTTTGGAAGAAATGATCTGAAAAGATTTGGGGGTTATGGTGGATAATCAGCTGAACATGAGCTCCCAGTGTGACACTGTGGCCAAAAGAGTTGATGCATAAATGGGGGAATCTTGAGTAGGAGTAGAGAGGTTATTTTACCTCTGTATTTGGCACTGATGAGACCGCTGCTGGAATACTGTGTCCAGTTCTGATGACCACAGTTCAAGAAGGATGTGGATATATTGGAGAGGGTTCAGAGAAGAGCTACAGGAATTATTAAAGGATTAGAAAACGTGTTAGAGTGATAGACTCAAGGAGCTCAATCTATTTAGCTTAACAAAGAAAAGGTTAATGGGTGACTTGATTATAGTCTATAAGTATCTAATAGGGAACAAATATTTAATAATGGACTCTTCAATGTAGCAGAGAAAGGTATAACATGATCCAATGGCTGGAAGTTGAAACTAGATGAATTTAGACTGGAAATAAGGTCTATTGTCTTAACAGAGTGTAATTAACCGTTGGAACAATTTACTAAGGGTTATGGTGGATTGTCCACCAGTGACAATTTTTAAATCAAAATTGGATGTTTATCTTAAAGATATGCTCTAAGAATTATTTTGGGGGAAGTTCTATGGCCTGTGCTATTCAGGAGGTCCGCATAGATGATCGCACTGGTCGCTTCAGGCCTTAGCATCTATGAATCTAAGGCAGGGGTCGGCAACCTCTGGCACGCGGCTCGCCAGGGTAAGCACCCTGGCGGGCCAGGCCAGTTTGTTTACCTGCCGCATCTGCAGGTTCGGCCGATCGCGGTTCCCACCGGGAAGCCGAGGGATGTTTTTACTTCTGTAATGTTGACACCACTACTGGCACACTGTATTGACTTCTGGCATCCACGCTTGAAAAGGGATGTTGAAAAATTGGAGAAGGTTTAGAGAAGAGCTACAAAAATATTCAAGTACTGGAAAACACACCTTAAAATAAAAAAAGAACAAAGCTTAGTCTACTTAGCTGACCAAAGAAAGATTAAGAGCTGACTTGAATCACAATTTTATAAACAGAAGGTATGGCGCAAGATAATTCTTAAACCTATCAAATAAAAGCATAGGAAGATCAAATGGATCAAAGATTAAACAAAAAAAATTCAATATGAAAATAATGGCAATTTTTTACCAAGTGAGGATAATTAACCATTGGAATTGCTTATCAAGAGAAATAAGAGATTCTCCATTACTTGAGATCAGTTGCCTTTCTAAAATAAGCATTGTAATTCAATCACAAGTTATTGGAGTCAACACAGGATTCACTTAGTGAAGTCCTATGGCCTACTTTATGCAGGCTGTCCGACTAAATTACTATGATGACCCTTTTTGGCCTTAAATTCTGTGAGCTAGCTTCTGGTCCTGTGCTCAGTCTCTACTTCTACAAAACATATCATCACTCTAACATCCACAAAGAACAGACCTGGGCTTCAGTTACCAAGGTGAGTTCTGAAAAATCCTCCCAGTAAATGGCATGGGACTCAGTTTTTCAGCCTAGAGATTGGTTCTGCCTTTCAAGCTGTACATAGATTTTTATCTGTTGCTCTGGGGAGAATAAATTTTAAATCTGATATTTAGATTACTGAGCCATTCCTTCTCATGGAGGATCCAGGACACACTTTCTCTTGTTCATTTCTTTCATTTTCTTTTTAAATATACTTTTCTCCCTGCAGAAAATGCTTCTGCTAAATAGCCTGAAATTCTCCAAGCTACCCGCTGAGCTCTGGAAGGCAAAAGAGCCAGTATACAGGGACGGCTATTTCTCATCCCCTCGTCTCTGCTCTTCCAAGCTTCAGAGGACACCTGATGATGATAACCCAACACTTTACATTTTACTTAGACATTTTTCACCCTTTAAAATATTACAACTTTGCCTGTACAAAAAGTGCTAATTAAAGGGGAAAAAACCTTCATACATTACCAGCTAGAAACCAATTTTATTTCTTTGTAAGTGTCATACTGTGTTCACACTTGACTTCACAGATGAATTTTCTCTGCAGACTTAACTAACAAAGATGATGAAAAGAAAGTATAACACTACAGGAAAAATTTGTAACCATAACTATAATGGAGCCACATGCTACTTCCTTGAGGCCAAAACTAACCGTTGGAGGGAGTTCAAGGAGCATGCTGATGATAATGATACTAAAATTTCTTATTGTGTATAAATATCCTCTCTACTGCCCAAAAGATATGCAATACCACCTAGGCTGCATACTGCAAGCTTGTTCCTCTCAAAATGCTCATATAATAAAGGAATGATGCTTGAAGGCACTGCTGCAACCTTATGTTTTAATATTAACAAATAGCCCAGTGATTTGGTAGTAGTAACTAAATCTTAATCGGAGTTTTGACTTTCATGCTAGCTTTATCATTTCTAAATTTAGGACATAGCTGTTGCCATGTAGAGGAATGGATTCCTTGGTTTGGTTGTAATCTTTAATTCAAAAATTGCTTTTAAAGAACAAAGACCAGATAATATCTAATTGCAGTTTGTATTTCCATCAGAGACAACACTGTCTGTTGTTTAGAATATAGGACTGGGAGTTAGCAGGTGTGGGTTCTACACCCAATCTCTGGCACTTCCATGTTATTTGACAATAAAGAAGCCTCATAATTTGTGCCTCAGCTTCCTTATCAATAAGTGAGGGGTGAAGAACCTTACTTGGATACCAATTTAAAGTGTCTTTAGCTCCTAGGATGAAAGATGCTATGTAAGTGCTGTTGCGCTGTCTAGGGTTGTTCATGACTGTGAGTGCCTGCCTCAGGGAAGACTGTCAAAAAAACAGGGCAGACAGTCCGAACTGGTTGTGTTCTATAATTGGATTTCACCAATCCAGTAACAAATGTGAATGCCTAAAGCACCATAACATTCTTACAATGGAGTCAGACAGATCCCTTCAGCCTTCCAGTCTATCTTGCCACCCAGACAAGTTGGACTTAGTGATAGTTGGTGGCCATACATCAAAGATCACAAAAGATTCAGGTTCCTTCCAGTCCCATGACATCAGTCACTTACCCCAGGTCAATTTGTACCTCAAATCTCACACCAAAGACTGTTGTAGCCAATCCTGTACTAAACTAACTAAGGATGTATTGACTAGGAAAAAGATGTTATTTATAGGTTAAAGCAGGCAACATATATACACAAATGAGTGACAATCTATGGTTACAAAAGGTGGCAGAGCGGTAGTAATCTGTCAGCACTAGATGTCTTTTAGGGCTAACCAAGTTGACCCTGGGGATCTCTGTTTCTGTTTCCCAGCTCCAGCCCTGTGAGTTCACAGAGCAATAGAGATGAGAAATTTTCATGTCACCTATCTTTGTCTTCTTTCAGAATTCAAGCTGATGGGACGAGCTTTCTTCCATGTAGCACCCTCATGGGTTTGAGAGGCGCATTATGGTTAATGTAGTCTTTGTATTGGGATATTCCACAATGGCCCATTTAGTTTTGATAACCCCTTGATGGGCAGTGGACTATTCCTCCTGACTGCGTTCACAGGTTCAGAACAAGCATTTTTATAGTTATAAAGCAAAACGTATATATCATCTTATAGCATGGGATACAGATATTACAAGTGAAATTTAAGCATGCAGCAACTTACATGCATTCCATAGAGTGTAAACACATTTTTGTAAGTCTAATACCTATTTTGAACAATACTAACATGCAGGTGAGCTGGTCTGGTTTCCAGTTCTGAATTTGTCAGTGCTCAGATGATGGCTATAGTTTTGGCAAGAGTTGGCACGTGGTCAACTAGCATCACAAGTGTGAAGTAGTATTATTAAGGCCATACCACTAAGCTTAACTATGACTTATGCTACACCCTCTTTTTCTTCTTAGGTGAGCAATAACTCATTCTCCATTTGTAAATGTAACCTTAAGGGTTGCCTCAGCTAGGTCCTCCAAGATAGGTACTTTTTTTTTTTTCTTGTCTGCTTCTCCCAAGAGGCCTGAAGTACAGCTTTGAAGGAAAGACAGAACCTTGAAATACTCTAAGACAAATGATCCAATAAAAAAAATCAAGGTACATTAAGAAAAGAGAGGGAAAAGCTTTGACTTTCATAGTTATGTCTGATTTACATAATTGTGTCTCTTCATCTCCAAAACAGGCTACTAACACTTGCACTGAAGGAAATTTTCTATTCTTCAACAGTGAATTGATAATACTGATTTGTTTGCCAAATCATACAGACTGATTATGTGACCAACGGCTGTCTTTAATGTTAGTTAGAACAAGTGCAATTATTAATTCCTTTGAGAACGGACATGGGCAAATAAATAAATGTGGAGGTGGCTGGCAATTGGACTATTCATTCTTTTTTCAGTTTCCTCCCAAATTAGTTTGATATTTTGAAAGCAGTCCTGGGGACTTAGCCGTGGTGCAAGCAGGGCGGTCTGGTCCGATACGCCATACCATTAAGATATTTATTGTCGGTATGCCGTACTGGAAAGACCCAGGAGCAGAATGTAGGGCTGCCCACTGCCCCCAGTGTCCGGCAACTCCTCTGGCAGGGCTGTACGGACCCTAGACAGGAAATGCAGCTGCGTGGAGGGGTTGGGGGCAGTACAGCTGTGCCGGAGGAGCTGCCGACATGGGGCCGTCCACCTTTTGCTGCTGCAGTTCCAGAGAGCCCTGCGGTTCAGACGTCTGTATCGAGCTCAGCAGGAGGACAGAGCCCCCCGCCCAGGTAATGTGGGATGGGGGCAGGGCGGAGTCACGTGGGGGGTCATGTGCCCCCGCTTTAGCTGGTGCCCCCCCTTGTGTCCCTCCCATGAGTCACCTATGCGCAGCGTACCAGTAAGAAATAACTTTTATTTGCACCACGGGGACTTAAGAACACGTTCCATCCATTTTAAATGGAAGAGGTGTCAAAATTTCCTAAGACTTCAAAAACCTAAATCCTACCGTTTAAAATAAGCCTTGCAAAGTTTTTTTCTATAATGACAAAACTAAGTATAAACATAAAGTATATTCATGTGACAATTGTACTAACAGTTAAATAATTACTAGGGCCGTCAAGCGATAAAATTAATCGTGCGATTAATCGCACTGTTAAACAATCATAGAATACCATTTATTTAAATATTTTTTGATGTTTTCTACGTTTTCAAATGTATTGATTTCAATTACAACACAGAATACAAAGTGTACTGTACTCACTTTATATTTATTTTTGAATACACGTATTTGCACTGTAATAAAACAAAAGAAATAGTATTTTTCAATTCACCTAATACAAGTACTGTAGTGCAATCTCTTTATCATGAAAGTTGAATTTACAAATGTTGAATTATGTACAATAAAACTGCATTAAAAATAAAACAATGTAAAATTTTAGTCTGTAAGTCCACTCAGTCCTACTTCTTGTTCAGCCAATCGCTCAGACAAACAAGTTTGGTTACAATTTTGCAGGAGATAATGCTGCCCACTTCTTGTTTACAAGGTCACCTGAACGTGAGCACAGGTGTTCTCATGGCAATGTTGTAGCCGGCATCACAAGATATTTACATGCCAGATGCACTAAAGATTCATATGTCCTTTCGTGCATCCATGCTGATGACGGGTTCTGCTCGATAAGAATTTAAAGCAGTGTGGACCAACACATGTTCATTTTCATTATCTGAGTCAGATGCCACCAGCAGAAGGTTGATTTTCTTTTTGGGTTGTTCAGGTTCTGTAGTTTCCACATTGGAGTGTTGCTCTTTTAAGACTTCTGAAAGCATGCTCCCTACCTTGTCGCTCTCAGATTTTGGAAGGCACTTCAGATTCTTAAACCTTGAGTCGAGTGCTGTAGCTATCTTTAGAAATCTCACATTGGTACTTTCTTTGCGTTTTGTGAAATCTGCAGTGAAAGTGTTCTTAAAAGGAATAGTATGTGCTGGGTCATCATCTAAGACTGCTATGAACATGAAATATATGGAAGAATGCGGGTAAAACAGAGCAGGGGGCATACAATTCTACCACAAGGAGTTCAGTTCACAAATGTAATTAATGCATTTTTTTTTAACGAGCCTCATCAGCATGGAAGCACGTCCTCTTTTTTTCCTGGATCAGGGCCAGAGTGCTTAGCATCTTGCAGGCCAAATTGGGACCAACTTTTTATGAACATAATGGGTTAATGTACATCTCTTATTATTAGGGCCATACCTAACTCATGGCTGTGAAAAATATGTCATGGACCATGAAATCGGTCTCACCTGTGAAATCTGGTCTTTTGTGTACTTTTACCCTATACTATACAGATTTCACTACTGTTTCTCAAACTAGGGGTCCCCACACAAAAGGGGGCCATGGGAGGGGAGCATGTTTATTGTAAGCTTGGTGGCTGGAGAGTGGCGGTTGCTGGCCAGGTGTCCAGCTCTGAAGGCAGTGCCATGCCAGCAGCAGTGCAGAAGTAAGGGCAGCACTATCATACTATTCCACCCTTCTGCACTGCTGTCTTCAGAGCGAGGTGACCAGAGAGTGGCGGCTGTTGGGCCAGAGAGGGCCCAGCTCTCAAGACAGCAGTGCAGAAGTAAGGGTGGCAATACCATACCATGCCATCCTTACTTCTGCACTGCTGCTGGCGGTGGCGCTGCCTTCAGAACTGGGCTCCCAACCAGCAGCCACCCAGCTCTGAAGGCAGCACCACCGCCAGTAGTAGCGCAGAAGTAAGGGTGGCAATACCATGATCCTCCTACAATAACCTTGCACACCACCACCACCACCTTTTGGGTCAGGACTCCTACAGTTACAAGACCATGAAATTTCATATTTAAGTATCTGAAATCATAAAATTTACCAAAATGTATGATTTTGATAGGGCCCTACTTATTATTAAATACCTACTGACAGATGCAAAGTGAATTCAGTACTTAGAGAGAAATACAGCCATGTGCAGAGGGGCCAGGGGAAAGCCTGTGCACCACTTAAGTTCTGTTTTGGCTAATATGTGAAACATAAGCAGAGTATGGCCCTTGCATCGGGGTGAATTTCACACTTTGATAGTACAGTGATGGGGAACTGTCATTTTACAAATTCCTAATGGAGGTACTATAGATAATCCCATGTGGATCACAATAAAATATGCTGCAATATGTTCTAAAACATTGATTTCTATTCATTACTAGTTGTCTGTCCTTCATTGCCTTTCTGCATGAGAAAAGTAGATTCTTTTGAAAACCTGTAAAAATGAGAGCACAAAGAGAGAGACTAAAACAAATCTAAGCAAAAAAAAAGGTAAACAAAAACTCAAATCTTAATAGTTACACAGAGAACTAAAGAATAAAGGCTTGTGAATTCACCCTTTGGTGTGAAATAGCTTGAATAGGTTGATCTTTAGGACATATTCCACAGCTCAGCTCTCTTTCCACAGGAGAGAGCAAGGAGGAGGTGTCTTATGGGGGTGTTTTGTGTGGCTGGGGTTAGTGGTTGGAGTGGGGAATTTTTTCCTCTCTCTGTTTGAGAGAATTGTTGCATTTGATTTTATTTAGATAGTTTTAAGTGGGTGTCAGAAGTGTGTTTGAGATTTTGGAAAAGTACATTTGTGTGTGTGTGTGTGTGTGTGTGTATATATATATATATATATATATATATCCAAGTAAATATTAGTGGCAAGCAGGTTAGCTTTCAGATTTGCTTTGTGACCCCTACATTGGCTTGGAATGTCATTTGTTAATATGTTGGCTGGATATCTAGAGAGAGCCTAATATTAGTATAGCATTCTGTAAAAGAGGCCTGTTTATCTTTAACTATTTATACAGTTTAGGACCTGTCCTGAATCCCAACATTTCATTAATTCAATTAGTTTTACTCTTAGGGCTATTGGATTAGATCCAAAAATTAAAAAAGAATAATCCAAATAAGAGTTTTTTTAACTTTTTACTTTACAATTTATTTTAACAAATATTATAAAAATTACATGGGAGTGGAGATGTTGCCAAGCTGAATTATAATATTAATTATTTTAATCCAATATGAAATTCCTTCCCAGTAAAGAGGGTCCACACACAACTCTATGCACTATATATGCCCTACTTAAGCCTTTCACCTGGGTGTGAAAACTGATCTCCTCCCCCAATGAATTAAGTTGAATGATACTAGTAATATAGGCCCTGATTCAGCAAAGTACTTACGATCATTTTAATATTAAGCATATATGTACTCTCAGTGAAGTAAATGTGACTACTTAAAGTGCTTAAAGTTAGACTTGTGCTTAAGAACCTTGATGAATTTTGGCCATAGTACCTACTCTAGTAACTGATCTGTATTGTTGTAGCTTAGACTACTACCATAAGTTGTGAATAAAAGTAACACAGGAGAAAAGTTCCCTTCAATTGTCACTATATGGAAAGTTACTTGCAACCTGAACAAAAAAAATTAGACAAAACTGCAATTGCAAATCCAATCCTGTGTTGGTGCACATCAGTGAATGAAATTAAAGTTATTTCATGTAGACTTGGGCCTTAAAATAGAGAATAACTTCAGAATTTCAATTTAAAGTCTTAAGATTCTAAAGGAAGATCATCTTGTACATCCTCCAGATTGGGAAACTGAAATGTAGTTTTCTAAAGAATTCTTGCAATAATAATCTTTATAGAGATTAGAATAAAAGCTATTGTAGCAAAGGCAACATTACAATAAGTACATTATGTGTTACTTGTTTTAATTTAAAACATAAATAACATTTGTGTTGGAAATTAAATTTCGTGTCATCATAACAAAAGTCTATGAAGTGGTAATGCAATTATAAGCCCTATCGAATGAGATGCTGGCAGCAGGGTCTGACATGGTTGATGCTTAGCCATAAGCAAAAATTACTGCTTTAGAAATAGTTCTTATAACAAGCCATGATAGTGAAGTGAAAATTCTATACACCGCTACCTTGATATAACGCGACCCGATATAACACGAATTCGGATATAACGTGGTAAAGCAGTGCTCCGGGGGGGTGGGGCTGCTCACTCCGGTGGATCAAAGCAAGTTCAATATAATGTGGTTTCACGTATAACACGGTAAGATTTTTTTGGCTCCCGAGGACAGCGTTATATCGAGGTAGAGGTGTATTTCCTAACGACCTAGAGACATTCTGTCAAAATCCTTTCCTTTTCTTTATATTTGGGTTTGCAACATAAAACTCATATGGTCATGCGCATTCCATAAACAAACACTGGAGACAATGCTTCTCACAATGAGTGGGATTGTATGTAGACATTGGAAGAAAAAATATTTCATGGGCAATTCAAGCTGTCACACCTCTTGGTTTACATGGGGGGAGGGAGAGGCTGCCTTTAAATGGGTGTGCAATGAATTGGAGAGAGAAAGGAGCCATTGCTTCACCCCTTCTGGCACAGCACAACTGTCAGCTCTGTGCTTATGGTACTCTGGGCCTGTTTCTTTCCTGTGCCCCTAAGGGGGAAATTTGAGGTTCTCTTCCATTTTCACAAAAAATGCAAAAATAATCCACTTTGAATAAAAAGCCTATGAAATTTTACAGTTTCTACTCCCCCCCCCCCCCCCCCCCCCCCCAAAAAAAAAGACAGCAGCCTATCCCCATGTGAAGGAAAGATGGGAAGAAGAGTAAGAGATCAATATGGCTCCATCAGGATCTCTCCAATGACCTACAAATCAAAAATGAATGTTAGAAAAATTGGAAACATGGACAAAATCGCTAAGGATGAGTACAGTAGAATAGTACAAGCATGTAGGAAAAATTCAGAAAGGCTAAGGCACAAAATGTTATACCTAGCAAAGGCAATCAAAGACAATTAGAAGCGGGTCCATAAATACACTAAAAGCAAGAGAAAGATGAAAGAAAATGTAGGTCCTCTATATCATGGGGAAGGAGAGTTAATAACTGATGACATCAAGAAACCCGAGGTGTTTAATGATTCTTCTTCTTCGAGATGTGCTCCACAATAGGTGTGTGTGCTCGCCATGTGCACTGGTGCCGGAAATTTTTCTCTTAGCAGTACCCATAGGGGAGAGCCCCTAGCGACCCATAGAGTGGTGCTGCCATGGTGTGGTATAAGGGGCACTGTGCGCTTCCCCCTACCCTCAGTTCCTTCTTGACGCCAGTGAAGGTGCTTCGGAATGGCTCTGTTCCAGCTCTGCTGTAGCTTTTCCTCTTGGACTCTGTTAGTTCATAGTTAGTAGTGCCCGGAGCTAAAGGAGTTTTAGTTAGAATTAGTTAAGTGTGCCTGGGTCGGGGCATGGCCCGGGCTTTAAGTCGTGCATCACTTGCAAACAGCCTATGCCTGTGAGTGAGCCGTACACGGACTGTTTACGCTGTCTGAGGGAAACCCATCTCAGTGACTGCTGCAAGATTTGCAGATCCTTCAAACTTCAGACCAAGAAGGAGCGGAACATTTGGCTCCAAGTCATTTTGATGGAGGCGGCCCTGACCCCAACACTGCCGCACCGCTCTGAGTCAGCACCGAGCACCGCGGCATCGGTGCCTGGTGACCCAATGGTGCCCTCCACCAGTTGGCACCGCTCAGCACCGTTCCCCATCCAAAAAGGCAAAGAAGAGGTTTTCTCCACCAAGGCACTGGAGCAAGATTGGGGGAAAGACTAGACCCATGTTGGGCAGCTCTCGGCCCCCATCGGCCTCACGGCCTCCAACTCAAGTTGAGTGGAGTAGCCCGGCCCACTCTGAGCTGGCCTTCCCAGACGCCAGTGGCCACATTCGGGTGCCCTCCATGCCGGAGGCCCTGCAGGCGGCTCGAGATGTTATGTCTCTACCAGTACCAGTAGCACCGCCATCGTCGGTCCCCGGTCCAGAGGCAAGCCACCGCTCGGACCCCTGCAGTCACCGTCTGGATGGTACCGCTCCCGATCAAGGGAAGGTTCCCGACGCTGTTCCCCGCTCTGTGATTGCCCCATGTCAGTCCGCGCTGGTCCCCGTTGACCCCCACCAGGTTGTCTGGCTGGGTACCGACGGGCAGGGGTTCCAGGCACCGTTCCACCTCGAGGGAACATAGACCTCGCGAGGAGAGCGTGCCCCGTCGAGACTGGGACAGATGGCACCAGAGGTCGTTGTCTCCAAGAAGCTACCGGGCATCAACGCCGTTTCCGTTCTTCGTCTTGCTTGAGGTCCCCACTGCAGCACCGCTCCCGCAGCCCCAGGCGTCAATTGCCGTGATCTGCCCGGCGGAGCCGGTTGCAGAGCAGCCGCAACCGATGGTACTCCCACTCCTCCATGCCGGGATCACGGTCTCGCGGTCAGCACCACTCCCGACACCACCACTCGTCTGAGTCCTGAGATAGCGGTCGATCGTATGCCAGCCCGGCCTCCCTTCAAAGTCGTCAGTTGATGGGTCAGGCTGGGCAGCCCGCTCCGCCAGTGCCATAGCAGGTGCAGTGGCACTGGGCTGCCTGGCCAGCGCCATGGAACCAATGGTCCCCATGGGCCCCAACGCAGCCCCCAGTGGGTGGCTTGCTAGGTGGTCCGCACCTCGGAAAGACTGTCGGCCTCCCTCTCTCAGCCTCCCAGAAAGGAGTCGGTGGAGCGCTCATCCCTGGTCCCACACTCAGAAGGGGACCAAGTGGTGGGACCTGTGGCACTGGTGGGGAAGCAGAGTACTGCACCCCCATCCTCATTCTCCCCAGATGAAGCAATCACAACCTCTCCTCCGCCTGTCCCGCAGAAGGACACAAAAGCCCACCAACAGCTCGTGGCTCTCCCACTCCATGAAGGGGTGGCAGAACGGAAGTATTTAATGCCCACCAAGGGGCATGAATACCTGTATACCCACCCTGCCCCCAATTCTCTAGTGGTTGAGTCAGTCAACCATAGGGAGCGGCAAGGTCAGCCCGCTCCTATCCCTAAAAATAAGGACTCGAGGAGACTAGATCTATTCAGTAGAAAGGTTTATTCATCCTTGAGCTTCCAGCTGAGGGTGGCGAATCACCAAGCCCAGCTGAGTAGATATGATTTCAATTTGTGGGGCTCCCTGCCCAAATTTGCGGATTCCCTCCAGGAGCGTGATAAGAAAGAGTTCAAGGCTCTGGTTCAGGAGGGCACAACTTCCACCAGGGCGGCCCTTCAGGCAGCCTCAGATGCCGCCGATACGGCTGCCAGGTCTATGGCCTCTGCGGTGTCCATGAGGAGAGGGTCGTGGCTCCTGCTGTCTGGGTTATCCGACAAGGCACAGAACTTCTTACAGGACCTTCCGTTCGATGGCAAGGCTCTGTTTGCGGAACAAACAGACATGAAGTTACATGGTCTGAAGGACTCCCGCATGACATTAAAGACCCTTGGCCTCTATGTCCCAGCCCCGGCCAGGACCAAGTTAAAACTGCAGCAGGCCCCTAGTCAGGCCACCCACTCCAGATATGAGCCCCCTTATAAAAAGTCAAGGACTATAAAAAGCAAAGGCAATCCTGGCCTGCGCCCCAGTCTGGGCCCTTGAAGGGTAAACAGGCGGGAAAGCGCCAGTTTTGACGGGATGCCTGGGGGCAACTTACCAGTTCATAGGAGGGATCCACCCGCAATAAAACTTCCCTTTTCCAACCAGTTGTGTGCTTTTCTCCCAGAGTGGTCCCGGCTGACCTCAGACTAATGGGTCCTCAACATCATCGCCTGGGGTTACACTCTCCAGTTTATTTCTACCCCACCCACCCACCCTCCATCCCCGTCCCTCTTCAGGGACCCCTCTCAGAAGAGGCTACTCGAGCAGGAGGTGAGGCGGCTCCTTGGCTTAGGAGTGGTGGAGGTGGTGCCAGTGGAGTTCAGATGCAAGGGTTCTATTCCCGCTATTTCCTTATCCCGAAGGCCAAAGGGGGGCTCAAGCCCATCCTGGACCTGCGAGGCCTGAACTAGTACATGGTAAAGCTCAAGTTTCACATGGTCTCTCTGGCCTCCATCATCCCCTCTCTGGATCCCGGGGACTGGTACGCTGCCCTCAATCTACAGGATGTGTACTTCCATATTCATATATTCGGGGGACACAGGTGTTTCCTCTGTTTCACGGTTGGGCAGGAGGACTACCAGTTCACTGTCCTCCCGTTTGGCCTATCCACGGCTCCCAGGGTATTCACAAAGTGCATGTCTGTGGTAGCGGCCTACCTCAGACGTCGGGGTGTCCAGATCTTTCCCTACCTTGACGACTGGCTGGTCAAGGGCAGCTCCAGGTCGCAGGTACAGGATCACGTAACATGCCTCCTGTCCACATGCACCACACTGGGCATGTTGGTAAATGACACCAGGTCCACGTTAGTTCCGGTGCAGCGAATAGAGTTCATTGGGGCAATTCTGGACACGACATTGGCCAGAGCCTCCCTCCCACCGGACAGATTCAAAACCCTGTAGGAGCTCATCAGCACAGTCACAAGGTTCCCTGTGACGACAGCCAGAGTGTGCCTCCAACTCCTGGGTCATATGTTGGAGTGCACATAGGTGGTTCGTCACACCAGACTCAGGATGAGGCCCCTCTGGTTGGCCTTGGTATTCTCCCAGTCCAAAGACAGGGTGGACAAAGTCCTCACTGTGCCCAAACCGGTGATAGCCTCCCTGTGCTGGCGTTCCTCCCCGGGGAGCATGCTCCAAGGGGTCCCGTTGAGGGGCCGACCCCTGTCTGTGGAATTGGTGTCTGACGCGTCAGACCTGGGGTGGGGAGCCCATGTGGGAAACCTCCAGACCCAAGGTCTGTGGTCTGCGCAGGACCTTGCCCTGCACATAAATGTCAAGGAGCTCAGGGTGGTCCGTCTGGCATGCATGGCCTTCCACTCGCACCTGGCGGGCAGAGTGGTCAGAGTTCTCACGGACAACACGCCCTCGATGTTCTACATCAATAGGCAAGGTGGGGCCCATTCCTCAGCCCTCTGCCAGGAAGCCCTCAGACTGTGGAACTTCTGCATAGCCCACGATATTTACCTGGAAGCCCACCACTTACCGGGCGTCCGGAACTCTCGGGCAGATCGGCTGAGCCAAGACTTCTCCTCTTAGCACGAGTGGTCACTGTACCTAGAGATGGTGCACAGGATTTTCCAAACGTGGGGCATTCCCCAAGTGGACCTGTTTGCGTCCCCGCTTCTGCTCCAAGGGAGGGTTGGGCGTGGGTGCGATCTCCAATGCCTTCCTTCTGTCCTGTTCGGGCCAACTTTTCTATGCCTTTCTCCCGAGTCCACTGATCAGCAAGGACTTGGAAAAGATAAAAACGGACAGGGCCTGGGTCCTCCTGATCGCCTTGACATGGCCCAGGCAACATTGGTATGGGACTCTCACGAGCCTGGCTGTCGCCCCACCGTGGCTGTTGCCAACCCGCCCGGACCTGCTCTCCCAGGACTAAGGTCGCCTCCTCCACCCAACTTAGCAGCACTCCACCTCACGGTGTGGCTGCTCAATGGTTAGGCCAGGAGAAGAGGACTTGCTCAGAAGGAGTTCAGTGCATCCTCCTGGAGAGCAGGCGGCCCTCCACGCGTCAGGCCTACCTGGTGAAATGGTCTCGGTTTTCCCGGTGGGCCGCTGATCGCAACTGTTCATCGCCTCGGCCAAATGCATGAGAGGCCGGCCGATCTCCACTCAGCAGCTCTCCAACCGGATCACCTCATTTATTTGTACTTGTTATGACCTTGCGGGAGTCCCCCCGCCGCCAATTGTGAGGGCGCACTCGACTAGGGCGCAAGCCTCATCAGCTGCCTTTCTGGCCCATGTCCCTATTCAGGACATCTGTAGGGCTCCCACATGGTCATCGGTTCACACATTCACCTCGCATTATGCAATCGTCTCCCAAACCAGAGAGGACGCCGGGTTCGGCAGGACTGTGCTCCATCCCGAGTGACTGTGAACTCCTACCCACCTCCAACAGATATAGCTTGGAATCACCTATTGTGGAATGCCCATGAGCAATCACTTGAAGAAGAAAAGATAGTTACCTTTTCCGTAACTGGTGTTCTTCAAGATGTGTTGCTCATGTCCATTCCACATCCCGCCCTCCTTCCCCTCTGTCAGAGTTGTCTGGCAAGAAGGAACTGAGGGTGGGGGCAGCGCCCCTTATACCATGCCATGGTGGTGCCACTCCAGGGGTAGCTAGAGGCGCACCCCTATGGGTACTGCTAAGCGAAAAACTTCTGATACCAGTGCACGTGGCGAGCACGCACACCAATTGTGGAATGGATATGAGCAACACATCTCGAAGAACACCAGTTACAGAAAAGGTCTTTTTTGCTTCTGTCTTCACCAACATGGAAAATTTTAACCAGATACTTCACACAATTAATATTAGGTAATTTTGATATTTCGAATTCATCCAAAGGTACTAAAGGAACTAGCTGAAGCAATCTCGGAACCATTAGCAATTATCTTTGAGAACTCAGTGAAGACGAGTGAGATCCCAGAGGACTGGAGAAGAGAAAATATAGTCTATATCTTTTAACAGGGGAACAAAAAGGATCCTGGGAATTGTAGATTAGTAAGTCTAACTTCAGTACCTGGGGAGATACCAGAACACATTATTAAATAATCAGTTTGTAAGCACCTAGAGAATAATATGGTAATAAGCAGTAGCTAACATAGATTTGTCTAGAAGAAATCATGCCAGACCAACTTAATTTCCTTTTTTGACAGGTTACTGGCTTTGTGAATAGGAGGGAAGCTGTACATGTGATATATCTTGATTTTTAGTAAGCCTTTTAGCACAGTCCCACATGATCTCATAAGCAAACTAGGGAAATGTGGCCTACATTAAGATGGGTACATAACTAGTTGAAAGAGCATAGACAAAGAGTAATTATCAATAATTCACTGTCAAACTGGGGTGGGGTCATAACTAGTGAAACCCAGAGGACTTTGTCCTGAATCTGGTACTAGTCAATATTCTCATTCATGACTTGGTTAATGGAGTGGAGAGTGGGAGGAATTTTTTGCACTATGGAGGATGGAATTTAGAATTTAAAACAACCTTGACAAATTGAGAATTGGTTTGAAATCAACAGGAAGAAGTTCAGTAAAGACAAGTACAAAGTACCACACTTAGGAAAGAGAAATTAAAAGGTACAGTGACTAGAGTGAAATCCCTGCAAGCTGCATGGACACTTTTCAAAGACACCATAATAGAGGCTCAACTTAAACATATACCCCAAATTAAAAAACGCAGTAAAAGAACTAAAAAAGAGCCATCATGTCTTAACAACCATGTAAAAGAAGCAGTGGGAGATAAAGAGAAATCTTTTAAAAAGTGGAAGTCAAATCCTAGTGAGGTAAATAGAAAGGAGCATAAACACTGCCAAATTGAGTGTAAAAATGTAATAAGAAAAGCCAAAAAGGAGTTTGAAGAACAGCTAGCCAAAAACTCAAAAGGTAATAACAAAATGTTTTTTTAAGTATATCAGAAACAGGAAGCCTGCTAAACAACCAGTGGGGCCCCTGGACGATCAAGATACAAAAGGAGCACTTAAAGACGATAAAGTCATTGCGGAGAAACTAAATGAATTATTTGTTTCAGTCTTCACGGCTGAGGTTGTTAGGGAGATTCCCAAACCTGAGCCGACTTTTGTCTGAGGAATTGTCACAGAGGTGTCACTAGAGGTAGTTTTGGAATTAATTGATAAACTTAACAGTAACAAAACCTCTGTTAGTCTATAAGGTGCCACAGGATTCTTTGCTGCTTTAACAGTAACAAGTCATCAGGACCAGATGGCATTCACCCAAGAGTTCTGAACGAACTCAAATGTGAAATTGCGGAACTACTAACTATGGTTTGTAACCTGTCCTTTAAATCCGCTTCTGTACCCAATTACTGGAAGATAGCTAATGTAATGCCAATATTTTAAAAGGGCTCAAGAGGTGATCCCAACAATTACAGACCGGTAAATCTAACGTCAGTACCGGGCAAATTAGTTGAAACAATAGTAAAGAATAAAATTGTCAGACACATAGAAGAACATAACTTGTTGGGCAAAAGTCAACATGGTTTCTGTAAAGGGAAATCATGTCTTACTAATCTATTAGAGTTCTTTGAAGGGGTCAACAAACATGTGGACAAGGGGGATCAGTGGACATAGTGTACTTGGATTTCCAGAAAGACTTTGACAAGGTCCCTCACCAAAGGCTCTTATGTAAACTAAGTTGTCATGGGATAAGAGGGAAGTTCCTTTCATGGATTGAGAACTGGTTAAAAGACAGGGAACAAAGGGTAGGAATAAATGGTAAATTTTCAGAATGGAGAGGAATAACTAGTGGTGTTCCCCAAGGGTCAGTCCTTGGACCAATCCTATTCAACTTATTCATAAATGATCTGGAGAAACGGGTAAACAGTGAGGTGGCAAAGTTTGCAGCTGATACTAAACTGCTCAAGATAGTTAAGACCAAAGCAGACTGTGAAGAACTTCAAAAAGATCTCACAAAACTAAGTGATTGGGCAACAAAATGGCAAATGAAATTTAATGTGGATAAATGTAAAGTAATGCACATTGGAAAAAATAACCCCAACTATACATACAATATGATGGGGGCTAATTTAGCTACAACGAATCAGGAAAAAGATCTTGGAGTCATCGTGGATAGTTCTCTGAAGATGTCCACGCAGTGTGCAGAGGCGGTCAAAAAAGCAAACAGGATGTTAGGAATCATTAAAAAGGGGATAGAGAATAAGACGGAGAATATCTTATTGCCCTTATATAAATCCATGGTACGCCCACATCTTGAATACTGCGTACAGATGTGGTCTCCTCATCTCAAAAAAGATATACTGGCATTAGAAAAGGTTCAGAGAAGGGCAACTAAAATGATTAGGGGTTTGGAACGGGTCCCATATGAGGAGAGATTAAAGAGGCTAGGACTTTTCAGCTTGGAAAAGAGGAGACTAAGGGGGGATATGATAGAGGTATATAAAATCATGAGTGATGTGGAGAAAGTGAATAAGGAAAAGTTATTTACTTGTTCCCATAATATAAGAACTAGGGGCCACCAAATGAAATTAATGGGCAGCAGGTTTAAAACAAATAAAAGGAAGTTCTTCTTCACACAGCGCACAGTCAACTTGTGGAACTCCTTGCCTGAGGAGGTTGTGAAGGCTAGGACTATAACAGGGTTTAAAAGAGAACTGGATAAATTCATGGAGGTTAAGTCCATTAATGGCTATTAGCCAGGATGGGTAAGGAATGGTGTCCCTAGCCTCTGTTTGTCAGAGGGTGGAGATGGATGGCAGGAGAGAGATCACTTCATCATTACCTGTTAGGTTCACTCCCTCTGGGGCTCCTGGCATTGGCCACTGTCGGTAGACAGGATACTGAGTTGGATGGACCTTTGGTCTTACCCTGTACGGCCATTCTCATGTTCTTATGAGAAATCAAATGCATAACTACAAAATGCTGAATAACTGTGGTAGTACTACTGTGGTAGGTGGTAGTACTGCTGAAAGGAGGTTACAGTGAATCACAAATTGAATATGAGGCACCGATGTAATGTAATTGTAAAAATGGCTAATATTACTTTGAGGTGTATTAACAGCAGTGTCATATGTAACACACCAGAAGTAATTGTCCCACTTTACTGGCACTGGTGCAGCTTTAGCTGCAGTACAGTGGCCAGCTCTGGGCACCACACTTTTGAAAAAGTTTACACTGCAAAAAACAACAAAAAAATGGAAACAAACCAAACACAAAGGATCAGGGAAAATGAGCAACAAACAAGCAAGATGGACAAGAGGTGATTGGCCATATCCTGCTCATACAAAATTTGAATATGCAATTATTATTTGATAAAAAGATACAGATATCTAATGTGTGAATGCATAGACTATCCCAAATTAGCCTTCAACCATACT
This sequence comes from Platysternon megacephalum, assembly GCA_003942145.1. NCBI lineage: Eukaryota > Metazoa > Chordata > Testudines > Platysternidae > Platysternon > Platysternon megacephalum. The sequence continues at coordinate 24,523,097 of QXTE01000007.1, forward strand.
ATAGTAGTTACCTGTAGATCTGAGAATAGATATGGATCTTTAGGAGAGATTTGAATAAGGAATAAGAGCTCTCCATTCATAAGGGGTTAATATTGAAGAAGATATGGAGATGTTTGATGAAGAAGCAATCAAATACTAGGTCAAGGCTTGCATTGTTGGTGAAATGGAGGGGATGGGGAACAACATGTAAAGAGACAATGACCGAGATGTAGAGAGGATCAGAAGTATTCTGGTCTTGAAAGCAAGAACCAGAATTTTGAACTTCATGCAGCGGAGGAAGAGAAGAGACTCACTGGAAAGATTCAAACAGGAAAGAACTATAGATGTGAAAGATGGCCTGTTTTCAATAAAAAATGGCACTATTTCTTAGTAAAACCTTCCAAACTGGAAATTTTATTTAGACAAGATTAATTTTGTGTTAAAACACACATACTTTAAATTTTCTACCTATCAGTATTAAACTTCATTTTGCAAAAATTTATAAAGAAATATTGAGTCAAAAATTACTTGAAATTAAACTATGAAAATATGCACACATTTTTTCCAGTAGGTTTTTAACAAACTTATGACAACCTTGCAGCTTTTTGTCATGTTTGAATAGATTTTTAAAGGATGAGGATAATCCTGTTGCTGGAGAGATCTTCCAGTTTGCAAATGAAAGGGAAAATTGAAGTTGCTCAGTTATCAGTAAGACCCGCAACATTCATGTGAATAAACATAGTATCTAGATTTTATTACTAATTTACAAGAAGAAATGGTCAAGTTCACAGTTTGTTCTGAAAAAGAAGAGATGTCAGTATTTCTGTGGCCTTCCCTCCCTACAGAAGTTTTATGTGGTTTGTTTAAACTTCTCATGAATGATTTGTGTAGGCCAGGCACTTAACTCAGTTTACTATAACAGCAGTCAGGGCCGGCTCCAGGCACCAGCGAAGGAAGCATGTGCCTGGGGCGGCCAATAGAAAGGGGCTGCACTCCGTCCGTTATTGGGGCGGCACGTCCGGGTCTTCTGCGGCACTTCGGCGGCAGCTCAAGCGCTCCGCTTTAGTCTTCGGCAGCAATTTGGCGGCAGGTCCTTCACTCCGTCTCTTCCACTTCGGCGGCAGCTCAATCAGGTTTTTCTTTTCTTTTTTTTCCTTCACCGCTTGGGGGCGGCAAAAACGCTGGAGCCGGTCCTGACAGCAATATTTATAAGAACACAGATTTTGTTTTCTTGTTTCATCCTTGCAGCTAATGGCCTCATCTAGTTCTTTGTAAATTGTCAAGAACTGCACTTTCGCTGTTTCAAGAGAACACATTGTTGGAAGTGACAAGAGCAAGTACTTTTGCATCATTGTGGTTAGGCTGAAATTCTATTTGATAGAGATATAAGCAACATGTTAAATATAGACCAGGGGCAGGCAACCTATGGCACGCGTGCCGAAGGCGGCACACGAGCTGATTTTCAGTGGCACTCACACTGCCTGGGTCCTGGCCACCGGTCCGGGGGGCTCTGCATTTTAATTTAATTTTAAATGAAGCTTCTTAAACATTTTAAAAACCTTATTTACTTTACATACAACAATAGTTTAGTTATATATTTTAGACTTATAGAAAGAGACCTTCTAAAAAATTAAAATGTATTACTGGCACGCGAAACCTTAAATTAGAGTGAATAAATGAAGACTCGGCACACCACTTCTGAAAGGTTGCCGACCCCTGATATAGACTATAAATAAGTGAATATGTGGAACAGAAAGCTATCTAACCCAGGTGATGACTGATTAGGCATTATGGTATTGAGGATTCTGAGGGGACAAGAACATAATCCAAATGTGTGAGTGGAAATCACCAAAACTAATAGAAGGATTTAATAGCTCCTGGGAGGGGAGTAGGAAGAATTAAGTTTGGTCAAACAAGGTGACTGAAATGAATCAATCAGATCAACTTTTTCCCCTTATGAAAAAATTGTGTAGAAATTTTAATTTAGTTGAAACCAGAAGAAATTAAATCAGGTTCTTTATAAATTACTCTAAAATACTGTACAACTAAATAATGAGTTCTGAAGTTTTTTTTTTAGCAAATTCTAACCCTGCTAAAGCTTGGTTTAAAAATTCTGCAGAAAGATTATTCTTTAAGTTCTGTATGAGTTTTTCATAAGGCTTATTTCTCTTTGGCCCAGATTTATTCCTACTTTATTGCTACTGATGTCAATTAGATTTGTTACATCAGATTTTTGGTTGTTGTCCATTTATAGTGAGTGTGAAATAATATAGATGATTGCAGTATTTGGTGTAAAGACCTCAGAGAAGATCAGCATATATGAACAGGAAATTAACTTTTAAAAAAGGCAAGCAACAGAAAAAAAGTTTCATACCCAATTAATGGTACACTTGCAGTATTTTGAATAGATGTTTTCTAATGTTTGTTCTCTTCTGATAGTGATTTATTTTTATCAAATCTTAACACATGCTTGCTGTAGGAATTGTTTGATGCACTGAAAAGTAACTCCCATCCTTCCATATTTCATTTTGAGCCACTTTTTTAGAATGTGACTAGTTGGTGGTACCCTTCAAAGCTTGATGAAAATATACAACTGCTGTGCTTCATGATATTTGCCTGAGATTGCAATCTGTTTCTGGTCAGTACCCCCCTTCGATTTACATTTATAGAACCCCATGGGATATCTCTGCTGATTTTTGGTGCCTTTGAGAAGAAGGAACTCACATTTTTTCTGTCATATACTTGAGCAGCCACTGATGTAATTTATTAAGTAGGAAATTACTTGCCATTTACTGGAATAAAAATTGTGTGTGTGCCCATCTGCTTCAAGATGCCACTGTAAAAAGGAAAAAGACTGATCAAAAACTGTCTTCTTATTTTTCATACATTTGCTGATATTTTTTCAAATTAAACATTTTTATAGTGCAGTTCTTTTAAAAAAATTATTTTGATGGCCTAAACATGTTCTGTTAAATACTCTGCCATTTGAATATGAACATAGTTTTAAAAGAGTAAATAAGTGTTACGTAGAGAGGAAGACACCGAAGGAAAACCTATTTTTCTCAAGTATATTTTAGGTAGATTATATTAAGGTACTTAAGATTTTATTACTCTAATGTTTTAAGATTTGTTTATGTCTTTACAGTACAATATACGTCATTCTAAATGAGTTACATTCAAGTTAGAAAACAGCAATTTATGATTAAATTGAATTAAAAACACTGGGCTAGATCCTCAGCTGTTACCAATGTTCATAAGACCATTCATTGTAAGGGATCTACACTAATTTATACCAACTGAAGATTAGTCCTATATTTTATTATGTTTTTTTTCCTATGGTGGCACACAAGTATCTGTAATATAATCACAGGCCTGATCCTGCAGTCCTTCTACAGCTATACTGTAATTTAGAAATGCACTCTGGATAACTTGAGATGATTGCATATGTGCAAGAGAAAAAGAACTAGAATTGTAATAGGAACAACAAATAGCATAAGGACTCTGTGCCCTTGAAACTTCTCTGGGTACTCGAAGATGACACTATTTTAAAGGACAGTGCGTCTCATGAACTATGAAATGAAAAAAATGCAGATCAAAACTCATTACCCAAATTGATAGCAAGACATCTGCAACAAAAACTTGGATAAAGCAAGCTGAGGCAAAGGTTAGACACTTTACCAGACCACACTGTGTTTTGAGGAGTGCTGTTAAATTATTAAACTATGCTCCTAATCTTGCAACTGAGTCACCTCAGGCAGACTTTGGCCCCCAAAGGAGCCCTGCTGGGTTTTAAGCAATAGCTAGTGATCTGGCCATATAAAGACAGGATCAGGTATATAACTGTGCACATACCACCATTTTCTTTACTATTACTATAGTAGAACCTCAGAGTTACGAACACCAGAGTTATGAAGAACTGACCAGTCAACCATACACCTCATTTGGAACCGGAAGTACGCAATCAGGCAGCAGACGCCCCCCCCCCCATCCAAAAAAGCAAATACTGAACAGTACATTACTGTGTTAAACATAAACTACTAAAAAATTAAGGGAATTTAAAAAAAAAAAATTGACAAGGTAAGCAAACTGGTTCTGTGCTTGTTTTATTTGAATTAAGATGGTTGAAAGCGGCATTTTTCTTGTGCATAGTAAAGTTTCAAAACTGTATTAAGTCAATATTCAGTTGTAAATTTTGAAAGAACAACTATAACATTTTGTTCAGAGTTACCATTCCTTAGGTGTTTGTAACTCTGAGGTTCTACTGTACAGTATAGTAACTCCTCACTTAACGTCATCCTGGTTAATGTTGTTTCGTTGTTACATTGCTGATCAATTACAGAACATGCTCGTTTAAAGTTGCACAATGCTCCCTTATAACATTGTTTGGCAACTGCCTGCTTTGTCCACTACTTGCAGGAAGAGCAGCCCATTGGAGCTAGCTGGAGGGGGCATGAAACCAGGGTGGACCGGCAGCCCCCCTATCAGCTCCCCTAAGTTTCCTGTGCTGCAGCCGCCCAGCAGGCTATCAATTGCTGGGCAGTTCAGCTGTCCCTCCCCCCACTGCCGTGTGCTGCTCCTGCCCTCTGCCTTGGAGCTGCTCCCGGGAGCCTCCTGTTTGCGGTTTGGGGTGGGGTTAGGGCAATGCACATCTCTCTCTCTCACACACACACATGTCTCTCTCTCTCTCTCTCTCACACACACACACTTCTCTCTCTCTGCCATGCTGTGTCTCCTCCCTCTATTTGTTCTGCCTTGTAGAGTGTGAGGCTACATTAACAACAATGTGTTAACCCTTGAGGGCTCAGCCGAGTGTTAGTTCATCATTTAGCAGTAAGGCATTCTCTGAGAAATATCCCACCCTCTTCCACTCTCTGACTCCAGCACCTCAACCAAGCTTTACAATCATCATTGCTGTGTACAGTATTAAATTGTTTAAAACTTATACTCTGTGTGTGTGTGTGTGTCTGTGTGTGTATATATATATATATATATAGTCTTTTGGCGAAAAAAAAATTCCCTGGAACCTAACCCCCCCATTTACATTAATTCTTATGGGGAAATTGGATTCGCTTAACATAGTTTCACTTAAAGTAGCATTTTTCAGGACCATAACTACAACGTTAAGCGAGGAGTTACTATATTGTAAATAATATGTATATGATTCTAAGAAATGGTAGGAGGGAGAACAGGACAATAAAGACAATGGATATCAAGAAGGCAGACTTTAGCAAACTCAGGGAGTTGGTAAGTAAAATCACATGGGAAGCAAGTCTAAGGGGAAAAACAATTGAAGACCGTTAGCAGTTTTTCAAAGAGATATTATTAAGGGCACAAGAGCAAACTATCCCACTGCGTAGGAAAGATAGGAAGTATGGGAAGAGACCACCCTGGCTTAACCAGGAGTTCTTCAATGATCTAAAACTCAAAAAAGAGTCCTACAAAAAGTAGAAACTCGGTCAAATTAAAAAAGATGAATATAAACAAATTACACAAGTATGTAGGGACAAAATTAGAAAAGCCAAGGTACAAAATGAGATCAAACTAGCTAGGGAGATAAAAGGAAACAAGAAAACTTTCTAGAAGTACATTAGAAGCAAGAGGAAGACCAAGGACAGAGTAGGCCCATTACTCAATGAGGGGGGGAAAGACAATAACAGAAAATGTGGAAATGGCAGAGGTGCTTAATGACTTCTTTGTTGCGGTTTTCACCAAGAAGGTTGGTGGCGATTGGATGTCTAACATAGTGAATGCCAGTGAAAATGAGGTAGGATCAGAGTCTAAAATAGGGAAAGAACAATTCAAAAATTACTTAGACAAGTTAGATGTCTTCAGATCACCAGGGCCTGATGAAATGCATCCTAGAATACTCAAGGAGCTGACTGAGGAGATATCTGAGCCATTAGCAATGATCTTTGAAAAGTCATGGAAGATGGGAGACATTCCAGAAGACTGGAAAAGGGAAATATAGTGCCCATCTATAAAAAGGGAAATAAGGACAACCCGGGGAATTACAGACCAGTCAGCTTAACTTCTGTACACGGAAAGATAATGGAGCAAATAATTAAGCAAAATCAATTTGCAAACACCTAGAAGATAATAAGGTGATAAATAACAGTCAGCATGGATTTGTCAAGAACAAATAGTGTCAAACCAACCTAGTAGCTTTCTTTACAGGGTAACAAGCCTTGTGGATGGGGGGACGTGGTAGATGTAGTATATCTTGACTTTAGTAAGGCTTTTGATACTGTCTCGTATGACCTTCTCATAAACAAACTAGGGAAATACAACCTAGATGGAGCTACTATAAGGTGGGTGCACAGCTGGTTGGAAAATTGTTCCCAGAGAGTAGTTATCAGTGGTTCACAGTCATGCTGGAAGGGCATAACGAGTGGGGTCCCACAGGGATTGGTTCTGGGTCCGGTTCTGTTCAATATCTTCATCGATGATTTAGATAATGGCATAGAGAGTACACTCATAAAGTTTGCGGACGATACTAAACTGGGAGGGGTTGCAAGTGCTTTGGAGGCTAGGATTAAAATTCAAAATAATCTGGACAAACTGGAGAAATGTTCTGAAGTAAATAGGATGAAATTCAATAAGGACAAATGCAAAGTAGTCCACTTAGGAAGGAACAATCAGTTGCATACATACAAAATGGGAAATGACTGCCTAGGAAGGAGTACTGCCGAAAGGGATCTGGGGGTCAGAGTGGATCACAAGCTAAATATGAATCAACAGTGTAATGCTGTTGCAAAAAGAGCAAACATCATTCTGTGATATATTGGCAGGAGTATTGTAAGCAAGACATGAGAAGTAATTATTTCACTCTACTCCGTGCTGATTAGGCCTCAACTGGAGTATTGTGTCCAGTTCTGGGTGCCACATTTCAGGAAAGATGTGGACAAATTGGAGAAAGTCCAGAGAAGAGCAACAGAAATTATTAAAGGTCTAGAAAAAATGACCTATGAAGGAAGATTGAAAAAATTGGATTTGTTTAGTCTGGAGAAGAGAAGGCTGAGAGGGGACATTATAACAGTTGTCGAGTACATAAAAGGTTGTTACAAGGAGGCGGGAGAAAAATTGTTCTTCTTAACCTCTGAGAATAGGACAAGAAGCAATAGGCTTAAATTGCAGCAAGGAAGGTTTAGGTTGGACATTAGGAAAAACTTTCTGTCAGAATGGTTAAGCGCTGGAATAAATTGCCTAGGGAGGTTGTCAATATGGGATTAATCATTTATTTTTAGATCCAAGTCATATGGCATGAGTCAGTGGTACAAAAGCTTATACCCGATCCCATGGCCTTGCTTACTAACCAACTGTAGGGGTATTTTTATAAATGGAAAAGAAAAAAAAGAATTAGCACCAACCAAAAAAACCCCATTTCTCCCTGCCCGCCCACCCAACACACTACTGCCCACACACATACTGCTCTCTAGGAATTCTTGGCTGCTTCCTCTGCTCCCCTTATCAGCCCAGGCTGCATCTGCTTCTTTTTCTATCCATGCTTTTTCATGTTTCCACATGCAGTTGTATGCATATACTCTCACCTGAAGAAGCATATGAATACTTGTGCTCCTGTGTGCATAGTAAGCCAAGCAGAAGGCTGATGGATGTTGCTGCTGCAGAGTCAGTCTTTCTACCCTGTGAGCTTCCGGCTACTCCTAAGTGTGGGAGTGTAAAAGATAGAGCATCAGGATAGATGCTATTGGACAATGGCTTACTGAGAGCACAGAGAGAGCAAGCCTTGATCTAGTAGGAGACAGCAGTGGAAGGAGAAAGGAGAGCAACAGGAGTTATCAGATGAGCTATTGGTGCTCTGCTTCTGCTTAGGACAGCCCTAACAGGCTGGTCACAAAGCAGCATGGGGCATGGCAAGATTTGCCAATAGTTGCAGCACTTAAACCCCTGCATCCACATGTCAACCTAGCTGTTGGGTCATTTGGTTTCCCAGTAGCTTTTATCTGAACCATACTTGAGTTTAAATTATAAGTGGGGAGAAGCAGCCCATGAACTGATGCTTGTTTTTCATAGACAAATATTATTTTGAGATGTTGACAAAGCGTCAGCTGAATGTGGTGTATTTTATACTGTACTCTGAAAAGAGTGCTGTTTCATTAGTCTTCTCAAGCCATCATCAAGGCAGAGCAAAATGTAACAAAGAAAGAGATGTAACAAGCAGATGAGCTACACCTCCTCCATTTTACTATCATTAGTTTAAGTTAATCAGGCAGGCTATTTTTGAACCTCTTATTCAAAAGAAAGAACGCAGAGTCAGAATGTGTTTTATAGACGCACTTTATCATTGTCAGAGTCTGTGGCTAGCATAGACTCTTACCACCAAGTGAATCAGGTGTAAAATAATGAAATCCCCATCCTACTAACAGTCACAGAAAAATAAATTTGCCATGGCAGAACAAAGTATTCTGGAATGTGCACTCATCTATTCCTTTGACAACCTTAACTATTATAGCAAAGATCATTATGAAAGTAATAATTTTGCCTTACTTCAATGCTTTACATTCAGAATGTAGGCCTGCTTTTATTTTGTAGAAAAATAGTGCTGTCTGATTTTTGCTTTTAAATTTGGTTGAACCTCTGCATCAGTGAGTTCCGTTATCAATGTTTTTTTTCCCAAAAGGACCAAATAAGTATTTACTATGGCTAGAAAAGAGTACTCTATGTATTTAACTTCCTTCTGAAGTTTTCTTTCCATTTTTCCCCTCACTTATTTGCATTAGATTTTCATCGCAGTTGCATCGGTGAGTAAATCTGGTGTAACTTCAGTGAAATTATTCCAGGTTTACACCACTGTAACTGATACCAAATCTGATCCATTCATCATTATCCTGGTCTGCTCCATTGCAGACTGTGCAGCTTGTGTAACTCATGTCATTACTGTACTTCTATTTCTGGTTCTATTTAGGAAAACCTGGATTCCTTTTTGAATCCATCAGGTACTTACATTTATACTTAAGGGAGTTGCTACAGACTTGGGGATCGTTGAAACCCCAGGGATCTTCCCTGACCCCAAGAGCTCACCAGATGTCTGCCATTAGACACACACACTTTCTGAGTGACTGGGGGGATTTTTCCCCCTTGCAGTGGGATAAGGAGGGCACAATGGGGCGGCAATGGCCCAGTGCCCCAGATAACTTGTGATAGAGTGGATGGTGGGAGAGGCAAGAGAGAGAGTTTTGGAGGTGGGGAAGGGAAGAGAAGTTAAGACATGTTCCTAATATCACCTTAAATATTTAGGTTGTACCTTGTCTGCTGTTGTCCGTTTTGTTGTCTTGGACTGTAAGTTCTTTGCGGCAGGATTTTCTCTTACTGTGCTTGTGCAGCACCTAGCACTACAAGGGTCTGTGAAGGTATAAGGAATACCATTCCTCTGAGGTCAGAGCCTATAGCTGGCTGGCTGATTAGCCCTGCCTGCTGCTCCTGGGAAAATGACTTGTCTTGCAATACTTCCGTTCATATTATCCTTTGACTGAATCCACTTTTAACTGATCAACAATAGACTTTTGTTATTCTGGGGATACATTCCAAGCTCGTCAAATGCAATGCAGGCTTAAAACTCCTTGGGCTTTGGGCTGTAATTCCTAAAGGGAGAAAGTGAGCTTTTAATAAAACAAATAACTCATCACCACTTTGAATTCTTGTTCAATTGGTTTACTGCCATGAGCATGATTAAATAAAATGAACTATGGAAAATTGCTACTGTGGTATTCAGCCCCAGAACACCATAACATTGGCCTGCACAGTAGGTATGTCTTCAGGATCCTGTCAAGGAGAAAGGCAAACTTTAGTTGTCAGTATTTTAGTTGTCCTAACTCATTAATACAAACAGTAAATATTAATAGAGTAGTGTTGGGCCCCACTGTGCAGACATATAGTAAAAGTAGTCACTGCCCTCCAGCACATAAGGCTTGTCTATACACTCAAGAAAGTTAAGCCGAATTAACTAAATGTGTGAATTTTAAAATGCATTAGTTAAAGTGCATTAAACTGCTGTGTGAGTGCTTTCATTCAGAAGTGGTCTTAGTTCAGTGAATTAAGCTAAACTGAGCTTTGCTTTATGTCTGAATGAGTGCACCTGCACAGGGTTTAATGCGCTCTAACTAATGCAACTAATATCTAAGCCCTAAATTTAAAGTGCAGAATTTAAATGTGGGAATTTAAAGTGCAGAAATGAAATCCACCTTGCGTCAGGGCAGCAGCATAGTTCTTGCAGGGGTACTACATTAGCATAGGATGGAGTAGTAGCTACTGCACCTCTTAACCACTTGCTTATCATATCTGGACCAATGATTCCATGAAAATAAAGATTCTGTGGTCTCTACCCTGGCTCATCCATAAGCACACTTCTTTCTCTGCTGATCTCCACAAAACTGCTGCAGAGACCTCCTTTTGACAGTGCACAGGAGATGTGGAAATGTTCCTCGCACAGTTCCCCCCACTGCCTCAGTGCAGGGGGCCTTGTGCTGGCCTTTCACACCATGGCTGAATTTCACCTTTATTCTCTGCACCTCAGTTTCCTCATCTGTAAAATGAGGATAATAATCTACCTCACAGGGATTTTCTCAACCTTAATTAATTCACATTTGCATTGAGATTCTTAGATAAGACATTGTATAAAATGGCAAAGTGATATTATTTATTGTGTGTTTTACACCCATATGCACGTCTATCTGAATCTTTTGATACTTCAGATATACTATTCTCCTAGCTGTTGTTTTTCTGAGTTCTCCTAGTTTTTCGGAGTAAGCAGAGTTGTTTTTGCTTAACCACTGTTTTCTTCAGTGACTGAATCTTGGTTCTTGAAGCATAGATAAGATAGCATTTACAAATAAAGAAGAATAAGTTGGCTCAGTTCTTCTGCTGATATTGTTGTTCCCTTGTCCCAGAGGTTCCCACTTGGTCAGGTCTGATGTTTTCACTGGGTCACTGAGTCACTTTTTCAGCTGCTTCAGAGAGATTTGTGCCCTGGGGGAGGGGCAGGCTTAATAAAAAAAATTCTCACAGCTAGATGCAAATCAGATAGAGAAACAACACCCCCTCTGGTTTCTGGCTCAAAGGACTTAATAGTGTTCCTGAACTTCTCTCTCCTTTTCTCTCATGCACTTTTAAGCAACCTGTTTTTCCCAAATACTGCAGTTTTATTTCACATGGGACTGGCATAAGACTTTTTTTTTCAGCTGCTACTTCTCTATCTCCTGCTACATGTTGTCAGCTACATTCTGATTTCACTTGCACACTGGTATAAATCTAGAGCAGTTGTTTTCAAACTGTGGGTTGCGACCCAGTACTGGGTCGCGGAATGGAAGGCACTGGGTTGCGGCGGCTCTGGTCAGCACCACCAACTGGGCCGTTAGAAGTCCTGTCGGTGGTGCTGCCTGGCTAAGGCAGGCTAGTTCCTACCTGTTCCGACACTGTGCTGCGCCCCAGAAGCGGCCAGCAGCAGGTCCGGCTCCTAGGCGGGGGGGGGTGGGGGGGGGAGGGGAGGAGCCCCCGCCCCGAACACCGGCTCCTCTGGCCCTTCCCCGGTTCTGGCAGTATTTGAGCCCCTTGCATCCGTGAGCTGCCCCTGCTGTCTGAGAAAACTGCATTCCTGTCTGCAAGTTGCGGGCCCTTATGGCTGAGCCGCCTTACCCTGAGTTGTCCAAGGACAAGGTAACACTGTGACCACACCCGAAGTTTTTAAGCGAAGGTGGTTTGTCAGTTTCATCTGAATTGGGCAGTGTATTTACCTGTGGTTTTTCCTTAAGCCACACTCTAGCCTTTTATCTACATAGGACTAAGCAGTTTCACTTTTCGCCTCACCTTTTTGTGTCATTTGCAGACCTCATGAAGGGACAAGCAGTCTCTGCCAGACCATCTCTAGATGGATAACATACTGTGTCAAGCCTGCATATGAGATAGCTTCGGCTACACCGCCTCAGCAGATATGGGCTCACTCCATGAGAACGACATTGATAGCATTTCTGAGTGATATTTCCTTACTGGATATTTGCAGAGTGACCATGTGGTCATCCATGTTCCATTTACAGACCATTATGCTATTACCGCATCTTCCAGAGTGGACGCAGGCCTTGGAAGAGCAGTCCTGTGATGCCTATTTCAGTAGACTCTGAGACCCACCTCCAGATTGGGGTACTGCTCATGAGTCATCTAAGTGGAATACACATCTGCATCAACTCTAAGAAGAAATGGTTACTTACTGTTACTGTGGTTCTTCGAGATGTGATGCAGATGTGTATTCCGTGATCCACCCTCCATTCCCTCTACATCGGAATCTTTTCTCATGGGCTTGTGATGCAAAGGAACTGAGGGGGGTCAGGGGTGCACCACCTTATATAGCCAGGAGAGGCCACAGACATGAGGCACGAGGGCCACCCCCTACTGCCTAGCAAAAGTCTCTGGCGTGCACACATCTAAGTGGAATACACATCTGCATCACATCTCGAAAAACAGTTACGGTAAGTAACCATTTCTTTTTCATACTAGGATTTATTTGTGTGATGGGTCCACTCACCACAGCAGCGCCTCCTGCTGCCATCATGGGGATTAGCTCTGCCAGACGGTGTGCCCTCTCCAGGTGGTGCCTCTCCTGTCATCTTTTCTGCCTGAAGACAGCATCCTCTTCATGACTCAACCCTCCAGCCCTGTCACCAGCTGTTTCCCCCTTCCAGGGTTAGGTATTAATATCTACCGGTCGAGCCACTTGCTTAGTGGCAAATAGGAGGGAAACGGGGCCTGCCCCACTACTCCGGGTCCCGACCCAGGGACCCTATAGATAGCAGCCTCCTACTATGTCTCCTTAACTTCCTTCCATGTGGCTTCAATTCTCTGGGCCACTTCCCCATGGCCCCAACACCTTCTTCACCCTCTTCTCAGGGCATTCAGCCAGCAAGTCCCAGCAGTCAGTTAGGAGCTCCCTCTTGCTCCACCATCCCTGCCAGCAACTGCCCTGTCCAAGGTGCTACCCGTGCTTCAGCCGGCTAGGAACACAGTCCTCCATCCTTGGGCTACTAGCTATTAGCCAGGATGGGCAGGGATGCAAAATCATGCTCTGAAGTGTCCCTAGCCTCTGTTTGCCAAAAGCTGGGAATGGGCGACAGGGTATGGATCATTTGATGATTGTGGAGGTGAATGCGTGGTTACACAGGTGGTGTCGGAGAGAGGGCTTTGGATTCTTCGACCATGGGATGTTGTTCCAGGAAGAAGGATGGCTAGGAAGAGATGGGATCCACCTAACGAAGAGACGGAAGAGCATCTTTGCAGGCAGGCTTGCTAACCTAGTGAGGAGGGCTTTAAACTAGGTTTGCCGGGGGATGGTGACCTAAGCCCAGAGGTAAGTGGGGAATTGGGATACCGGGAGGAAACACAAGGAGGAGGGTACAAGACGGGAAGCCTCCTGGTTCACACCGAGAAAGTAGGGCAATCGGCTAGTTATCTTAGGTGCATGTACATGAATGCAAGAAGCCTAGGAAACAAGCAGGAAGAATTGGAAGCCCTAGCACAATCAAGGAACTATGATGTGATTGGAATAACAGAAACTTGGTGGGACAGTTCACATGACTGGAGCACTGTCATGGATGGGTATAAACTGTTCAGGAAGGACAGGTACAGGAGGAAAGGTGGAGGAGTTGGATTGTATGTAAGAGAGTGGTATGCTCGCTCGGAGCGCCAGTATGAAACTGGAGCAAAGCCTGTTGAGAGTCTTTGGGTTAAGTTTAGAGGTGAGAGCAACAAGGGTGATGTTGTGGTGGGTGTGTGCTATAGACCACCAGATCAGAAGAATGAGGTAGACAAGGCTTTCTTTGGACAACTAACTGATGCTTCCAGATCACAGGAGGAGGATGAAGCACTGGAATGGGTTACCTAGGGATGTGTTGGAATCTCCATCCTTAGAGGTTTTTAAGGCCTGGCTTGACAAAGCCCTGGCTGGGATAATTTAGTTGGTGTTGGTCCTGCTTTGAGCAGGGGATTGGACTAGATGACCTCCTGAGGTCTCTTCCAACCCTAATATTCTATTATTCTATTACCTGTTGTGTTCATTCCCTGTGAAGCACCTGGCATTGGCCACTGTCAGAAGACAGGATACTTGGCTAGATGGACCATTGGTCTGACTCAGTATGGCTGTTCTTATATTCTTCTGTACCTGCAGCAACTCACCCTGCTCTGCCCTTTAGTTCCTTTTGTATTAGCCCACTGGGCCCTGATTGGCTGCTCCGTGCAGCCTCCCTCCTATTGGCTGCTTCCTCCACTTGCTCCATAGACTGCTAGGAGGACTCACCTCCCCTGCTTCTTTCTGGGGCGGGGTGTGGCAGGCCTCCATTAACCCCTTCCACTTGAGTGTGGGGTGAACACTGGGTCACTGAGCTGTATTTTGCTCATTTTATTTAGAGCTGCATAGAGTTGCTTTTTGATCTCTCTTGCTTTGAATTTCAGAATGATGGTACAAAATGTCCTTTAAAAATTAGCAAATAAAATGCCATGGAATATATGTTGGGAGATTTTATTCTGCCCTAATGTGGAAAGTTATTCAAGGGACTCTTGGAGATGGCAAAATTGAGTGAACTATGAGTATAGAAAAGAATTTGATAAGGATCCTTTTTCCCATTACATTATAGCTATGGGCATTATATATTACCTGTATTGTCTGATAATCCACAACCTGTGATCCAGCACTGAGTAGGAGAAGTGAATTTAATAACTGGCTTCCCACAAAACAACATTGTTATCAAAATGCTAAAACAAATTGAATATTCTCCAGATAATCTAATCTACTTTAAACACATGCCAGATATTAAACTGATATAATTGTCTGATAGCAGTAGGTGAATTCAGAGTTGAAACTTAAATGAAAAATAATCCCATTTTTATGCAAAAGGTCACTGGCAGCATTTTTTACTGCAGTGATAATCCATAAAAAGCATTTCCCTTCGAAGCTGATGTGAGTATGGTATTGTTAATTGTCCTATGATTTCAAAAGCTGGTGGCTGCTCAAGGACTCTTTTTTTTTCAGGTTCAAATTTTGTTGAACCCTTGGTAAAGTGATGTCAGATGAGCTATTGGTTGCCAAATCAGAAATATGCTTTATTAATATAAATAGTAGTCATCTAAGAAATATTTATAGAATGTGATCTGTTTATTCCCTTAGAGCTTGGGGGTGGGGGAGCTTAGGAATATGTGATGCAGCAGGCTTGCATTTTTTTGTTCAATAAATCTGATCTGGGCACCCTGACTTACTCCTCTGTATTTGGCTGCAATTAACTTTTGGTTAGCTGTAGGCATACAGAACCTATGCATAAAATGCATGATCACTTGCCTGCTCAGGACCCTTTTTTTTCTTCTTTTAGGAATAATCCTCTACTGTTGTATGAGTTGTCAGAGAAACAGATGTACAATATTTATAACTATTTTTCACTTATTCTGTTTTATGTATATTTTAGACAGACATGAAATTTGGAGAATCCAGTTCATTCCATTATATATAAACATTTTATTGAACTTTATCCAGCTTACAAAATAGTCTAGTTTTATATACATTGTGATGTGACATTAAATAATTGGTCAGTGGTCATAGGCTGTGGTAATGAGGTTTACATTCTAATCTCTTTGAAACTATATTCTCAGAACTGCTTGCTGTAGTCAAAACACTAGTTGTTTGCCAAGTTTAGTCAAAAGGATTTTCTGAAAATTCTGGGCTCAGTAAATCTTAACACCGTGAGAAGTACTGACTGAAATATTGCTTGGCATTCCATACAAGTTCATTTACAAGTCATCTTTGATAAATATGCCTGTCTAGTTATGTTACTTAAAAATAAATCTGTCCCATGAGGAAATAATTAACTGACAGGTTTGATACTTATATATGAAACTATATGATAATGAGGCCAGGTACAGATTAAACATAGTAGGCAACTTCATAATAAATTGATCTGATTTGAGAGATTGTCTGAAATCAGTTATTCAAGTGCCACTTCCTATAACAGATTATGTAAGAGTATTTGCTGTAAGATAATACCGTCTTCTTAGTTAACAGGGGGTGTTTTCGATTGGTTAGGACATGAAAGTAGGAGCCAGCATGCCTGGTTTCTATATTTTACTCAGCCAGTGATTTCTTATGCGATCTTGGACAAGTCACTTAACATCTGGGTATCTCTGTCTACCCCTCTTTAAGATGAATATCTTACTTTACAGCAGGTAGTAAGTCTTAATAAACATTTGGGAAGTCCTTTAAGATCCTTATGTTAAAAGTGCTCTATATGTAGCTGTTATAAAACACACACAAAACCTCAGCAATTCTGGTTCACAACTCTGATCTTTGGGCCCTGGTTACTGGTCCACAATACAGTAAAAATGTCTGAACTGGAGAAGAGGTGGGAAAAGTTCTGGTTGGTTCCCAGATCTACTTGCACTCTCTGGTGGGCTCTTTCAGCCTTTGAGGGGTTTTGGAGAAAGGTAGGAAACCTCTCTCTAATTGGTCTGTCCATCCTTACCTGCTTTTTAGGTAACAAAGTACATTATAGATTTCTGAATTGCATTCTTCACATAATCCAATAGATGACAAATATGTGTTACAGATACTTTACTCCAGTTATAGTGGAAGAAGATGCAGTTGTGATTCCAGAAATAGCTGCATATATGTTTAGTAAAGAGTATCAATCCATTTTATTTTAGTCATGTGCATTCCGAATAGATGGAATTTTACCTCTTACCTTGTATTATCTTTTGGCTCAGGTTGCTAAAATAATTGTTTTCCAATAGTGTAATGCTTCTTCAGAATTCTGTGGAGTTCTCTTTGATTTGATGAATAAGCTGTGGAAGACTAATTCAGAGTTTTTTTGACCAATTCTGTTTATTAGATTTAAACAAATTAAAATCTTTTAAAATCAGACAGAATAGTTTAAAACTTTCCATGATTTTTTTCAGTGACAGTAGTGCTTTCCATCCAGTGACTCCCTGGATTATTGGGACAGTTTCTCGGGGTGAATTAATATTCTTAGAATCTTTTCAGTTCATAGCACAGGACACAACAACTCTGTAGAGAATGCCTTGGATTAAACTCTCGTATCCATATTGGCATTATGTCAGTCTGGAAAGTACTGAATGCTTAACTAGAAAAATAACAACTTAGATTGAAAAGCAGTGGAGGGTTGCTTCCAGTTTCAGCTAGTTTGTCAGGAGTTACTTATAGACCGACAAAAGAAGCAGTAATAAGGTTGTACCAATCATGAATTAAGGAATATTTGTTATGAATCATGCTCATAATAATATATGTTGTTGCTAATACAGTGTCAGGAAAATAATGGATTTTAAAGACGTTAGTCTACATATAGGAAGAGCCATGGAGAAGTCAACATTCATCAACAGAGAAAAGTTAACTATAATGACTGATTGTTTCCCAACTGCTTGTGAAATGGATAGGGGGGAGATACCATGGTTATGGTCATGGTGTACAAACCTAAATAATCTAGAGATTTGTACCGAATTGTTGTATCAAAGGCTCCATGAAAACTCAGCATCCTCATTATTCCCTAGCAGGATGACTGCAACATCTAGTGGCTGTCCCCAGGGTTCCCTTTAAAGAAAGTTCCCATATGCAATGGTGGGAACCAAGGAAAAATTATTCAGTTTAGGGCAGAATTAACTTTCAGAGGGGTAGAGAGGAAGGAAGTGAAGGAACAGTACTTTCCCCCCATCCTGCCAATTTGCCTACCTACTCTCGCCACATGGGTCCCTGGACCTACAGTAGTATTTTAGCTCTACATCTGAAATTTGTATTGGCAAATGTTGACTTTTTAATGGTGACCACTATATAATGTGATCTTTGTTAATACAGAAACACTCTTAAATGAGTAACCACGAGTAAGGTGTTCCCATGTTTAAGAACTCTGTTGCGGTACCATTAAAAACTACTGAATATCAAGGCCCTGAAATTGAGATACCCCTCAAAATGCATTCACAGGAAAATTTCTAATGAAGTTTCTTTGTAATGAAGCACAAGCAAAACTGAACTTTGAATGAAAAAGCCATGTTTAAAGAAGATAAGAAATGTGGACATTAAATAATCATTTTTTTTATAACATCCTTCCCCTTTTCTAATAGATTAAGATAGCACAGAATAACATACACTGATTTATAGCATTGAAATGTAAAATGAAGAATTGTTAATGGTCAGATTAGGAGCTTTATTAGCTATATTTTAATAATTTGTAATTATGTATAGTGAATGAGTACAGATGAGGTAACGCTTAGGCCAAGGCTTTGCTGGCATAAGTGTTTTTTTGCCAATTCTTCTTTTATATAGACTTTCTAATCTTCTTAAAATGTTGTTGCTGACAGAACAAAGGTAACATGTTGTGCTGGAAGATGTAAATTAGAGATACGCAAACATGTAATGATAGATTAAGAAAACACAACCTTTTTTCTGGAAAGACCCAAGACAGGTTACACAAAACAACATGACCCAGAAACTCAAACCACAGGAAAAAATACCAAAGTTGGGTAATTGAAGCGTGTGTAGGCATTATGTATGGGTTACCTAAAATCTCTAGGGTTGATGTGCTAAAAGCCAATTGGATAAAGATTAAATAATCTATAATGTATACAGACCTAAGTGAACATAGGCCCAAATTGGAGAAACATCAGGCCAGAAATTGAAGAAAGGGACTAAAGGAACAGACCAAGGGATCTGAGAAGGTGATTGGAAGAGCTTCCTGGTGCCCTAGAATTGTAACTTGAGCCCATTTACCAATTCTGTCTTGACAGTTATTATCTGTCAGACATAAATGTATGTCCATACACTATAAGTGACAATAATTCTGTCTGAAATTGTACAAATAAAGGTGAAAATTGATTAAGCCTAACTTGGGGGGATTTGTGACTCAATTTCCCAACTTTTCCCCCCCCAACTCATACTATCAATGACCAGATCTCTAAAATTTATTAATTTGGAGGGACAAGGCTAAAAGAGAATTAATGTACTGTGCTGTAATTCTCTGCAGTCTCTCACACAAATTATATTTGTCTGATTTCAGGTATCTTTCCACTGGGTCAATTCTTCCCTGACTTGCACCCGGTCAGTGGGACTGAATAGAAAGTAAGTAAGGGCAGAATTTCACCTAAGCTGTACTATGGATTCAAGAAAGTTCTCGTCTTAACTTAATATGGCATCACACACTTCGTAGCTTCTGTAGGCCAAGCTCAGTGCACTCACCAGAGGTTTTTTGCAGGCTTCCATTACCCCTCCCCCATCAAGCTCCCTATATATGACCTTCCTCTCCTCTGCTTTGTCAGGGATTCCCTGCAAATCCCTGCAATCTTCTCCTTCCAAGGGTTGTGTGTGTCCTCCGTCCCCTCTCCTTCCATGCCACTGGCTCTGTGTGCACCACATTTCCCCTCCCGCAAGCCCTCCATGCAGGATGGCTAAAAATCAATTATATTTTACAAAAATAGAAAAATCAGATTTTTTTTTTTACTTAAATCTGATTTTTTAAATTTAAATCAACTAAAAGTTTATTTCTTTAAAAATAAACCTGTTTAAAAATAAATTTGAAATTTTGACAACCTATGTTAAAGTCTAAAATTACTGCAATCTATTAATCATTTAAATTAATTTAAAATATTAAGTAGTGTATGTTTGACAAGTTTTAAAGAAAGCCAAACCACTGAACTGGTGGAAGTCACTGGCTAAGCACCTGACAGCAGTAACCTGTTCTACATGTGCAGAGAGAATATTATCTTCATTTTAGTTTATTCAGGTAGTTTAGTTAAATTACTTTTTCATTCAGAGTTGAAAAAGAAGGAAAGCATGTTTTCCTCTTCCAATCGATGAAAAAAACCTAGTTGTTAGAGGATGCGATTTACTAGTTCTAAAATCTTGAAGGACATGTTAACTTGAAACAATCAGTTCGGTTCACTAACTACAGATAATAGTTTTTTAGTTTAATAAATCAATTAGTTTTAAATGCAAAATGTGTTTTGATAAACTTTCTGATTAACCTTTTTGCTTGTGCATCCAGCACATTTTTAAATGCTGATTTTGTGCATTTTAATTGAATTTTAATTTCAATCCAAATAGAACTTTACACAAATAACAATGAATCATTATTCAGCAACTAGTAAATAAACAATGCCTAATTTTCTAGCATTATAAAAATTAAGAATCTGAATAAATGTAAGTTAAGACATATAATTGCTTAAATGAATGTGCATACATAATGTGTATCCTCCTGGTTGACAGAAAGAAGCACCAATTTTAGTGTAAAGGTCATGTTTAGTTGCAACTCAACTTATTTTAATGGTTATCAACCAATGGGAATCAACTTTTTTTTTTTAAGGAAAACACCTAAAAAGTACAAATTCAAAACAAGATTGCTGATTTAAGTCAGGTTTTCCTGCTTGTCAGTTTAACTCATGATTAAAATCAGTGAGTTAAATCAGTTTGATTTAAATCAGTCCACACTGTCTCCGTGGCAGGGGCATATCTATGTGAGCCCCTTTCCTCATAGCAGGTTCCCCCAATCCCCTTCCCTCTGCCCCAAGGGTTCTGTGTGCTCCTATTCCCAGGTACCTCTTCCTCACCTCCATGGCAGAGTTTCTGTGTACCCCAGTCTCCTCCTTCTTCCCCCGCCCCCCATGCCAGAAGCTTTGTGTGCCCCATTCCCTTCATTCCCCTCTCCTTGGCAGGGGCTCTATGTGTGCCTGTATTTCCCCCTTTTTGCCCTATTTCCTCCTCCCCCTTTACCAGTTGTCATAAACAGATAGTTAAGGGTTAATGCCTCTTTTACCTGTAAAGGGTTAAGAAGTTCACCTAGCCTAGCTGACACCTGACCAAAGGAACCAATGGGGGGACATGATGTTTCAAAAGGAAGGAGGGAAGTTCCCTTTGTCTTGGTACAGTTTCAGTTNTGTTTTGGATTGGTGTTCACCAGGGAATTGGTGGAGGAGTCTCTCAAAAGTACCCAGGGAAGGGTTATAGTACTTGGGAGGGAAAGGTTTTGGGGGAGAAGACAGAGTTTCCCAAATGACTCCAATATTTGGGTGGTGGCAGCATACTGATCTAAGCTGGTAATTAAGCTTATGAGTTCCCATGCAGGTCCCCACATTTGTACCCTAAAGTTCAGAGTGGGGGTGAAACCTATGACACCAGTGTCTCCCATTCTCCCCACCACCACTCCATGCCAGGGGCTATGCATACTCCCTCTTTCCCACATTATTCTTTGTGTCTGGGAAATTATGCGTTTAGGGTGCCAACATTTTAAATTCTATTGGGAAGATAGCCAGAGCTGAGATCAGAGTTGTTATGCTGGAAAGTGTAAATGTGATTTTGTGGCTAAAGTACTGAGCTGTACATCAGGAAACCTAGGTTCTTCTTCGAGTGATTGCTCATGTGTATTCCACAGTAGGTGTGCGTGCTCGCCATGTGCACCCGTGCCGGAAGTTTTTCCCCTAGCAGTACCCGATTTCCCCCTAGCAGTACCCTGGATTGGCGCCTCCATGGCACGGTATAGGGGGCGCTGCGTGCTCTCCCCACCCTCAGTTCCTTCTTGCCGCCAGTGAAGGTGCTTAGGAACTGCTCTGCTCCAGCTTTGCTGTAGCTCGTCCCCAAAACTGCTTGTTCGTTCAGTGTATGGTACCTGTAATTAGTTAGTTGTTTAGTTAGTTTAGTTTAGCTAGAGCACCCGGGCCGGGGCATGCCATGTGCCCCGGGTTGTAAGTCGTGCAACATTTGTAAGTGATCTATGCCACTGAGTGATCTGCACGCGGACTGTCTGCGCTGTTTGGGGGAAACCCGTTTCAGCGATCGCTGCAAGATTTGCAAGTCGTTTAAGCCTCGGACAAAGAGAGAAAGGGACATTGGGCTCCGGGCTCTTCTGATGGAATCGGCGCTGACCCCGGCTCCGGCGAGCTGCTCCGAGTCGGCACCGGGCACTGCGGTGTTGGTGCACGGCGACCCTTTGGAGCCATCGACTAGTCGGCACCGCTCCCTGTCCTTGGGGCACGCCAAGAAGGCTAGAAAGAGACCGCCTTTGCCGCAGCACTGGAGTAAACCCGGGACAGAGGCTAGACCCATGTCGGGCAGTCCTCGATTCCCACCGGCATCTAGGCCTCTGACTCAATTCAAGCGGAGTAGCCCGGCCCACTTGGAGCAGGCCTCCCCGGATGTCTGAATGCCCTCCACACCGGAGGCCCTGCAGGTGGCCCAGCATGTTATGTCCATACCGGTACCAGGAGAACCGCCGATGTCGGCCCCACGCTCCAGAGGCAAGCCGCCACTGGGATCTCCGCAGTCATGTCCGGCTCGGTACTGGTCTCAGTCGAGAGAACGTTCCTGATGCTGTTCGCCGCCCTGCGACCATTCAGGGCAAAGTCCATGTGGATCGCCCTTGACGCCCACCAGGCTGTCTGGTTGGGCTCCGTCTGACCGAGACTCTCGGCACCGCTCCGCCTCGAGGAGCGAACACCGACGGTACCGAGACAGACGACGCCAAAGGTCTTCGTCTCGCAGCCGGTCACGGCACGAACGTCAACGTCGTTCCCGTTTGGCGTCCTGCCTCCGCAGCCCCGGGCATCGGTCGCCGGTGTCTCACTGTCATGGGTCCGCCCACCAGAGCCGATCGCGGAGCAGCTGTTACTGATGGTACCGGTCCTCCACGTTGGGATTGCGGTCCCATGGTCGGCATTGCTCCCGGCGCCACTGCTCCTCCTGGTCCAGGGGCAGCAGGTCATATGTCAGCTCGGCCTCCCTTCATAGTCGTCCATCGATGGGCTGGGCCAGGCCGAACAGCCGGCTCTGCTGGTGCCACAGCAGGTGCAGGTCTAGCAGCGGTGGACGCGATACCAGGGGAGTTCAAAGGCAACGGGTACTACTCCTGCTATTTCCTTATCCCAAAGGCCAATGGGAGCTCAGGCCCATCTTGGACCTGCGAGGCCTGAACCAGTACATGGTGAAGCTCAAGTTCCGCATGGTCTCCCTGGCCTCCATTATCCCCTCCCTGGATCTCGGGGACTGGTATGCTGCCCTCGATCTGCAGGACGCGTACTTCCACATTCATATATTCGAGGGGCACAGACGCTTCCTCCGTTTCACGGTGGGGCAGGAACACTACCAATTTATTGTTCTCCCATTTGGCCTTTCCACTGCCCTCAGGGTATTCACAAAATGAATGTCGGTGGGGGCGGCCTACCTCAGGTGCCGGGGAGTCCAGATCTTCCCCTATCTGGACGACTGGTTGGTCAAGGGCAGCTCCCGGTCGCAGGTGCGGGATCACGTGGTGCTCCTTCTGTCCACGTGCACCACTTTGGGCCTGTTGGTAAACAACACCAAGTCTACATTAGTCCCGGTACAACACATAGAGTTTATTCAGGCGGTCCTGGATGCCTCGTCGGCCAAAGCCTCCCTGCCACTGGACAGGTTCGAGACCCTGAAGGGCTCATTGACACAGTCACAAGGTTTCCGGTGACAACAGCCAGAGTGTGCCTCCAGCTCTTGGGTCACATGTCGGCGTGCACGTGTGTGGTCCGTCACTCCAGACTCAGGATGAGGCCCCTCCAGCTCTGGTTGGCCTCGGAGTTCTCCCAGGCCAGGGACAGTATGGACAAAGTCCTCACGGTGCCCGAGCCAATCATCACCTCCCTATGGTGGTGGTCCTCCCCTAGAAACATGCTCCAATGGGTCCCATTCAGGGGCAGGGCCCCGTCGCTGGAACTAGTGTCGGACCTGGGATGGGGGGCCCATGTGGGGAATGTTCAGACCCAAGGTCTGTGGTCGGCTCAGGATTTGACCCTCCACATAAACATCAAGGAGCTCAGGGTGGTATGGCTGGCGTGCATGGCCTTCCCCTTGCACCTGGAGGGCCGGGTGGTTAGGGTCCTCACGGACAACACGGCCTCAACGTTCTATATCAGCAGGCAAGGTGGGGCCTGATCCTCTGCCCTCTGCCGCGAAGCCCTCAGGCTGTGGGACTTTTGTATAGCCCACGACATCTGCCTACAGGCTTTCCACCTGTCAGGTGCCCGGAACGCACGGGTGGATCGCTTGAGCAGGGACTTCTCCTCTCAGCACGAGTGGTCTCTCCACCCAGAGGTGGGGCACAGACTTTTCCAAGTGTGGGGAACTCCCCAGGTGTCCCCGGTTCTGCTCCGAGGGGGGCTAGGATGGGGCGCTATCTCCGATGCCTTCCTCCTGTCCTGGTCAAGCCAGTTTCTCTACGCCTTTCCCCCGTTCCCGCTGATCGGCAAGGTCCTGGAAAAGATAAAGTCGGACAAGGCCCGGGTCCTTCTGATTGCCCCAGCATGGCCCAGGCAGCATTGGTACAGGACCTTCACGAGCCTGGCGGTCGCCCCGCCGCGGCTGTTGCCATCCTGCCCGGACCTGCTCTCCCAGGACCAGGGCTGTCGCCTCCACCCCAACCTAGCAGCACTCCACCTCACTGTGTGGCTGCTAAATCGTTAGGTAGGGAGGAAAGGACGTGCATGGAAGGGGTTCAGCGCGTCCTCCTAGAAAGCAGGCGGCCCTCCACGTGCCGAGCATACTTGGCAAAATGGTCTCGGTTTTCCAGATGGGCGGACGAGTGGGGCATTTCCCCGGTGGCCGCCCCGATCCAGTTTATTTTGGACTACCTCCTTCAGCTTAGAGCCCAGGGCCTGGCACCCTCATCAGTCAAGGTGTATCTGGCAGCCATATTGGCCTTCCATCCGCCGGTGCAGGGCCACACGGTATTCTCCCATGCTATGACTGGCCGATTCCTTAAGGGTTTGGATCGTCTCTTCCCATATGCTAGGCCCCCTGTCCCACAGTGGGACTTAAACCTGGTGTTGGCCCGTCTCACGGGACCCCCGTTTGAGCTGCTAGCCACATGCTCCTGGCCACACCTCTTGTGGATGGTAGCCTTCCTGGTTGTGATCATGTCAGTTAGGTGGGTCTCGGAACTCAGGGTCCTACCCTCCAAGCCCCCGTACATGGTGTTTCATAAAGATTAGGTCCAGCTCCGCCCACACCCTTCGTTCCTCCCGAAGGTGGTCTCCGCCTATCACATGGGTCAGGACATTTTTCTGCCGGTCCTCTGCCCCAAGCCCCATGTGTCCAGTGAGGAGCGCTGCCTCTACACGCAGGATGTGCGATGGGCTCTGGCTTTCTACCTGGAGCGGACTAAGCCGTTCACAAAGTCCTCGCAACCATTCGCCTCGGCCGAGCGCATGAAAGGTCGGCTGATCTCCACTCAGCAGCTCTCCTACTGGATCACCTCATGCATCTGTACCTGTTATGCCCTGGCGGGAATCCCTACACCACCAATTGTGAGGGCACACTCAACTAAGGCGCAGGCCTCGTCGGCTGCCTTTTTCGCCCATGTCCCCATCCAGGACATTTGTAGGGCTGCTACGGGGTCTTCAGTTCACACTTTCACCTCGCATTATGCGATGGTCTCCAAAACCAGGGAGGACACCGGGTTTGGCAGGGCTGTGCTCCGTCCCAAGAATTTGTGAACTCCTACCCACCTGTGACAGATATAGCTTGGAATCACCTACTGTGGAATACACATGAGCAATCACTTGAAGAAGAAAAGACAGTTACCTTTTCCGTAACTGGTGTTCTTCGAGAT
This sequence comes from Platysternon megacephalum, assembly GCA_003942145.1. Taxonomy (NCBI): domain Eukaryota; kingdom Metazoa; phylum Chordata; order Testudines; family Platysternidae; genus Platysternon; species Platysternon megacephalum. Next base: position 24,548,689 of record QXTE01000007.1, read on the forward strand.
GTGTTGCTTATGTCTATTCCACATCCTGCCCTCCTTCCCCTCTGTCAGAGTGTCTGGCAAGAAGGAACTGAGGGTTGGGGGAGCGCGCAATGCCCCTTATACTGCGCCATGGTGGCGCCACTCTAGGGGTCGCTGGAGTGCTCCCCTACGGGTACTGCTAGGGGAAAAACTTCCGGCACCGGTGCACGTGGCGAGCACGCACATCTACTGTGGAATAGACATGAGCAACACATCTCGAAGAACAGCAGTTACGGAAAGGTAACTGTCTTTTCTCTTTCTGGCTCTGACACAGCCTTGCTGGGTGACCTTGGGCAAATCACTTTACTTCTCTGCCTCAGTTTCCCTCATCTGTAAAACAGGGATAAAGATACTGACCGGTGCTTTTATATTTATTCATGAAAACAGCCATATAATAGCTAGGCGGTAGTATGTATGTATGTATTTATCTTAATAGGTGTCATCAACCAGTTGTTTGATCTATAGACAATTTCAGAGGTGCTTGAGGCTGACAGCGGCTGGTAGTGGCTCCGTGCGTCCTTCATTTTCCCTGTTTCAGTTTTCTGATTTCCCTTAAAATCAACATGATTCTGGCCATTAATGCCTAGAAAATTCCCTGAAATTTTGTAATTTATTGAATACGGCATTCAAAAATTACTGCATTACAGACAGACAGGTTGAGTGTAAGGCCTTTACAAGCTCAACCGATAATTGTTACTGTTAGTTGGAGTCACATCTCTATTATTTTAGAGATCTGAGAAAAAATTAGAGGTTTGTTGGGCCACAGCAAATGGGTCAGACTCTAGTGTGCAAGGCCTATGTTTTTGGTGTCCATAAGAGATCCCACATTAGCACATGCAAAATTCCTCCCAATTGTTCATGCACATAAAGTATAAAATACTAATGAGTTAATGTTAGTAAAAGCATTATTTCCCATTATTCCCAAATAGATGGCCTCTTTTTCTCTGTCAGAATACAAGTGTATTATCTGGGGTTTCAGTCAATATTTGCTCAAATGAAAACACCATTTTTTCATTAGTTTTATGGTTACTACTTTTCTGGGTAAGTCCTGTAATTATTTTGCACGTGGAACACCCACTAAAGTCAATGGGAGTGTTTGAGTGTGGCTATAACAGAGTGATCGGCCCGTTAAATGAAACTGGGCTCAGCTTTCCTGTTCCAGTCCTGTTGCTCCCAGCTGGGTCAATTAAGAGGGCTTGGCAGCACCTGGCAGGTTATAAAAAGTCAGTCAGGAGTCAGAGCAGACTGAGTTGGGCAGGAGATGAGAGCTGCCAGAGATAAAAGCTGGTTCCTGGGAGAGGGCTGAAGGCAGAAGAGCAGCAAGAGGTATGTTACTGAGCCAGGGCTGACAGGAAGGAGCAGAGGGAGTTGCATGCTGGCTCTGAGCCAGAGAGCTAGAGCTCCAGAGAAGGCTGAAGGAAGGAGCAGCAGCAGAGGGGCTTACCTGCTGAAGTCTCCTTGTTGGAGACCTGAGCCCCAAGGAACAGTGAGAGGGCTCAATATAGTACTCCAATAGGGTCAATATGGGAGGAAAGATATAATCTTATGATTAAGGCACATGCCTGGGTGGCAGGAAATCTGGCTTCTACTTTCTGCAAACTTACTATGTGACCTCTTACTTATCCTCTTCTTTTAGTGGGTGCAGTTCCATAAACTTCAGTGGATTTTATAACAGTCCTTAATTCATTAGATTCTGCACCCCATACAATGACTAGCACACCCCTCTTGAATAATATCTTTGATTTCATTGGGAATACTCATGTGAATTCATGATATTCAGCATGAGTAAGGGTTACACAATATTGGCTCTTAATGCCTGTGTTGTGCTTGGATACTATGGAGATGAGTTCTGTAGATACTCCAATAAATTAGTCTGATTCTTCCACCACAAGGCCAAGTAACACTTGTTGGTTTCAATGGAAGTTACTCATTTCCTGCAAAGGAAGAATAAGACCCATAATGTTCATGTGTGTATCAACTGCTTGGATTAGTAGGGGTTTGCTGTATCAGACCTCTGTTAAAAGAATATTTTATGGCTATAGAAAGTATTGGTGTTTTTCTTTGGGTTTTTCTCAAGGAAAATGTGACAGAAACACAGCAAACTTCCTTAATCACTGAGATTGAGACAAATGAAATCTAAAACACTGCACCACCTATTAGTTTTGTAGCTCATTAATTTGAGTTAATGGATACTTTCAGAAAGGCTTAGTAGAACATGTTCTGTACTATACTTTTATCACTTCCAGTCCAGCCTTTAACGTCTATGACATCCAGTAAAACAAAATTCTATTGATTTCCTTTTCCCAAAGCTCTGTATCTACAGAATACTGTATCATAGTGAACTCTGCATCTTACTGTTCAAGCATTTTATTTAAAAAGCTAGCATGAAACAGCCCATGTAGCACTATTCAAGATTAGTTTTACTTGTAGCTGCTGTAGGTATTACCTGTTATACTTGAGAAATTGTTGCAGAAACAAGGGAAAATAAAATCTTTAGTAATTTACTTCCCTTTCTAGATATTTTCAGTCCAAGAATATTTCCACTTATTGCTATCATTCAAGCTCCTGCCAGAGATATCTGAAATGTTTTTCAAGCAAAACCTTAGGGGATGATATGTTTTGGATGGCTTAAGAAAAAAAAGTTAAAACTCTCTTGTTTTGCCATTGTTGTTAGTATTATTTTTATTTGTGTTCCAGTAGCACCAAGATCAAAGCCCCATTGTGCTAGGCCCTGTACAAACACATGGTAAGGGACAGGACCTGTCCTAAATTGCTTAACTCAGACCTTAGAGTCAAGGCAGTTTTCCCATTGACTACAATATACAAGACATGCATGGGATTGGAAGGTGAAATAGAGGTGAAGTGATTTCTCCAAGGCCAAAGAGCAGGTCAGCAGCAAAAAACAGGAATATAATACCTAACTTTTGCTTTTCATACATAGATTTCAAAGCACTTTAAAAAGTGAATCAGGATCATTATCCCTATTTTACAGCTAGGGGAACTGATGCATGGGGAGGAGGGGGAGCGTCTTGACCAAGGTCACAAAGCAGGCCGGTGGCAGATCTGGGAACCAGAATCCAGGTCTCCTGAATATCAGTTGAGTTCTCTATCTACTAGACTGTGCTCTCCCCCCCCCTTGTTTGTTGTTGACCACAGTGTTTCCATGGCAAGGGATGAAAGCAGAGCAGCCTGGGCTGGTGAAAACTGCTTCATCTTAGTGCAAAACCTTTCCTCTTAGTCCATTCATCAACACTTAGAGGCCCATGTTTTTATTAGTTAAAAAGCAAATGGAACTTCTGGTGGGGGAACTTCACTTTGCCCAGGGATCCTGCAGAGATAGTATCAGGCTCCATGTGAATCTGACAGGGAGCATTTATGTCCACACTACTAATATGCTTGCAGACCCAGCATCCTCTAACACTACTTATAGTTCTGTAAAGAGGTTGTTTAGTATTTTTTCATCAAATAATTGACTAAGTGAAATGTAGTAACTGGGTGAAGCTACTGTATTTAAATACTTGTTCACTTGTGCAAAAAGTCATTCCTCTCAAAAAAAGCCTCTCTATCTTTTGGGTCGGTACAAATGTCCCAATCCTGAAGCCTTTACTCTAGCCAAATTCATGCCCTTGGTATCATTCCATGCATTGGAATGGTTCACAGGAGGCTTTTATTTGCCACAGGAGGAATTCTGTCCAACTCTTCCACCATTGTACATTTGAAGTCCAGTGCATGGAAATTCTTCTCGAGGGTGGTTGCTTTGTTTGACTCCACTCAGGGTTAGACCTCTGTCATGATGAGGAATTTTCCAGTTACTTCACTACGTTGATTTGGATCAGATTAGCTGCTTTTGTGGTGGCAGATCCATTTGTGAGAAGCATTGTCTTTTCTGGAAACTCACTGAATCTTTGACTGTGGATTTATGCCCCTCCAAGGTAGTATAACTGAGTGGGGAGACATTGGTCCATGGCTTAGTGCAGATGTTAATGCCTTCCTATGGGAGGGAGGTTGCCAACCTCTCTCAGATTAGAAGTTGTAGGCCCTTGCTCAAGAAGCCATCTGTCGATGATGATGTGACTCTGTTGTTTCGGGGTTTTTTTGTGAATATTGAGATGGTTGTAGCAAAGTAACTATGGCATAATTTGTAGTTTACTTGAACTTTTTTACTCCAGTTTTATGCCTTAGTTTGTTATGGTGTCTGCACAAGTTAGCTTGGTTTGTCCTTCTCTTATTATAGATTCACATTTCCATGCTAATCCTAATAGGTTTATCAGCAGCTTTCAGTACCACTAACAACATTTTGTTGACCCACCTAAGATGGGGGGATAGATTCCACTTTTTTTCTCTTAGAGATCCACAATAGTGGGTTGCTTGTCTGCCCCAAGCATTTCTTGGGCAGCTTTCCATGAGTTTCTGTTGTGTCAGCTCTCCCGTTCAACCTGTATGTAAATTCATGCAATTAGCAGAGAATACACAATTATGCCCAGATGACATACAGATAACTATCCTACTATCATCACACAAATGACGTGATACTTTGTTTTCCCAATGGTTAGCTGGAACAAGGATTCACTGGGGAGTGAGTTAGTATTATCTCCATCTTAACTGAATTAGAATAAAGTTAACAGGTTGCATGATCCTGAGGTTATATCAGTAATATATGATTATATGTAAGGGTTTATTCCACCCTTTGTCCAAGGCAAAATTTCTGTGTGAATAAAGCAGTATACTTTACAATCCTCACTGCATCTATACAAAAATATTGACTGAAGATACAGTCTCAGAATATAATTTAAATGTAATGCATCTCCATTAGACAGGAGCAAAGGCCAAGAAAAGATGTGTTGTTAGAATTTTTCCTCTCCTTCTTGAGGGAGCAATGCTTCTTTCACTTCTTCACAGAGCTGCCAGTACAGCCTCAGCCTTGTTTTTTCTAAATCTTGTATTTTCTATAGCTAGTATATCATACCATCTGCTTTAGAGCCTCTCTGGTCAAGCAGTTAAATTTCTATTTACAAATATTGTCAAAAAGTATATTAATTATGCAACAGACCAGAAGGAAGCATTCTGTTCATTCATATAATTACATATTTAGGATGCATGCTATAGTTTGTACAGCAAATACCTTTATGAAAAATATTTTAATTAGGAAACAGTACTGCAGATGATTTTTTAACAAACTTTATAGTTGGTACATTTTTAACTTAACCATTAACAAGTGATTAGCATTGTAATAATTAAAAGATAATTTAAAAGATATGAAATAGCATTGCAGCTGTGCATCAGATATATAGCAGAATATAGTAAAATCTAGCCTTCAGTCAATATAGTCATACAATAACCAAGCAAAGAACTTATTCTACTACTGTTCCCCAACCTAGATTTAAAACTTCATGGAACACATTAGATTTGGGGGTTGAGGAAACAAATGAATGCCATTTAAGTGATTCATGAGCCCAAATCCTATTGAAAGTCAATGGGAATTAGACACCTACTCATGTAGGCACATCTGAAAATCCTACCCATAGCATTTTCTTTCACAGCACCTAAAGTATGCTAGCAGTTTAGAGAAATACACCTCTACCCCGATATAACGCGACCCGATATAACATGAATTCGGATATAACGCGGTAAAGCAGTGCTCTGGGGGGGCGGAGCTGTGCACTCCGGTGGATCAAAGCAAGTTCGATATAAAGCGGTTTCACCTATAATGCGGTACGATTTTTTGGCTCCCGAGGACAGCGTTATATCGGGGTAGAGGTGTATTTGAAAAGTTATGTTTTCTACCTTGAAGAGTTCACAATCTAAAGGCTTAATCCTTCAAAATTGTATAAATGTGTGTACACTCATTGGAGAAAATGGGGCTACTGTTTGTAGTAAGCACTACACCCGTTGGTAAATATTTGCAGGATTGGGCTCTAAAATTCTACATTCTGTGACAAGACTACCAAGAAATGAAGTGGGGAGAGGGGAAGTACAGTGGGAAGTGGGTGTATGGGTGCAATATTAAGAACACGTTTTTTAGATATTTTTTTAAATGGTTGGTATGTCAGACCCAAAACTACAATGGATAACATCCTGGTCCCATTTAAAATCAGTGCATTGATTTCAATGAGTCCAGAATTTCACCCAATAGCTCCAGAGATTTTTCTTAGATTATTTTTTTCAGAATATCTCAAATGAACAGATCCTATCACAGACTAATAACTTATCAAATTTTATTTATATTTTTTTGTTCTGTAAATCAGATATTTTTTTTTGCTTCCTGTAGGCATAGAAACGTCCAGAGCAAATGAGTTCTGTTTTATTTTGTACTCCTATAAGTTAAAATAGCCTTTTTAACTTTTTTCCACTAAATTTTCTCCACTGAAAGTTTTTGCTCCCTGGTTATATCTTGTATGCCATTCTTCAGACTAGAGGAAGCTAAATGGATGAGTCATAAAACTCTAAATTGGGGGTTTATCATGAAATTGCCAATAGCCCTTTAGCAAAAAGCCATGTTTGGAAGTTTGATTGTTCTAAAGAACAGTGCATCAGACATGCAATATTTATTTGTTCTACTTGCTTTCAAAACATCTCTGCCAACAGTGATTTCTCTTCTCCAACTCCACAGCTCAGCATGGGACTTCTCTTGGCAAGCATGATCCACAGATTTATGATGTGTGTGAGAGAGGGCTGGAAATTATTTATTTTATTAATGTGTACATGTCAGTGAATTGTGAGATACAAATCAACACTCTTGGCACTGCTGAATTTAGTAATACACTGTAGCCAAAGGGCTGCAGAAGGGCTCAAGAAAGTAATTTCTTAGTTCATCTGATTTTCTGTCAATAAGAATGTAATATTGTCAATCATGTTCAATTTATTAGCAAACATGGGCTTTGATACATAAGGTACAGTATGAATGTTCAGGACAAATGTATTTTAACAAATGTGTCTATACATTTTGCTGAATTTGTCTTGATTCTGAGGGTGAAATGGTGAAAACTGTTGGAAAAGTGTATTATTGATTAGAATCCTAAACATATTGCTGCACTAGGGGGTCTGCATTTGGACTCTTATCTAACCAGATTATGTTACATTAGATATTGGAGATTAATGTACATTAATAGCAATATGGATACAGAGTAGTGGGAAAGGACACTTGAAACAGTGCAGTTAGAATTCTGTTCACTACACTGTAAAGTGTTGGTTGGGATTCCTGTCCCAGATGCCTCAATACAGCATTTATTCACGTAATGCATTCTTGTACTTTAAAAGATACTGTGGTACATTCTAAGTCTGTTTGCTGATAATTTGCAAAGGAAAAAAAACACATCCCAACTCCCTCAAGTAATTGTTTTGAGAAATCTGCTCTGTTGTACTGGTCGCTCTGGATTCAATGCTAAATAACTGGAGAAGAGACAGAAATGATATCTGAATAAAATGCACTCGGATATACACAAAATCCTCTAGTGGACGTGGGGCGGATTTTGTTACAGGACTTCTGTGAATCTGAAACAGAGGGTGGTGCGTGGATATATTTATACATTATTTTAAATTATGTTGTAGGGTAGAGGGCACAGAATCATCTCATTGGTTGATTATTCCAAAATTCTATCACAGGTTTTCTGCATAATGGCTTAGTAATGTGGACAGTTAGTTAAGTTTGCAGAGATGAGGAATTGCTTCACACCCTAAAATGCCAGACCCCAATGTACACATACACCAAAAAGAAACATTCCTCATACAACCATAGTCTTTCTCCACTTTTTTTCTTTTGTTTATTGGCACTGCAATGGTTTAGCCAGAATGCTAAATGCATTTCTGTATTTAATATACTGTGGGGAGAAAATATCCTTTCTTCATGGATCATATTAAGATTGATTTTTTTCACTCTAAAGTAAAAGCACTGTGAATATGATTATCTTTTTAGAATGTACAATAATAGACAAAAATGAAATGCAACCCACCCACATCAACATTTGCGGGAAATGGATGGGACCAGCGGTGAAAGGGGGACAGTCCTAGTAGCAAGGGAAGGAGGCACATGCCAAGGACAATAGGTAGTTCTTCCCATGGGAGTCTCTGGCAACCATTAGCTAGGGGGTGAGAGGGGTGCTGATTGCGTCCCAGGATTTAGCCCATCGTAGGGGCCATGTGGAGCTCTTTCTACTCTGTTCCAGCAGCTCATCCTACCGACCCAAATTGGGAATGGAACCCAGCCTGACACATGCTGTGGGGTCTAGCTGATCGACTGTTTAGGGGGTCAGGAAGGAATTTTTTTCCCATGGGTCAGTTGGTAGAGGACCAGGGAGGTTTTTTGCCTTCCTTGCATCATCTGCAAGCCACAGTGGATTAAGTAGGACTGTGCATGGTACCTAACCAAGATTCTGGGGTGGTGTTGCTTACTTATCACAACTGGTGGCCAGGTTCCAGTGCAGTTAAGAGAATTCAATGAATGGTTCCCAGAGGTAAAAGACGTGGGATTTTTGGTAATGGGCCTTGGGCTCATGTGATAGGGTGACACCTGGGCCAAGGTCAGACCTAATGGCTCTTGCAGGCCAAGGTCCCTACCTTGCTGCACCCTCTGTCCCCCTCGTGGGGGGAGGGTGCTAGGACTCAGAGCTGAATCCTGGGGAGTTGGCTAAGGAGAGCCTATATGGTGAGGAGCCCTATAACACTGACACCAGTTACAGTTTATATGGTGAGGAGCCCTGTAATCCCTGCACTAGACCCCATTTAATGCCTGGTATAGGAGAGTATGGGTGATGGGCGGGTAGTGCCCCTCCCTCATGTTAAAAGTTTAATAAAAGTTGAAGCCTGCTATTTAATTCCATGCATGTGTCTGCCCTCATTTTGCCACTGTGTCCATATCAATGAAGTACAATTACAAATACTATAAAATCCAGTGGAAATGTTGTTGTTAATAGGATTACTAGGTTGATTTTAGAAAAATATTATGTAGCTTCCCCTCTTAACCCTACTGACAAGCGGGGGGAGAAAATCAAAGTGTCATTGGGAAGAGAACTTCCATTTGAGAATCTGTTGCAATTATTCTGAATTATGTTCCACTTCACTGCATCCAGGTTGGGTCAATTCTATGAAAAGATTGTGATTTGAACTTCCCCACAGGAAATACACTGATCTTTAAGGCAGAAAGAGACTTGCATGCTGTTTCATTGGATTTGTGCAAAAATTTTCTCTCCAATCAATAAAAGATCCGAAGAGTCTCAAAGTGACAAAGCAACACATTGCATGCACTGTGTTCTTCTATCCATAGTTGATTCAAATTGTAATAAATATTAGTGTTTTCAAGCTATTTTATGGCACAAATTTTAAGTCAAAAGAAGGTTAATATGCCAGTCTTGTATTCAGCTGCAGTAGCTATATCATCTAAATTCTGGTGTTTATGTTGATTCTTTTTAAAGAAGCTTATCAGTAAATGAGGAGACCAGAGAGGGAAGGCTTTATCTATTATTTATTATTTTATTTGTGTCATATGGTGGTAGCACCCAAAGACCCAGTCAGTATTGGGAGTCCATTTGTATTATGCTCTGTACAAATAAATAAACATAAGAAAAAGCCTTGAAGAGCTTACAGTCTAATTTGAAACTAGGGGCCTCAAGTGATTGTGACAAACAATATGAGGGAAGACAAGGGTAAGGTAATAAGATCATACATTCATGTAGGTTAGCAGTGGCATAACTTGATGGCTTCATATCATTTTAAAAATGTATGTTTGTAAAAGAAAAATCCTGCCACACATTTATATAGGTATTTGACATGCACCATTTTGGCAAAAAGGTTTTCTGATGTTTTGATTGGGTGCAGAATAATTAACTTGTAATTAACAGAATAATTAACTTGTAACTTGCATACAGCCCCAGTGTACAGTGTAGTTGTCAGATGGATTTAAAAGCTTGAGTAGTAGGAAAATATCTTTAAAAATTACAAAAAAGTGAGGCTTGTTTGGTGACCTACTGATAGCTCCAAACATCCAGCAGGACATCCAGGGTGGGCGCCGATCTTGATTCCGGAGCTTACAAGGTGGTGGTAACATTGTGGAAACAACACATCCAGATCCCAGTTAAGAGAGCAACACTTAACATCATTTCTATGGACAACCTTTGGTTTGCAATCAGTTGTAAAGACTGTCTTTGTGTCTCTGATTGGTGTCTGACCGTCCATAGCTAGAGAAGTTTGTTGGACACAAGCTGTTTAGAGAAAAGGTAAATGTGGAGAAAAGTGCTGGATGCTGGAAAATGCTCCTCACAAATTATGTAAAACAAAAGTTAAAGAAAATAACTGCATATAGTTTGTCTTCTCTAAAAAATACACTGATCATAGAAGATTAGGGTTGGAAGAGACCTCAGGAGGTCATCTAGTCCAACCCCCTGCTCAAATCAGGACCAATCCCAACTAAATCATCCCAGCTAGGGCTTTGTCAAGCCAGGCCTTAAAAACCTCTAAGGATGGAGATTCCACCACCTCCCTAGGTAACCCATTCCAGTGCTTCACCATCCTCCTAGTGAAATAGCTTTTCCTAATATCCAGCCTAGATCTCCCCCACTGCAACTTGAGACCATGCTCCTTGTTCTGTCCTCTGCCACCACTGAGAACAGCCTAGCTCCATCCTCTTTGGAACCCCCCTTCAGGTAGTTAAAGGCTGCTATCAAATCCCCCCTCACTCTTCTCTTCTGCAGACTAAATAAACCCAGTTCCCTCAGCCTCTCTTCATAAGTCGTGTGCCCCAGGCCCCTAATAATTTTCATTGCCCTCCGCTGGACTCTCTCCAATTGGCCCACATCCTTTCTGTGTGAGGGGGCCCAAAACTTTACTCAATACTCCAGATGTGGCCTCACCAGTACTGAATAGAGGGGAATAATCACTTCCCTTGATCTGCTGGCAATACTCCTACTAATGCAGCCCAATATGCTGTTAGCCTTCTTGGCAACAAGGGCACACTGTTGACTCATATCCAGCTTCTCGTCCACTGTAATCCCCAGGTCCTTTTCTGCAGAACTGCTGCATAGCCAGTCGGTCCCCAGCCTGTAGGAGTGCATGGGATTCTTCTGTCCTAAGTGCAGATTTCTTTTGGCCCAAACCTCCAATTTCTCTAGGTCACTCTGGACCCTATCCCTACCCTCCAGCGTATCTACCTCTCCTCTCCAGCTTAGTGTCATCCACGAACTTGCTGAGAGTGCAATCCATCCCATCATCCAGATCATTAAAGAAAATGTTGAACAAAATCGGCCCCAGGACCGACCCCTGGGGCACTCCGCTTGATACCGGCTGCCAACTAGACATCGAGCCGTTGATCGCTACCCATTGAGCCTGACTATCTAGCCAGCTTTCTATCATCCTTTATAGTCCATTCATCCAACCAATACTTCTTTAGCTTGCTAGCAAGAATACAGTGGGAGAGCATATCAAAAGCTTTGCTAAAGTCAAGATATATCATGTCCACTGTTTTTCCCCATAATCACAGAGCCAGTTATCTCATCATAGAAGGCAATTAGGTTAGTCAGGCATGACTTGCCTTTGGTGAATCCATGTTGACTGTTCCTGATCACCTTCCTCTCCTCCAAGTGCTTCCAAATGGATTCCTTGAGGACCTGCTCCATGATTTTTCCGGGGACAGAGGTGAGGCTGTCTGTAGTTCCCTGGATTGTCCTTCTTCCCTATATTTGCCTTTTTCCAATCGTCCGGGACCTCCCCCCGATCACCACGAGTTTTCAGAGATAATGGCCAGTCGCTCTGCAATCACATCAGCCAACTTCCTCAGCACCCTCAGATGCATTGCATCTGGCCTCATGGACTTGTGCATGTCCAACTTCTCTAAATAGTCTTTAACCTGTTCTTTCATCACTGAGGGCTGCTCACCTCCTCCCCATACTGTGCTGCCCAGTGCAGCATTCTGGGAGCTGACCTTGTCTGTGAAGACCAAGGCAAAAAAAACATTGATTACTGATGATACATCCTACTGTTTAGAAAACTTAAACCATTAATACTATAAACAATAAATAATTTAATCAGTGTCAAATGAAAAGGCTACTCACAGATTTTAATAGTTCAGTAGTTTCCTTTATATACAATTGTTTCTAAGTTTATCATTTATTGTGGGTTTAAAAACAGTCATGAAAATAAGACAACAGTGTATTTGTCTAAATACAGAACCCTATTGTACTGAATACAATAGGTGGAATCCTGGTACCAAGTGCAGTATTTGGCAACTTGACATTCAGTGCCTGCCACCTGATCAGAGAACATTGAGATTTTCCACAAACAATAAATAAAAGCCTGGTGATTATAATTGAAGGAGCAAGACATTTCTTGTATTAACCATATTTACTGTTGTAAAGCATTTTTTTTTTCAAAGCTAAAGGAATACTACTGTTATGATGCACTGTGTCTATCAACACTTGAATTCATTAAAGTTTTGTTAGGGAATATCTACAGGATTGTAAATGATACACATTATAGGTGAAATACTGACCCTGTTCTAGTCAATGGGAGTTTTGCCATTGACTTGAATGGGACCAAGATATTAGAATATATAATAGTTATGGTCCACTGATTTGATTTGATTGAATAGTTTAATTAAACTGATTTTTTTTAAACTGCTCTTTCTAGACTTCGCAAAAATGAAGGCTTCATTACATAAGTGAATTCCTATTGATCTTTTTAAAAACTGTTTCAAGAGTACTTCAATTTACATGCCTACATGAAATTGAAAATCATATGGGAGTCATGAATACTGTATATCAAACACTTATCATTAAATCACCAGCCTCCTATTTGATTCATGAAACCGTGGGGTGGGGAAAAATTAATTAATCCAGTAAATTAATGTTAATTTTGTGCCTTGTGCTAGCTGCTGTCTACTTAATCTTTGATTAGTCTTTTTGCTACTAATTTAATGAATCCACTAGAATACTGTTGAATTCATGAATATGATAAAGGTGTTGCAATAAATTCAGGATTCTGATGGATTGTTAATTTCATGTAGTTATTTAAATTTGGAACTCATTTTAATTGTTTAAAAAATTCAATAGCACTTTAATGTTTTTTGTGAAACATTAATTTTATCCATCCACTGTAATATGAATATACAAATGAAAGATAGAAATTTCTTTTGAAGACCAGATCAGTTATAAAATTAACAGAAAATGATCTAAAATATGCTATGAATAAACACTTCATCATAAAAGAACAAAATCGCTGTAATGTACGGTTGCCTTCCACTTAATTCAGTCAGTTGTTAATTAGATCATGTGTTTAATATGAGAGAACCTATAGAACCAGACCATTTGTATTAAAATCAGGATGACTTCCACTCTTTTGGTTAATCACTTTAGGCAGGCATAAGGTAAGACTTAATAAAGAGAGAGAAAATTCAGGATGAGGTTAAAAAACAAAAGAGCCCCCAAGTACAACTCATCATAACAGTTGCATAGAAATAAAAGTTTGTTGTTCAGACCACACTGGAATTGGAATTTATAAACATTAGTAAGTGGTGATATAGATGACAAGATAGCAATAGTTTATATTTCAGCAGCTTCCATCAAAGAATCTGAAATCACTTTACAAATATTAATGAATTAAGCCTTTCAATTCTTCGTCAAATATGTGAATATTATTTTCCTCCACTTCGTGCTCTGAGGAAAGTAGAACAGGCATCCCCAAGGTCAGGAAGTCTTTGGTAGACCAGGGAATACCATAACAATCTTCCTGACATCTCATCCTGTGCAGTTGAAAAATTAGAAAAAGATTATATAATTTAAACAAACACTTTATGGAGTATATCTAGGGTCTATCTTTTTTTAACTGCATGAACATTTGTACACCTAACTTTTATGCATATATGTGATCAATATCTGGCTGGCTACATACAAAGGCAAAAAACCCTATGATATGCCAACATGGATGTTGCACATTCAAAATAAAGCCAGAGAGATTCTGCCCACGTTGGTGAGAATTTTTCTTATTTGATAGGCACGGTGGCCTATTGGATAGAACACTGGATTGGGACTCAGAAGACAGATTCTTTTCCTGGCTCTGCCACTGGCCAGCTATCTGACCTTGGGCAAGTCATTTTATGTCTCAGTGCCTGAGTTTTCTTTCTGTAAATTTGGGATAAGAACACTGACTTCCTTTGTAAAGGGCTTTGAGATCTATGGATGAAAAGTGCTATATGAGAACTAGGTATTATTCTTTATTACTTTTTTGCTGGTAGGCATGGAACTCCTCCACTTCTGATTTTCTCTAAAACCCAGTTTGATTAAAAAATATTCAAAAGGTCATTTGCAACATGAAGAGGATAGATATTATTTCTGCTTTTGAACTGCATAGCCCTGCCATGCAAAATTTAGTTCCAGAGAAGTAGAAATGAATGTAACAGTCTGAAATACACAAGTAGAGCTACCAATGCCCGTTAATTCCACTTCTCTAACTCCAGTGTCACCTATTGCTTACAAAGAGAAACAAAGAGTAAGTGATGAGCACAAAAAATTGATTCCCTTTTGACCTATTCAGGACAATAGCTAAGTACTTCTCCACTTAACTTAAAATACAACTCAAATAATATGGTATGTGAAGGGAAGTGAGAGCTTATGGGTAAGCGCTCTTCTTAACATTTGTTAAATCTATTTTGTATTTCTTGGGTCCTGAGAAGTTACTTGTTAAGAAATAATTTTACCCCTGGAAGAAGATTCTTTTTGAACAGTTTGTCCTATATTCAGTCTTCTCCTGTGTTACATTATTTTCACTAAACCACTTCTGGGACCCTGTGTTGAACTGGCTATGAGAAAATATTCATTCCAGTATACCTGAAAGGCCAACGCTAATACGCTGTTAATTTTTATTAATGCTCACAATAAAACCAAGAATGTTTCTTAGATTCTTGCGCTTCCCTCCGCAAGTTAAATGGTCATAGAGGTAGTGTTTCTTTGTGTACTAACAACTACATCACTATTCTTTCATCTCATTTATTTTGTGAATCACATGCTAGAGTTCTTTGCTTGCTCATACTTTTTCTGGTGGAGAATATGCTTATAAGAGTAGGAGGTGCTGTCAATGGCTGATGTTCCTCTGGCTGCCAGCAAGGGTGGATTAAAAATCTATAATTATAATAAAATGGATTTTTAAATTTGAATTGGATTTTTGTTTAAATTAAATATAGATTTACTTTAAAAACAAACCTGTATTTAAAATTAAATTTTGACAACCTATGTTGAGGCCTAAACTCACTATAATGTATTACAATCACTTTAAATTTAAATTAAATATGCAGTACTTGTTGCTGAAGTGTTAAAGAAAGTCAAATCACTGAACTAGTGGAAGTCATTGGCTGAGCTCCAGGAGTTTGCTGAAGTGCTAAACCAGGTTTTGACAGCAGTAGCCTCTTCTGCAAGTGCAGAGAGAGCATTTTCTTCATTTAAATTTATTCAACTAGTTTAGTTCAGTGATCAGTTCTGCTTCTAGTGGAGTCTCTGTGAGTGCTCCACTTTAGGTGATTGTGCACACTGTGCCTCTAGTCGGAGAATTTAGACAGCAGTACTTAGCTGGGCCGCACATGCGCTCTCCCTGTCTTGCACCTGCAGCGGCAATTAACTAGTACTGTGCGGTCCCCCTCATCCCCCAGTTCCTTCTCAATTGCCCTTGGTCCGAGTCAGAGCTCCAGCAGTACGCTCGCTCGCTTTACCTCAGATTTAGTTTAGTTAGATTAGTCAAGTAGTTTAGTGTAGTTAGCTTAGTAATTTAAGAACTCTTTATTTCTTTTTCTCCCCGTTTAAAAAAAAAAAAACTTTTTTGTTTTGTTTTGCCTTTCGTCCTCTTAAGGGACGTTACATTTCCTCAAAAAGGAACAGGAGTACTTGTGGCACCTTAGAGACTAACAAATTTATTGTAGCATAAGCTTTCGTGGGCTACAGCTCACTTCATCGGATGCATGCAGTGGAAAATACAGAAGGAAGATATATATATACACACATAGAATCATAGAATCATAGAATCTCAGGGTTGGAAGGGACCTCAGGAGGTCATCTAGTCCAACCCCCTGCTCAAAGCAGGACCAAACCCAACTAAATCAGCCCAGCCAGGGCTTTGTCAAGCCTGACCTTAAAAACCTCTAAGGAAGGAGATTCCACTACCTCCCTAGGTAACCCATTCCAGTTCTTCACCACCCTACTAGTGAAAAAGTTTTTCCTAATGTCCAACCTAAACCTCCCCCTCTGCAACTTGAGACCATTACTCCTTGTTCTGTCATCTTCTATCACTGAGAACAGTCTAGATCCATCCTCTTTGGAACCCCCTTTCAGGTAGTTGAAAGCAGCTATCAAATCGCCCCTCATTCTTCTCTTCTGCAGACTAAACAATCCCAGTTCCCTCAGCCTCTCCTCGTAAGTCATGTGCTCCAGCCCCCTAATCATTTTTGTTGCCCTCCGCTGGACTCTCTCCAATTTATCCACATCCTTCTTGTAGTGTGGGGCCCAAAACTGGACACAGTACTCCAAATGAGGCCTCACCAGTGCTGAGTAGAGGGGAATGATCACATCCCTCGATCTGCTGGAAATGCCCCTACTTATACAACCCAAAATGCCATTAGCCTTCTTGGCAACAAGGGCACACTGTTGACTCATATTCAGCTTTTCGTCCACCGTAACCCCTAGGTCCTTTTCTGCAGAACTGCTGCCCAGCCATTCGGTCCCTAGTCTATAGCAGTGCATGGGATTCTTTCGTCCTAAATGCAGGACTCTGCACTTGTCCTTGTTGAACCTCATCATATTTCTTTTGGCCCAATCCTCTAATTTGTCTAGGTCCCTCTGTATCCTATCCCTACCCTCCAGCGTATCAACCACTCCTCCCAGTTTAGTGTCATCTGCAAACTTGCTAAGGGTGCAGTCCACACCATCTTCCAGATCGTTAATGAAGATATTGAATAAAACCGGCCCCAGCACCGACCCTTGGGGCACTCCACTTGATACCGGCTGCCAACTAGACAAGGAACCATTGATCACTACCCGTTGAGCCCGACCATCTAGCCAGTTTTCTATCCACCTTACCGTCCATTCATCCAGCCCATACTTCTTTAACTTGCTGGCAAGAATACTGTGGGAGACTGTATCAAAAGCTTTGCTAAAGTCCAGAAATAGCACATCCACTGCTTTCCCCTCATCCACAGAGCCGGTTATCTTATCATAGAAGGCAATTAGGTTAGTCAGGCATGACTTGCNAACAGGAGTACTTGTGGCACCTTAGAGACTAACAAATTTATTGTAGCATAAGCTTTCGTGGGCTACAGCTCACTTCATCGGATGCATGCAGTGGAAAATACAGAAGGAAGATATATATATACACACATGAAACAATGGATCTTACCATACACATTATAAGGAGAGTGATCACTCCTTATAATGTGTATGGTAAGATCCATTGTTTCATGTGTGTATATATATATATCTTCCTTCTGTATTTTCCACTGCATGCATCCGATGAAGTGAGCTGTAGCCCACGAAAGCTTATGCTACAATAAATTTGTTAGTCTCTAAGGTGCCACAAGTACTCCTGTTCCTTTTTGCGGATACAGACTAACACGGCTATTACTCTGATACATTTCCTCAGATTGCCAGGTTCGCCTGGCTTTATATGCTGCCTCCCCTGTCGCGCGGTGATTTTGCTTTCTGACGGACACTCGCAATGAGTCTGGTGCCTGGGGGAAACTCGTGCCCCCGAAGTGCACCCATTGCCACAATTTTAAGACCCGCACAAGGAAAGTGAGGGACCTTCAACTGAAACTTATCCTAATGGAGAAGTTCCTCTGTCCTGCCTCAGACCCAGGCTCGCAAATTTCTCCTGCCACCATATCACCACAAGCGGCTTCCGACAGACCCCGCTCCTTCACCCTGAAAGGAAGGGACCTGTCTCCTAAAGGCTGTGAAAAGAGAGCTAACACTCCCCCCTACCAAGATCGTGTCAAAGAGGAAACATTCCCCGACTCTGTTCACCACCTTGGTACCAACTGTGCCACAGCTTAGTACCTTTGAGTCAGCAGGGACCTCCGGTACCAGCGGTACCGTCACAGCCAAAGACCGTAGGCAGGCAGGTTCTAAGAAGGAAGGCAGGCAGAAGACCACCTCCTCCACCTTGGCACCGGCAGCACAGACAAAGTGCTCTGAGCACAGTGACTCTGCAGTACAAAAGGGAACAGTGCCAGCTGCTTGGCCCTACGTTGAATAGCACAGATACTGCACTGCAGATTGCGACACCGTCCTCGGCATGCTCTCTGTCGGCTCCTTTCCTACCGGTACCGCAAGGTCCTCTTTTACCACCACAATTTTCCATACTGCGTTTCACACAGGTGCTTCCATCGATACCACAGCCTCAATAGTTTCTTGCTGTGAAGGACCTGAAAATTGCCCTGGAACCAGAATCACCTCTCCTCGGTACCAATACTGCTTCGGTACTTTCGCTACTGCTCACTCTACCAACTACAGCCACTCCTCCTTTCTCTACCGAGGAGGATGAAGATAACGAAGGGGGGGGGGGGTTCTCCTCCCAACACTTCACCTATGCAAGGCAGTGTTCAGTTCGCACATCGGGAGTGCTCTAAGCCGCCTTCCGGATTTCAAGGATGTCATGGTCACCGCTGGGGGGCCCCCACTATGCTCTTCCCACCTCAATGGGCATTCTGGGACCGATGGGCAGCTTATAGACAGTTTTATCCTAGGGCCCCCACGTGGCACCACGGAGGTACATAGGCACTCTTCACCATGACCCACAGTGCCACCAGCTGCCCGTCCCGAACAGAGCATTGAGGAGACAGAAAAAGTCTTAGCTCAGGAGATGGCTCCTGCCTCCTGCACTTCATTTTCTCCAGATGAGACTATTGTGCCCCTTATGCCTACTGCTGGAGATGATTTCAAGAATTTTCAGGAGCTCTTCAAAAGAATAGCAGAGATGCTCCAGATAACTGTAGAGGAGTTCTCTGAGTCACGTCACGCGCTCTTGGACATACTTCACACATCCACCTCCTCCACCAAGATTGGCATCCACCAAGATTGCCCTTCCGATTAACTCAGCAATCATGGAACCTGCCACAAACATCTGGCAGACCCCTGCAATCGTCCCATCCACATGTGAAAGAGTGGACAAAAAAATATTCTGTCCCTTGAAAAGGGATGGAATTTCTTGTCTCTCACCCTCAGACAAAATCATTGGTAATCGATGCAGTTAACGAATGGGGAAAACAGCGTTACTCTAGAACCACCCCTTATGATAAAGAGTGGAAAAGACTGGACTTACTCGGCTGTAAGGCCTATTCATCAGTGACGCTACACTTCCGGATTGCCAATTATGAAGCACTTATGGTGAAGTATGCCCATATAAACTATTCCAAATGTTCTGACTTTATTGACTGTATATCACAGGACAAAAGAGAGCAGTTTACATCGCTCATTTCCGAGGGCCACCTTTTGGCTAGAACTGCCCTCCAAGCCTCTTTGGACTCTTCTGACATGGCAGCAAGTACCATCACCATGGCCATAGAAATGTGCCAGGCCTTCTGGCTTCACCTGTCGGGCTTCCCTAGGGAGATCCACGGTAGAGGACCTTCCATTCAAAGGGCCAAAACCCTTCGCCGCCAAGACTGACGAGTTGCTTCATTTGTTGAAAGATTCAAGGGCCAGGCTCAGGTCTCTTGACATCTATACACCTGCAACAAAATAAAAACAAGGCAGGTATTATACATCGCAGCATCCCAGACAGGCCCCGTACACACAGCAGCCAAGAAAATACGATAACCAGAGGTGTAGACAGAGCCCGCCCAGATGCAGACCAAGCTCCTCCCAACCCACCACATCTCAACAATCAACCTGTAAACAGCAGATTTGAAGGTTTGGTCGAGGGCTTACCAGACCTCCCCCAACTTTTCCTGCCAACATTTCCTCCCACCAGCCATCCCTTTACCAATCATCTAATACCATTCTATCCAAACTGGTGGACCATCACTTCCGACAGATGGGTACTGGAAATCATCAAGACCGGCTATGCTATACAGTTCCTCCCCATCCCTCCTACCCACCCTCCGTCTCCGTCCCTCTTCAGGAACCCCTCTCACGAGCCCTTCTTAAGAGTGGAGTGGAACATCTCCTATAACTGGCTGCTGTAGAGCCAGTCCCGGTACATCACAGAGGGAAGGGCTTCTATTCCCATTACTTTTTAACCTGAAAGAAGTTTGGAGGATGGAGACCCATCCTTGATCTCAGGAAGCTAAACAAATTTGTCAGAACACAACGATTCAGGACGGTTACATTAGCTACAATCATTCCAGCACTGGAACTAGGGGATTGGTTTGCAGCCCTTGACCTGCAAGACTCATATTTTCATATTTCTGTACGCCCTAGGCACAGGAAATTTCTTCGGTTTGTACTGGAACAGGACCATTTCCACTAGTTAACTGCTGCTGCAGGTGCGAGATGGGGAGAGCGCCTGTGCGGCACAGCCAGGTACTGCTGTTGAAATTCTCCGACTAGAGGTGTGGGGCGCACAAACACCTAAAGTGGAGCACCCACAGGGACTTACATCTCGAAGAACCTCAGTTACTGCACAAGGTGAGTAACCCTCTCTTCATTCAAAGGTTTGGTCTAAACTTAAATGTTAGACTGACAACTACATTGGTCAGGGGTGTGAAAAAACACACCCCTGACTGACATAACTGTGCCAACCTAATCCCTACTCTAGATGCAGCTATGTCAATGGAAGAATGCTTTTGTCCATGTAGCTAACTTGATTCGGGGAGATAGTGTTCCTATACTGATGGAGAAACCTCTTCCATTGGTGTAGGCTGCATGTATGCTATGGGGTTTTGCTGGTGTAGCTATGCGGGTATAGTCTTGATAGTGCAGACACAGAAAAAATCAAGAGACCATTGGGAGCTGAATAATTAGGAAAGTTTGTTTTCCTCTTCCAGTCTATGAATAAAAACTAAGTATGAGGATGAGATCTATTAGTTCTAAAATCCTGAGGACCTGCTAGTGAGAAACAATCAGATGAGTTCACTTACTCCAGATAGTACTTCCTTCATTTTGTAAATCCGTTTTAAATGCAAAACATGTTTTGATAAACCTTTTTCCTTATATATCCAACACATTTATGGTAGTATTAATTAACAAAAACAACTTTAAAATGTTTTTTGTGCGTTAATTGAATTCAAATTTCCATCCAGATAGAGTTTGGCACAAATCCCACGTAAAACTCTTCATCATAGTAACTAAGATATGCATTATTCACCATTTTCTATCCTAACAGAAGTGTAAAAATTAAGAATCTGAATAAGTATAAGGTAAGCTATATAATTGCCTAAATAAATATGTGTAGATACACTATGCCCGGTTAGTGGTGATTTTGATTTGTTTTTTTGTTTTTTTGTTCGTTTGTTTTATTAAAAGTATTACGTTTGGTCTAAAGACTCTATTTAATTGAAAATCAATCAACCAATCTGTCTTTAGGAAAAATAACTAAAAAGTACGAATGCAAAGCATGATTAAAATTGATTTAAATTAAGGTTTCCTGCTTACTGATTTAAATCATGGTTAAAATGGGTGATTTTAATCACTTTGATTTAAATCAATGCATGCTGCTGCCAGCTAAGAGAAGATGGCTGCTCCCAGATAGCCAAAACACAAATGCACAACTATGTTCCTGTAAATAATGTCTTGGGAGGTTATTCTTCTTCATCAAGCTGCCAGAGAGACATTTTCAGGCTATAAATGGTCCAGGTCTCTAAGGGGCAGATGTGGTGTTTTCAGTATCCTCTGTACATCTATAAACGAGAGTGGCATGTGGGGTGGTGGTTAGTTTTTTATAAATCTGAGTGATTGTGATCACAGTAGTCCATTAATTGATGTCCTTTTCATTCACCCACACAACAAGCATAGCCTTTTACCTCTGTTTGCATATTCTACAGATACTAACAGTGGACAGTTGCTAATTTTATATTGTCTTCAGTTCATTCATATTGAATGTCATTATCCTGAGTTCTAGAAGTACCAGCTAGAGTGAACATGGTTCCATTGTCATGATGGAGGATACATGGAGTATGTATAATGTACAAAGGGTTGCAGTGGTCCAATCACAGTATCTCCCAGGCTATCTGCCTCTCCTGGTCCTTTCCTCTTACTTCCTATACTCTCCACTATTTCTCTTCTCCCAATCATGGCTCCCTCACAACTCCAGCTTCTTCCTCTCTGCACTGCTATTCAACCTCTCTTATTCTTAACTTTTTCTCCTTGGCCCACCAGATTCTCATCTCTTTTACTACTCCCTGAAAATTACAGATACAATGTTAAACTGTAACTTTGCATTTTCTAATTTCTGTGTTATTTAATTGTGTAAATAATATTGCTTCGGCTGAGATTTTTGGATAGAATTTCCTTAGGATCTTCTCAGACAAGAATAAAGGGAGGGGAAAGGAAGAGGGTGAAGTTTCTCCCAACTGGTTGACAAAAATTAATGATTTTAGAGCAGAAACACCTCAGTATAGTATTCAATGCTAATATCTGCTATATACAAAAGTAACTTTCCTTGATAAGGAGCAGCTATCCTAATGAGACCTGGTCTATACTTAGTGTTTTAATGGCATACCTTTGAAATTTATAGGTGTGATTTTTTTTCCTGATATAATTACGCTGATAAAAGTCCTAGCATAGATACAGTTATACTTGTATAGGATGCATTATGCCAGTATATTTTCAGAAAAGCAAAATAACCTGTATCAGTATAAGCACTACGACTGTCAATTAATTGCAGTTAACTCAAGCGAGTATCTCAAAACAAATTAACTCAATTAAAAAATTAATCACAATTAATCACAGTTTTAAAAGTGCTGCTAAACAATAATAGAATACCAATTTAAATATATTATAAATATTTTGGTTTTTTCTACATTTTCAAATATATTGATTTCAAATACAACACAGAATACAAAGTGTACAGTGCTCATTTTATATTATTTTTTATTACAAACGTTTGCACTGTAAAAAAGATAAAAGAAATAGTATTTTTCAATTCACCTCATACAGGTACTGTGGTGCAATCTCTTTATTGGGAAAGTGCAACTTACAAATGTAGCTTTTTTTTGGTACATAACTGCACTCAAAAACAAAGCAATGTAAAACTTTAGAGCCTACAAGTCCACTCAGTCCTACATCTTCTTCAGCCAATCACTAAGACAAACAAGTTTGTTTCATTTACGGGAAATAATGCTGCCTGCTTCTTATTTACAACGTCACCTGAAAGTGAGAACAGGCATTTGCATGGCACTTTTGTAGCTGGTGTTACAAGGTATTTACGTGCCAGATATTTACATGCCAAATATTCGTATGCCCCTTCATGCTTCGGCCATGGGTGTTTAATTGCAGTATAGACATAACCATAGCATGCAGCAGGCTAGTGCAAGGTAGATTTACATTCCAGCTTGCCACAAACTGTGTTCATGTAGACAAGGCCTTTCTTCGGTGCCATTTGCAGGTTTTCACTTGTCTTTAATTTGAAATAATTATTTTCTTTATGATTTCACACTTTTAGTGCAAGTCTTTTAACTCAAAAAAAGAAAAACATTTAATCTGAATAAAGCATAATCATTTGCTTGTGGCCATTTAGGAGTTTTCACTATTTAGTTATGCATTCGATTGTTGTCAGGGGTGTATGGGGTTGCCAGGGAGGGGTAGTACATTCTTCTGGAGTGGCCACAGCAGTGATGAGCGTCGCGAATCTGGAGTTGGCTTCGCCATCAAGAATCATCTTGTTCGGAAACTTGCCAGTTCCCCCAAGGGTATGAATGACCGGCTCATGACAATGCAGCTTCCGCTTCAAAAAGGAAAACAAGCTACTTTGATCAGCGCATATGCTCCCACCATGACCAACCCAGAGGATGTGAAGGATAAATTCTACGAAGAACTAGATACTTTGCTATCGTCAGTGCATCACACAGACAAGCTGATTCTGCTTGGCGATTTTAACGCAAGAGTCGGATGCGATGCCGCAGCCTGGGAAGGAGTCATCGGGAAAAATGGAGTGGGAAAGTGTAACAGCAATGGCCTGTTACTGCTGAAAACTTGTGCAGCACATGACCTTCTGATTAGCAATACGGTCTTCCGCCTTCCTACCCGTAACAGGACTTCGTGGATGCATCCCCGTTCCAAGCACTGGCATTTGATCGATTATGTCATCATCAGGAGAAGGGACAGACAAGATGTCAGGGTTACAAAAGCTATGTGTGGCGCTGACTGTTGGACGGATCATAGGCTCATAGTATCCAAAATGAAGCTCCGTATCATGCCGAAGAGACGACCACAAGGCTGTAAGGCTCTCAAAAGGATCAACGTGTTGAAGCTGAAGAACAGCCGCATCACTGAAAATCTAGCGGAAGACCTAGAGAATGAGCTTGCTGATCTTAGTATTGAGGATGACGCTGAGAGAGACTGGGAGCGATTCCGCAACACTGTCCATACAGCTGCATCGAAGGTATTGGGGCCCTCCACATGCAGGCGGCAAGACTGGTTTGACGAAAATGATGCAGAAATCCAGGCCTTACTTGCTGAGAAGCACCGCCTGCATCATGCATATCAAAACGATCCATCCTCAGCGGCAAAGAAGACCGCCTATATCAACGCTCGCAGAACAGTACAGAACCGACTGCGCAAAATGCGGGACCTGTGGCTGAGCGCCAAAGCAGATGAAATACAGGCATATGCAGACAGGAACGACTATAAGCAGTTTTATGAAGCCCTTAACACACTCTATGGTCCACAGTCTTCTGGGAGCTTTCCCCTCCTGAACTCTGATGGTACTGTGCTCCTTACAGAGAAGACACAGATTCTCCAGAGATGGGCTGAACACTTTGAAGCAATTCTCAATCGCCCCTCAGTCATCAATGATGAGGCCATTGACAGGATGCCCCAGGTTGCAGTCAATGACTCCATGGATGCGTTACCAGAAGAGGACGAAGTGAAGAAAGCTATCAATCAGCTGTCAAGTGGCAAAGCCCCAGGGTTAGATGCCATACCAGCAGAGGTGTACAAAGTCGGTGGACCCGTGCTGCTACAGAAACTCACTGAGCTGTTTCAGTCCTTCTGAAAGCAGGGAACCATTCCACAAGAATTTAGAGACGCGTCTATCTTGCACCTCTATAAGAGGAAGGGCAATCGCCAGGTATGCGACAATCACCGTGGAATCTCGCTGCTTTCTACAGCGGGGAAAGTTCTTGCACGGGTTCTGTTGAACCGATTGATCACACACCTGGAGAAGGGCCTACTGCCAGAATCACAGTGTGGCTTCCGCAAGGGACGTGGGACTATTGACATGATCTTCGCCGTGCGTCAGCTACAGGAGAAATGTCAAGAGCAGAATCGTGAACTCTACACAACTTTTGTGGACCTCACAAAAGCATTTGACTCTGTCAGTCGCCAGGGTCTGTGGAGGATCATGTCGAAATTTGGCTGTCCAGACAGATTTATACGAATGGTACGTCAATTTCATCATGGTATGATGGCTCGTGTCCTGGATGGCGGTGAAACATCTGAGGCCTTCCTAGTCACCAACGGCATCAAGCAAGGGTGTGTGTTAGCACCCACTTTGTTCAGCATGATATTCTCTGCCACTCTGACTGATGCCTTTCAACACTGCACTGAAGGAGTAGGCCTGAAATATAGAACTGATGGGAAACTATTCAATCTGAGGCGACTGCGTGCCATCACCAAGGTGAAGGAAACTGTACTTCGAGACTTTCTCTTTGCCGATGACTGTGCTCTGAATGCTAGTACAGAGCCAGAAATGCAAGCCAGTATGGACAAGTTTTCAACTGCATGCAATAACTTCGGTCTCACCATTAACATCAAGAAGACTGAGGTCATGCACCAGCCAGATCCCCATACTCCGTACTCAGAACCATCCATCATTGTAAATGGACAGAGACTTCAGACAGTGGACCACTTCACATACCTGGGCAGTACCCTTTCCCGAACAGTGTCAATCGATGATGAAGTAAACTGCAGAATTGCTAAAGCCAGCTCTGCATTTGGCCGATTGCGCTCCAACGCTTGGGAACGTCGAGGGATCAGCCTACCAACGAAGCTGAAAGTCTACCGAGCAGTGGTGCTTCCAACTCTGCTGTACGCCTGCGAGACGTGGACTGTTTATCGGAGTCATGCACGAAGGCTCAATCACTTCCACATTTCCTGTCTGCGAAAGCTTCTAAAAATCAGATGGCAGGACAAAGTGCCCGATACTGATGTCCTTACTAGAGCCAGTCTGCCGTCAGTTCACACATTGCTGATGAGAGCCCAGACCAGGTGGGCCGGACATGTCGTGAGAATGTCAGACAAACGCATTCCTAAACAGCTCTTCTACGGAGAACTCACTCAGGGAAAGCGCTCCCATGGAGGACAAAAGAAGCGGTTCAAGGACACGTTGAAGACCTCTTTGAAGTCCTTTGAGATCAACACCGCCACATGGGAAACCTTCGCACTGAACCGTCCAGCATGGCACAGCCTCATTCACACAGGCAGTGATACCTCTGAGGCGAGGCGTATTGCTGAGGCTGAAAAAAAGCGTGAGCTGCGCAAGTCCAGAGCTGCTCATACATCATCGACAGTGCCATTACATGTCTGCCCGACGTGTGACAGGACGTTCCACGCCCGAATTGGACTGATCAGTCATCTTCGAACGCATAGANCACAGTAAAAGCTACTATAGCTTGGATGATAGTTTGCTATTATTTCTAAAAGAAAATGTAAATGTCAGATAAAAGATGACAGACTGACGAAAGGGTTATGTATTGCCAATTGCTTATGTACCTAGATTCCTAAGCAGTTTCAATACAATTAAAATATAAATCTTGTTTGGCTTTTTGTTCTCCAATTGGGCAATATTCCAGAAATTAGAAAATGTATTCAGTTCAGTCCGTTATAATCTATGCAAACAGATCTTTAGTGATGTTTAACAGATGCTTTGATTAAATCTCATACAAAAAAGGCCTAGGTTAATATGGATTATTTTTCTGTTGTTGTAAACTAGATCACTGGTGTTTGTCAGTAAATGTAAGAGTTTCATTTTTTTTGCATCATTAAAGATGATCATACAGTAGAAAACCTTTCCTTTGTTTGCCCTGCTACATTTAACAGCACTCAACATGCAATCTTTAGTATTCTTAAAGATGTAGTCATCTTGATTTAATATCTTAACTATTAAATATTCTGCTGTAACACTATTGGTGAGATCACATGATAGTTCCTATAGAAATGATGAAGTTATTGCATGTCTACCGTACAAGAGGAAAAAGAGAAAAGAAGTAATGACTAAGGTCACATTTCACTAATTTTGTATGCCTCATGTTTTTAAGTGCCCAACTTTTGAGACCTCTATATCCTCTATATTCAGAGCTGCAGAGTACATGCAATTCCCGCTGAAGTACTGATTCAACTGTGTAGCACCTTGTGTACCACACAAGGCATACACAAGCGGGCTAAAGGTTTTCTGTGCTACTTACACATCATTTCTCTGGAGTATTGTATATTAATAACAGATGTTTTTTGTCATTTCTAATTCATGATTCACATTGCCCACTTCTATGTATTACATAAATACTATGTAGGAGAAAAACGTTTGAGCATTATTTATTACCAGGGTTGCAGCAATCTGAATGACATACTCGACAATATCTTTGTCACATCTTCACAGGATTAAAAGAAAGTACTTTAGACAGAGACAGTTGAACTATATACTCTCACTGAACCATATCATACCTGAAATGGAGTAAGCTCTTGATTATAAATATCCAAGTTGATTTTGCTTCTCTTATGTAGTATTGCGTCTAAAAAAAAGTTAGATTACAAAATCAAGCACTTGAAAGTTAGGAAATGCCAATTCTAAGGTTCCTTTTGTCATCTGAATTCTCTCCTCTTGTGCTTCTATCCTGAATGAGGGTGGGAGTTTGCGGGGAGAAAAAGTATGTGATAATGTCAAGCTGTCCTGTAGTGGTTGAAGGCCATGAGTATCAACCTCAAGGCAGACTGACGCGATGCAGGGCACAAACCCCAAATCAGCTGTGAGTTCTGTACTTAGATTTCACCAACCAATTATCAACTGTAAACTCTTCAGCACTCTAGCAGCCTTAATGTGGAGTCAGACAGTCCCTTGGGCACTCTGGTCTATCTTGCCACCCAGGTAAGCTTGCCTTTTTGATAGATGATCCCTTACATCAAAAAATCACAATAATTTACAGGTTACTCTCAGTCCCAAAGGACCAGTCAGTTGCCCCAAGTCAATTGCATCTTACATCACATCAAAGACAATGCTTATAGCCAATCTTATAATAAACAGTCTAAAGATTTATTATTGATAAAAGGAAATTAGAGTTTTTTATAAGGTTAAAGCAAGTATACACACACACACAAATGAATTAAAGTCTTAAGTTTTAAAAGGTAATATAACAAGCAAGCTCTACATGTCCCAGAAGGCTAACCCAGACGAATCTCTTGCTTATGCGTAGAAAACCTTGTTCTTGAGAGTCCAAGCAGCATAAAGATACAGTTCCTCTTTGTTTGGACTTTTTATTCATTCCCCTGCCCTTCTCTGAGCTGCCTGCTCAGCTGATGGGAGGAATTCACTTGCATGGCTCCTCTTCGTGGGGGGGAGGAGGCAACTGAGAGCAGTCAACAAAGTCTTTTGTTCTCTGATGTTCCACAATAGTTATTCTTCTGTTGAAGGTCCTGCCTAACAGAAAAGGCCCAAACACCTTCTGTTGGAAGCAAGCATTTCACATGAATTTATGTCTCCTTCTCTATAACTGTAAATCACCAGACAGGAATTACAAATGCAAACGCTCAAATATTACTTTACAATGTGGGATATAGATGTTATAAGTGAGATTAATGTATGCAGCAATTTACAAGCATTCAATAAAGACTTTTAAAGGCACATTTTATAACTCTAAAACCTATTTTAACAATACTAACACACAGGTGAGTCAGACTAATTCCAATTACACCTCTACCCCGATATAACATGAATTCGGATATAACGCGGTAAAGCAGCGCTCCGGGGGGGCAGGGCTGCGCACTCCGGCGGATCAAAGCATGTTCGATATAGCGCGGTTTCACCTACAACGCAGTAAGATTTTTTTTTGGCTCCCAAGGACAGCGTTATATCAGGGTAGAGGTGTATGTATTTGTTAGTATCCAAGTAAGGCATGGGGACTTCGGCATAACCTGGAACCTGGTTTGCCAATATCTCAAGTGTAGTCAAAAATTGTATCTTAATGTGCACACATCGTGGTGCAGAACTAAGGTTGCAAAAACATTTTATTATTTCTAAACTTCTAAAGTGTTTCACATTTCAACCTAAGAATTGTTATTTCCAAATGAGGGGAGTGTGATTAAACCTAAACCAAATTATAGTCAATATAACTGTAACAAGTCTCCCATAATGCCTCATCATCAGTGTTTTGAAGTCTGAACCTTTGGCATTGTAGTACAGATTGCTACCACTTGAACTACATGACAGTTAGCTGGCAGCAGAAGGACATCACCCACTGTCTGTACCAGTACAATAAAGAAGGAAAGTTAATATAGTTTGTTTGGTAGTGCTTACCTTTTCTTTTTCAACTCTGCTATGTTGTTCTTGGTAGTGGAGGTGTATTGGTTACAGTGGCCTCTATTAAAAAGTCAGCATTTGACAATTGTTACACAATGTATGTGACAGCACAGTTCCCTCTCTAGTTAAATGAGCCTGTGGAAACTGTTGAAACTCTCCAGCAAATGCTGGCTTTTTAATGGCAGCCATCATACCACCCCACTTACCCTCTCCCCCCTCCCCCCCCCCGCCCCTGGATTTTATGGGATCATCCTCAAATTCAGTCCAACTTTAAACAGTGTAATGCCTCTGCCTCATTTTCATTTGTCCAGTAAACCAACTCTTCTGAAGTTCCCAGAGTAGAGTATGTTTATCTGTTTCTAACCTACTTCGTAGAGAGGCTATAAAACCTGCTACATGCAAAGCAGAAAGTGTCTTGAATGTTTTTAAAGGAAATATATGAAAGCCCCCAAAGCTCAAGCTAAATAGATACTTGTTATGAGGAATGACTGAACTATAAGGCAGAAGACCTTTCCAGATACTATATTATGTGTGGAGGGTTGGGGTGAGGAGAAAACTATTCGGCACTGGTTTTTGTTTTTCCTCTGCAGACAGAGGGAGACTCAGAAGTAATTTGTGAAAACTGTTGAACAGCCTTCTTTGGAATTTTGAGATTTCCCACATACACCTAAATGGGAGGCTTGATGCAGCTGACAAGAATAAAAAAGATGGCAAGTGTAGCTTGGTTTATACTGTAGTGGCACTCCCCTTCCCCAAACAATTAAAATTAAATAAAACAACCCTGTCCCGGTGGTGAAGAGAGATCGCCATACTTAGCGTCAGACTCAGAATAGGTATCATCTCCATCTTTTTGTTGTTGTATTAAGCCTTGTTAGTATAACAAAACAAAAAGATAATGTACTTATAATCTAAGGCTACGTCTACACTACCCGCCCGGATCGGCGGGTAGAAATCGATATAGCGTGGATCGATGTATCTCGTCTCGTCTGGACGCGATACATCGATCCCCGAACGCGCCCCCATCGACTCCGTAACTCCAGCAGGGCGAGCGGAGTTAGCGGAGTCGACGGGGGAGCCGCGGACGTCGATCCCGCGCTGCGAGGACGCGAGGTAAGCGCGGGTCATTCGAAATAGGATACTTCGACTTCAGCTACGCTATTCTCGTAGCTGAAGTCGCGTATCTTATTTCGATCCCCGCCCTTAGTGTGGACCAGCCCTAACTCTCAGGGTGGGTTTGAGCTCAGTCAGCTAAACAGGGCCTGATACAGGCACAAGTGTGCCCCTGTACCCAGAGATGGAATTCTGAGTAACTGTTTTTTTAGTGTTTCTTGCTGGTGAAGTAGTTTCCCTTTAGCTTGTCCTGTGTACGTTGGAAGACACCCCTCTAATGCTAGAACACTGGATTTCTGTAAAAATCAATTCCCAAGACACTTCTATAAAATATCCTGCCTGTATGAGCCAGATACTTTGGGCTCAATCATCAGCCTTGCTGCTAGCCTGCACAGGGGAATAATGGGGCATAAGGTACTCACATATTCCTACTGCATGGGCAGCATGCAGTGTCAGACTCTGTGTGGCAGGGAGAGCAACTGCCGCCTGGGTACTACTCTCTTCCCACACATGTGGATGATGATGAGTAGTGGGTAGGCAGGGAGTGAGCAAAGCCTTGGCTCTATCCTGTCAGTGTGCCAGACAGCACAAGTAAGCCATTGCAGTGGGGTAGGTAAGGCTTATACCACACAGAGCAAGAGGGAGAGAAGGGCTGAGACTCTGACTTCTCAGTGACACTTTAGTCCTATTCTGTTTCCGAGGCAGCACAGGTAGGCGCTGCTCCTTAGTTGGGCTGGATGAGTAGTGAAGTCAATGGAACTGCTTGAGGAATATGCACTACTTGGTCTAAGAGTATCGCAATCTGGCCTTGCTGCTGTTATCAACAAAGAGAGGCTGAGAAGAATAGTATTGCAAATAAACATCACCGGATTAAACAGTTTTTCCTCAATTCAGATGATGGGGAGTGCGCTTTCCATAGAGTGAAGCTCAGATAGTCCACAAACTCTGCACGTTCAGCATACTGTATAGTGTTTCTAATGCTGCAAAGAAATCAGAAAAATTAAGTGTTTTTTTTGCTTTTTGTTTAAAATATCAGACTGACTAATAATATTAAGGTGAAATTTAAATATAATTATTTTGAGGGATTTATTTTCGTATAATATATTGCCTAATTGGCAGGAGTTCAGGGAAGAGTAAAATGAGTAAAATGATTAGGAATCTGGGGGAATGACTTATGAGAAGGTTAGAGGAGTTAAAATGCACAGGCTGGATGCACAGAGATGTTAAATGGGGGAAATAACTGTCTGAGTATTTGAAATTAAACACCAAGGACCAAATCCTGGACCCTGATTAAATGGGAAAAATAGCTGTGTAATCCCCTTACTGACATTTAAACCAGTGTTGAACTAGTCCAGCCACTCTTTTAATAGTTGTCCTAGTATGGAATAGATCATGAAAGGGGTGTTTTCTCCAAGGGAGTTGGGTGCAGAGTCTTTTGCATGTAAAAAAGCACATCAAAATGAGCTTCACATCTACGTAAGCAGCCCACTGCATCCTGCACTATATCCACAGAAACTATAGCCTTAGTGCTGTAGTAATTTCTTCAGAGATATGGCGAGGAAGAGGGGCTGGTTATTGAAATAATATCTATTCCAAACAAATCTGGTAACTTTTCGGAGACTTGTCAGGAAGGAGTTTTACTTGCCTGTTCTGTCTACATCTCCTATAGCCATGAAGTATCTTGAGCCCAGGCAGTATATCAGAAGAGAACATACTGATGAATTTGGCCTATTAGACTCTAGAGTAATTTCCCATGGGAAGTGTCAAAAGACCCATCATTTGGCTTACTTAACTAGACTGGACAAAGCACAAGAAAATGGACTGTCAGGAACAATTCTGTACTATTCATTCCTATGTTTCCAATATTGATTTAAAAGTTTTCAGTGATGGAGAATCCCCTACAACTCTTGTTAAATTGTTCCAATGGTTAATTATTCTCACTGTTAAAATTTGACACTTTATTTCCAGTTTGAATTTGTTTATCTTTAACTTCCAGCCATTGGATCATGTTACATCTTTCACTTATAGATTTAAGAGCTCATTATTAAATATTTGTTCCCCATTGTTGGAGGGTGGGATTTAGTGTGACAGACAGCAAGTGTGAAAAATCGGGATGGGGATGGGGGGGTAATAGGAGCCTATATAAGAAAAAGACCCAAAAATCGGGACTGTTCCTATAAAATCGGGACATCTGGTCACCCTAGTGGGATTTCCCTTATCCTGGATTCCTTACAGCAAACAGTCCTCACATACAACTGGTGGCAAGTACAACACCCACCCACAAACCTGTGAATCTCCTGAGATCCATATGGAGTTCCTAAGCTCTGCATTAGCTCTGGGCCCTCTCTCCTCTGCCTCATCTACATTGCCAGGGAATCTTCAAGCAGTGACTTTCCCTGAGATCCCTTTTAAGAAGTCCCTGAGGTTACTTATGCACAAGAACCTCTGCATGAAAATGGATACAGCCTCTGTTCCCTTTGATGTTGTGTGTGAAGTGGAAGATGTACATCCCTCTGGCTACTTCCCTGGCCTCCATCTGGTCCCTACAACAATCTCCTTGTGCCCACCCCACTCATGAATCCATGGATCCACAGAAAGCCCTTAATGCAGAGTGTCTTCTCTGCAGGCTAAGAGCATGATCTGGCTCTACAAGTTCTTTTTCAAGTGCTTGCTCATGTCGATTCCATTCTAGGTGTGTGCATGCCCACGTACACAGTTGTCGGAGACTTTTGCCTTAGTGGTATCCTTAGAGTCAGCTGTGATGCCCCCTTGAGTGCCATGCTTATGCGTCAGTATATTAGGCTCCACCGACCCTACACCCTCTCAGTTCCTTCTTACTGCCCATGACAATTGGTTGGAGCAACTTCTCTTGCAGATCGCAAGAGCATTAGTGGTTCTTTGCAGCCTTTGTTATCTTCTTTGTATATAGTTTGTAGCCATTAAGTTAAGTGTTAGGTTAGTTGGTACTTAGTCCCGGCTGGAACTTCATCCCAGAGTAGGGCATGTCCCACTCTCCGAGCTTCAAACCATGCTCGACGTGCAGCAGGCTGATGCCTATCAGTGACCCTCATGACAGCTGCTTGAAGTGTTTGGGGGAATCCCATAGAAAGGACAAGTGTCGAATCTGTAAAAACTTTTGACGTAGAGCCCAAAAGGAGTGGGCTATCCACTTGAGGGCCCTCCTCGTGGAGGCTGCCCTTAGTCCTGCATCAGACAAGCGCTTTGGCGCAAAGCACACTGCCAGTACCGGGCTCCACCCAGCACGGTTCCCTGTCACCAGTGACTAAGAAGCGGCAAAAGAAGAAGAGCCCCCTGGCACTGGAAGGAAAAGGGGTTTTGGGCAAAGGACCGATGTCAGGCCATGTGCCCGCCCTGGGGCTTCACGGGGGTACCGTGGAGGTTGGACCCCCCCAGCCCAACCAGGGATCCGACTCCGGTGAGCAGCAGGGGACCCTGCTCCCTCCCAGGGCCCTCATTGCCTGAAGCAGCCCCAGTGGCTAAAGAACAAGTAGGCTGACCTGCACTGCAGGTGCTGCACCAGGCGGCAGACTCTGCTAAGACCATGACATGTAAGGGCAAGCCGAGACCACACCCAGCTTTCCTGCCCAAAGCGGTCTCTCAGTTTCATAAGAGCCAGGACATTTTTCTTACATGTCTTTTTTCCAAAACCGCATGAGTTGGAGGAGGAGCATAGGCTGCATTCCCTAAACATCAGGAGGGCGTTAGCCTTCTACATTGAAAGGACCAAGGCATTCCGCAAGTCAACACAGTTATTCGTCAAGGTGGCCGACAGGATGAAAGGTCGCCCCAGTGTCTGCTCAAAGAATTTCTTCTTGGATCACTGCTTGCATTCGCTACTGCTATGATCAGGTGAAGGTGCCACCCCTGATGGTTGTAACCACCCACTAGACCAAGGCGCAGGCCTCTTTGGCAGCTTTTCTGGCCCAAGTGCTTATCCAAAATATCTGTAGGGTAGCCGCCTGGTCTTCCGTCCATAAGCTCACGTCCCAGTATATACTTACCCAGCAGGCCCAGGATGATGCTAGCTTCGATGGGGCTGTACTACGAGCCCACTTCTGAGGATACTGCTTGTGAGTCACCTAGAATGGAATCTACATGAGCAAGCAGTTGAAGAAAAAACCGTTACCTACCTTTTGTGACTATTGTTCTTCGAGATGTGCTGCTCATGTCCACTCCATGCCTGCCCTCCTACCCCTCTGTCGAAGTTGCCAGCAAGAAGGAACTGAGGGGGCATAGGGTCAGCATCACCTAAAATACTGATGCATGAGCACGGCACTTAAGAGGGCGCCACAGCCGATCCTACGGATACCGGTAAGGCAAAAGTCTCTGACAACTGTGCACGTGGGCGTGCACACACCTAGAATGGAATGGAAATGAGCAACAGCTCTCAAAAGAACAGTTATAAAAGGTAGGTACTTTTTTTTTTTTTACATTAAGGATGGCTGAAATCTGGCTTAAATCTAAAATTATTGTTCTAAAAAAATAAACATTTTTGCAGCATGTTTTCAGATTATACAACATGTAAATTAGAGTTCCTTAAAATGTTATACTCAGGAAAGAAGGTTTTGAAGATGCTGTTTCACTGAAAAAGATTATAAATGATGTTTGGTCACTGTAGGATAAGAAATAGATAGTGATGTATGCTTTAGCAGCTGTTAATAAATCAAATAAATATTAGACCATACAGGAGATGCTACAGAGCATTTCTGAATATTACATTCTTATGTATTATTACTGCATAATGCAATTCTGTTGTCAAATCAATATGACTGTTAAATATATTCAAAGTAATTATTGTATATCCCTAAGCAAGAGAATTTGGGCTCAGGTACATGTCTTTTTTTCCTTTTGGGAACTCATTTGGGGTCCTCGACACCTGCACAGTCCACAAAAAGGTAGCTGTTAAGATGAGTGGTAGAGAATCTATGAATGTATTCCTAATTCAGCTTTGCAGTTGAACGTGGAGTTAAATATTCTGCTTCTGTGTTCTACCTCTTCTGCCAACTTGTTCCTGTAGATCTCTCGAACTCCTGCATATGTAAGGAATGTAATTGATGATAAATGTCAGCTAACTCAAAAGGATATTAACAAAAATAGCACCCAGTGTTGCAGTGGGGGTTTTGTTGGTTTTGGTGGTTTTTGTTTTGTTTTTTGTTTTTGTTGGGGTTTTTTTTGGTAGGGATCTAGACAAAGGAGAGTGTTTGAGGAGGGATTAGGAGAATGATAATGAGGTAGCTTTGCAGATATTTATGGGGTGTTCCTCCCAAGCATGAGGGGCAGCATGGGAGAAGGAATGAAGGTACTTGTTCGTATATTTAACCAGTGGGCAAGGGAAGCTGACATGGTCTGATTGGAGGCAAGTGTCATCAGCTCAGTAGCAAATGAGAGATAAGTAGAGAGGGGACTGACCATCAAGGACTTTGAATGTGAATACAAACAGCTCCTGTGGTGATAAAAGAGGAGTCAATGGAGGGATAAAAAGAGAGAAGTGACATGGACAAAGTGATGGGCTATGAGACTTATATTTATGACAGTATCCTGTGTGGGGCAAATCTGCATTTGTCAAGGCTAGAGAGAAGAATGTTGTAGTAATCGAGATGCTAGATGAGTGTTAGCTGTGTGGGTAGATGGGAAAGACCATGTCTTTGAGATACTATGCAAGAAAAAAATTGGCAAGACTTAGACATAGCCTGGATCTGAGGACCTAGAGAGGGGTTCAGGTTGAAGATGATGCACAGGTTATGGCCTTAGTGACAAGCAGGATGTGATGTTGTCTACAGTGACGAAGAAAGAAGGTAACAGGGAGGGCTTGTGAGGGAACATTGGGAGCTCTGGTTTAGCCATGTTGAGTTGAGCTTGAGCTAACATCTATACATCCATGAGGGAATGCCAGAGAGACAGGCTAAGAACTTGGTTTGGATAAAAGGAGACCGTTCTGTCACAGAGGAGTAGATCTGAGAGTCATCAGCATAGAAATAGTAGTTGAAATTATGTTTGCATATGAGATAAGGTGTAGAGGAGAAGAGAAGGGGACCAAGGATGGAGACCTCTGGAAACCCGCCACAGAAAGTTGGAGGGCAAAAGAGGATGATCTTCTGGAGGACACTCTGAAGGAGTGATTAGAGAGGTATGAGGAGAACCAGGAGAGGATATAGTGACAGAATCCAAGGGAGGTCAAGGTCTTAAGAAGAGGCGCATGGTCCATGGTGGCAAAGGCAGCTTGAGAGGTCAAGGAAGATGAGAATGGAGTACTGGGTTTCTGCACATTAGCTAGAAGAGGTAATTCAAGACTTTGGCAAGAGCAGTTTCAATCAAGTGCAAGAAATGCAAATTGGATAGGAGTGGGTCTAGAATGAAATGTTTTTGTATTTTGAGGAGGGAAAGCTGTGGGAGAGGTTGAAGAGAAGAATAAGGAAGATATGAGCATGATTGCAAGGGGAGATCAGGAGATGGGATGGGGGGGGTCACTGCAGCAATTGAAGGGTCTGCGACAGGGTAGGAGTCGAGTTGTGGGGGGTAAGGGAGAAGGGAAGGCAAGCTGAGAGGAGAGGGAAGATTATGTAATATTTTGTCAGTTTTCTGTAGGAAGAATTCAGTGAGATCCTGGTCAGAAAAAGAAATGGAGGCAGAAAGAGTGGAAAGTTTGAGTGAGTCAATGGTGGCAAAAAGGCGGCTGAGATTGTGGGCATGGGATTCAAATGAGTTGGAGAAGTAGCGTTGTTTAAGCAAGAAAGAACTGAAGGAGGAGAGAATAATTTGTAGTGGAGGAAGTCAGCTTGATCACAGGATTTCTGCTCGTCTCTCTCCTCAGCACAAGAGTAGAAGTGGAGGAAGCAGACATTGTGGGTAAATCAGGGCTAGGGGTTGGCAAAGCAAACCAGCTAAATGGACTTTGGGGTGGGGGAGAGAGTCAGAAGAATCGGGTGGAGGATTATGTTGTTCTTTAGTGCTCTAAATAGACCGCTTCAGAGGGAGAAATTGAATTTTGTTCTGCATTCACGTAGTTCAAAGGCAATACCTTTGCCAGAAAGGCAAAGAATGTTTTTTTTATTTTCCAGCCAATCCAGAGTAGGTTGTGTGGCAAGTTTTACTCTTGCAAATTTAGCAACAGCGGCTTTTGCTATTGCAAGACCCAGTTTGATTTGATTTCAAAAGGGAGAATAAGGTTTGTGTGCTATAACCCACTGCCATATAGTTGAAACATAGTATTTTTGCCAGAAGTGACAGTATAATTTGCCAACCAAGTGGGTTTTATAGTAAAATAAACTACAGTTTGATTATTAGCTGCTGCTGCTGCAAAACATAATTTAATATGATTTTAGGAAGGAGCTGGCCTTTTTCTAATACTTTCTATTAGCCTTATAAAGTGCAAACTTCACTACTGCTTCCTGAGTGAGGCATTTTAATTTGCAAACCACTTTGTGTTTTATCCACTAAGTTAAACATAATTGTATAAAAACAATATACAAATTATTTAAAAAAAATTGGCTGCAAGACCTCAAATTACCCCATAGGGAGCATTTGGGGGTGGTTGTTTTAAAAAAAACCCTGAATCTGCCTTAATTGGCAGACTAATACATCAGGATTTGGGCCAAGTGCAAGTTCAAGTATGTATATGTGTATGTATGTATGTGTATATACATATGCTGAGGAATATGAGAAATTTGGACATACCTTTCCTAGAATTTTGGAAAGTGTGTAACTATCCAGAGGTTTTATTTTAGAAAAATGAAATGTTTCTGTAACTTGCAGAAACCTTGAGAAGCTTTCCTATGAAGGCAGTTCTCTTGTAAATGAGAGAGAGCAACATTTAGAATTGATGCCCCACAGATACTAGATCCAAATACAAGTGAATGGCTCAAGAGTACATGGTTTCCTCCCCATCAAGCTATTCTTGCCTGACCTGAAGGGAGACCATGCACAAAATGTATTCAGGGACATAGTCACAATGAGCATTCAACAATATCAGGCAGCCTAGTGCCACTGTGTATTGATTAGTTCTAGATTGCAAACCAGATGAATGATTACCCTTTATATTTTTATGCATTAGAATTTTTACATGAACTTGAAGTAGATTATTATACAGTCAGAGTTCTAAATCATGATCTCAGTTCGGCGGTGGCTGTGGCATTTTAATGTATGTTCAAGGAAGGTCAAAAGTAAACGTTTAAGACCAAGTAAGAGTCAGACACATCAGAAACAGAATAAAAATAAGAATTCTGGTACAATAACTCAGAACAAGCAGAATGCAGAAAAAAATCTTTAGACAATCAAAGCCACAGCAATATTTCAATGTAATTTACTTAAGAAAACAACTTGAAAACTGGGACAAACCATGTTTTCTTGTTTCCAGCTCAGGTAATTGAATTCTACCTAGTTAAAGACTGTCAGCAATTTTGATTGAATAAATTATTCTTCTAATGTGGTATTCTGCTGTAAAATCATTGCCATATTGCTGAGATGAACAAAGGATCCTATGTATCAGTCTCTTATTTTTTTAACCACTTTGGGATGAATGTGTGATATTATACGATTATCAGTAGCAGAGTACACAGGGGATGTAGTATTCAGAAACATGAATTCATTTCCTCTGTGGATAATCCTTGTCTGGACCTGCATAAATTAAGAAAATTACTTCCCTGGGTTTCAGCCATACTTTCTATTGAACAAATTTTCTGCTGCAGATCTAAGATCCCTAGTCAGTTTTCCATGTGCATAAAACTCTGGATTATTACTGATGAATGGAATCTTTACCAGATATTTAACAGGAAGGCTAAGGTAGTTACCAGCTCCAGAATTTCTGTAATAAATTCTGATCTGGCACTCAAAACAAATACAAGAAGCAGTTCAGTTCAGTATGCATTATACTTAGGTTTTTTTCTGTATTTACTTAAAAACTTCACTCTTTTCTGGCTGACTGACATTTCCCTATGGAAAAGCGGAGTGCAGAAAGAAGGGCAGCTAATTAAATCCCTCCAAACTTTGTCTCTCCTTCTAACTCATCAGCAATTTCCTTTTTTAACTACGTTTGGGGAAAAAAATCAAATAGCCAGTTTCTAATGAAGTACTGTTCCTTACTAGTCAATTATGTCTCTTCCTTAAATTAGTTATAACACTAAGCAAATGCCATCATTTAGGAAAAAATTATAATGCCTTTATGTAAATTGATAGATGCTCTCACCTTGAAAAATGTATTCAGTTTTGGTCACCCCATCTCAAAAAAGATAGGAGGTATCCAGCGAAGAACAATGAAAATGATGACAGGCAAACTTCTATTTCAGGAAAGATTGAAAAGACTGCAACTGTTCAGTTTAGAAAAGAGATTGATAAAACAGTTGATCATTCCTATTTACCCTTTCTCATGAGTCATTACACAAGAACAAGGGGTAACTAAAAAGCAGAAAATTGTATAACTTGGATTATAAGGTTTTTGGGGGAATCACCATCTTTTTTTGTCCTATGTTGCCTAGCACTGCCTAGCATAATGGGATCCTGGTCTACCTAGGGTTCCTGGGTGCTGTGGTGGTGGTAATAATTATAATAACTAATAATACATTTTAAAACTGATTGAAGAAAATATATGTACACATTATATAATTAGTGTGTAACTCGCTACTGCAAGCTGAAATTGAAGCCAAGAGTTTAGTAGGATTAAAAAACAGATTTAGATGTTTATATGGATAATGAGAATGTCCAAAGTTACATCAGATACAATTTTCAAAGGTCTTATAAACCTTCAGGGAATAAATCAGCCACTAACTGATTGGGCTCAGGGGAAGGTACTTTCTATCAGCTGTTTATTGCATAATTGTCTGCTTCAGGGTTCCATATACCTTCCTCTGGAGCATTTGGTACCAGTTACAGATAGGATGTTAGACTAGCTGGAGAACTGTTGTGATCCAATATGGCAATTCCTGTCTTCTTCCTCTACTTCAGTTGTCTGAAACTATTGAAACCATTTTCAGTATTGGTTTTCTACTTCCAAACTGTACAGACAATGCACTTGGGGGTGGGGGAGAAATATCCTGATCAACATGTTAACATTTGTTGTTTGTATTGCAGTAACATCTAGAGACACATCTACAAAGCAAGAAAAATCCCAGATCAAACCAAAATCCACAGCAGTGAGTCTCAGAGTCTGTCTTGGGCTCATACTATGGAGCTAAAATCAGCAGTGTAGATGGTCCTGCTCGAACTGGAGCCCGATCTCTGAAACCAGTAAGGGGGTTTTAGCCCCATACCACAAGCTCAAGTCAGTTGGCCTGGGCTCTGAGACTTGCTGCCAGGATTTTTTTTTTTTTTGTGTGTGCATGTAAACATACCCTAGAAGACCAGATAAGGGTATGGGCTCCATTACACTAGGTACCATACATGCGTGCACACAACAAAGATTTAAGTGCTTGAACTCTACACAGTCCAGTCTAATATTTAATACACCCTCTTTACACATGACATAAATGATGTTACTTCTAATATGTGTAGGAATAAGTAGGATATTGAAAAAGAATCTTTTTTTCCTGTTGAAAAAATTGCATGTAGGAGTATGGGGGCTGGATTGGTCCAACAGACACTGTCTCTGAGTAAGATACAGATCCACAGCACTACATAGGAGCTCCAGGAGGCACTGTGCCTCAGGAGAGATGCTGTTGCCTCCAGTACTGTGGCACATAGGTGCCTCCATGGTACTATTAAGAGGGGAAAGCTTGTGTTTCCTGTGTGACCAACCAACTGCTCTGGCCTACAGGGAAGGAGGAGGGTGGGCCAGGGCCAAGACCTCAATCACCTTCTCTTGACAATCAGAGGGTTTCTGGCTCTGCTAGTAATGCTAGGTTCACACAGCCCTGGGGCTTGGCACTTACATGCAGCCTTCCTACCCTCCCTCCTTGCACACCTGTGAGGGGAAAGAACAATTTAGCCCTGTGCTTCTTTTAATGTACATGAGTTATTTTAAGAGTAATCTGGAAGGATATAAATAGGAGTTTTTCCAGGCAGAGTAGACTTTTAAAGACTCCCACACCAGTTTGTGAAACCCAGATGAGGCTGGTATTAGGTACAGTACCTGCATATGCAGTGCTTAGTAGTAATTTTAATTGCTTAAAAAGCGATCCTTGAATTTATAAGCAGGAGACTCTCATGTAGGAGTAAAGTGCTTATTTTACCTCTGTGTTCAGCACTGGTGCGACCACTGCTGGAATACTATGCCCAGTTCCGATGCCCACAATTCAAGAAGGGTGCTGATAAATCAGAGAGGATTCAGTGAAGAGCCACGAGAATGATTAAAGGATTAGAAAACATGGCTTTCAGTGATACTCAAGGAGCTTAATCTATTTAGCTTTACAAAGAGAAGGTTAAGAAGTAATTTGATCACAGTTTGCAAGTACCTATAGTCAATCTAGCAAAGAAAGGTATATAACACAGTCCAGTGGCTGAAGGTTGAAGCTAGTCCTGTTCAGACTGGAAATAAAGCAGAAAGTTTTAACAGTGAGAATAATTAACTATTGGAACTACTTAACTAAATGTGGTGGTGGAGTCCCCATCACTGACAATTTTTAAATCATGAGGGGAGGTTTTTTTTTAAATGATGTGCTCCAGTTCAAACAGGAATTACTTGGGGGAAATTCTATTCAGGTGTTAGGCAGAAGGTCAGACTAGATCAGTGGTGGGCAACCTGCGGCCCGCGGGCTGCATGCGACCCATCAGGGTAATCTAATTGCGGGCTGCGAGACATTTTGCTGACGTTGACCATCCACAGGCATGCTCCTCCCCCCCCCCCCCCCCCCCCCCCCCCCCCCCCCCCCCCCCCCCCCCCCCCCCNCCAATGGGAGCTGCTGGAAGCAGCAGCAGAGAAGTGTAAGCAGAGAAGTGTCTGGTGGTTTTTTTTTTTTAATTGGATATTTTACTGAGTGTTTTTATGGTGGTGCCCACAAGTCTGCTTTTCTGGAAAATAAGACTTTTTAAATTTTGCTTGGAGTGCTTGTACAGACACTCCCATAAAGACATATCATAGTAATGTTTCTTAAATGGTTCTCAGGATGTAAAATAAGAGAGAAAAATCACACTCAGTTGTGGATTCTAAGAGTGCTCAAAATACAAACAGTGGCTGTACTTGAGTGATAACCTTGCCCAAATTCTACTTTACTTTCAAATGCTATGAGGCAGGAAATTTTCACTTCTTATTTATTTCTAATGAATTGTTTACAGGAGGAATTCAGCATATTTTAATACCACAGTTGAAAGTGTTGCATGGTGCATTAAATATAATGCTGCTTTCTTTTCACCTGCATGCACTTTTGTGTCATGTCCATATTGCATTAATTTGCAGAGCAGGGACTTTGAGGCTCACCAAGTCCATGGCTGTGAGCCTCTTGACTTTGAGAATATCAATGCTAAGTGTAACTTTCTTTAAAAATAACCAAAAAAGTATGTGTCTAGCCCTTTTTACTGTGGAGATAGCCTTGGAAATGTAAACTGATTTTTAGAACTGAATCATAGAAGTGTAGAACTGGAAGGGACCGCACAGGTCATCTAGTCCAGTCCCCTGCACTCATGGCAGGACTATATAATAACTAGACCATTCCTG
Source organism: Platysternon megacephalum (assembly GCA_003942145.1). Lineage (NCBI taxonomy): Eukaryota > Metazoa > Chordata > Testudines > Platysternidae > Platysternon > Platysternon megacephalum. Next base: position 24,592,046 of record QXTE01000007.1, read on the forward strand.
ACAGGTGTTTGTCTACCCTGTTCTTAAAAACCTCCAATGATGGAGATTCTGCAACCTCCCTAGGCAATTTATTCCAGTGCTTAACTACCCTGACAGTTAGGAAGTTTTTCCTAATGTCCAACCTAACCCTCACTTACTGCAATTTAAGCCCATTGCTTCTTGTCCTATCCTCAGAGGTTAACAAGGACAATTATTCACCATTCTCCTTGTAACAACCTTTTGAAAATTGCTATCATGTCCTTCCTGCCCTAGTCTTCTCTTCTCCAGACTAAACAAATCCAATTTTTTCAATCTTCCCTCATAGGTCATGTTTTCTAGACCTTTAATCATTTTTATTGCTCTCCTCTGGACTTTCTCCAGTTTGTCTACATCAGCGGTTCTCAAACTGTGGGTCGGGACCCCAAAGTGGGTCATGACCCCCTTTGAATGGGGTTCCCAGGGCTGCCTTAGACTTGCTGGGGCTGAGGTCTGAAGCCTGAGCCTCACTCCTGAGGGCCGAAGACAAAGCCAGAGGGCTTCAGTCCTGCGCGGCCGGGCTCAGGTTGCAGGCCCCCTGACTAGCCCTTCAGCTTTGGCCTACCTTCCCAGAGTGGTGGGGCACCGACTTTGCCCCCCCTCCCAGGGCAGTGGGGCTTGGGTGGGCTCAGGCTTCAGTCCCCCCTCCTGGGGTTGTGAAGTAATTTTTATTGTCAGAAGGGGGTCACGGTGCAATGAAGTTTGAGAACCCCTTGTCTACATATTTCCTGAAATGTGGTGCCCAATACTCCTGCTGAGGTCTTATCAGCGCATGGTAGAGTGGAAGAATTACTTCTCGTGTCTTGCTTACAACACTCCTGCTAATACATTCCAGAATTATGTTTGCTTTTTTTGCAAAAGTGTTACACTGTTGACTCACATTTAGCTTGTGATCAACTATGACCCCCAGATCCCTTTCTGCAGTACTCCTTCTTAGGTAGACATTTCCCATTTTATATGTCTGCAACTGATTGTTCCTTCCTAAGTGGAGTATTTTGCATTTGTCCTTATTGAATTTCATCCTATTTGTTTCAGACCATTTCTCCAGTTTGTCCAGATCATTCTGAATTTTAATCCTATCCTCCAAAGCATTTGCAACCCGTCCCAGCTTGGTATCGTCCACAGATTTTATAGGCATACTTTCTATGCCATTATCCAAATCATTAATGAAGATATTGAACAGAACCCGATTCAGGACCAACCCGTGCAAGACCTCACTCGATATTCCCTTCCAGTTTAAGTTTGAACCACTGATTACGATCTGGGAATGGTTTTCCAACCAGTTATGCACCCACTTTATAGAACTCCATCTCGGTTGTATTTCCCTAGTTTGTTTTGAGAAGGTCATGCGAGATAGTATCAAAAGCCTTACTAAAGTCAAAATAGACCACATCTACCGCTTCTCCTCTATCCACAAGGTTTGTTACCTGTCAAAGAAAGCTGTTAGATTGGCTTGATGCAATTTGTTCTTGACAAATCCATGCTGACTGTTACTTATCACCTTATTATCTTCTAGGTGTTTGCAAATTGATTGCTTGATTATTTGCTCCATTATTTTTCCGAATCCTGAAGTTAATAAGCTGGCTCGTCTGTAATTCCCTAGATTGTCCTTATTCCCCTTTTTATAGATTGACACTTATATTTGACCTCTTCCAGTCCTCTGTCTTCGATGAGTTTTTGAAGATAATCGCTAATGACTCAGATATCTCCTCAGTCAGCTCCTTGAGTATTCTAGGATGTATTTCATCAGGCCCTGCCAACCTGAAGACCTCTGATTTGTCTTATTTTTAATTTGTTTTGTCTCTATTTTAGCCTCAGGTCCTACCTCATTTTCACTTGCATTCACTATGTTAGATGTCTGATCGGAACTAACCTTTTTGGTGAAAACCGAAACAACCATTTCCACATTTTCTGTTGTCTTTCTCCCCCTCACTGAGTAATGAGCCTAACCTATCCTTGGTCTTCCTCTTGTTTCTAATGTATTTGTAGAATGTTTTCTTGTTACCCTTTATTTCTCTAGTAGTTTACGTTCATTTTGAGCCTAGGCCTTTCTAATTTTGTCCCTGAATGTTTGTGGTGTTGGTTTATATTCATCCTTTGTAATTTGACCTACTTTCCACTTTTTGTAGGACTCTTTCATGAGTTTCAGATATTTAAAGATCTCTTGGTTAAGTCAGGGTGGTCTCTTGCCATACTTCCTATATTTCCTATGCAGTGGGATAGTTTTTCTCTTGTGTCCTTAATAATGTGTCTTTGAAAAACTGCCAACTCCCTTGAACTGTTGAACTTAGACTTGCTTCTCATGGGATCTTACCTACCAACTCCCTTAGTTTTCTGAAGTCTGCCTTCTTGAAATCCATTGTCTTTATTCTGCTGTTTCCCTTCTATCATTCTGTAGAATCATGATCATTTTGTGATAAAGTTTTAGTGATTGTTTTCTTAAAGAGTCTCCTTTCACTCACACACAGCTGCCAGGGCTGATCAGTGGGACCCATGAAATACATGGCTTTTGGTCCCTCAAATTTTTAGAGGGACTCCAGATCAGTTTGATGACGTGGGAACCAGAGAGTAAGGTACCACCTGGGCTGCTGGTAACTGCACTCCCTCTCTTCTGGCACATCTGCTGAGCAAGTGGAGGGGCTTCTGGTCCCATTTAGGGGAAACTCAATAACATGAGGTGGCCTGATCTAGGAGACTAAGCCAGAACTTAGAGTGGGAGAATCCTTTATTCTAATAGTGTGTCTAACACTAGTTAGTGGGGATAATAATGCTTATCTCTTAGGCTGCAGAATGTTAGGATTAGTTTGTCAATGTCTTTAGAGCACTATGGGTCATATTTTCAAACAAGCTCAGCTTTCATTGGGACTCTCAGTATGTTAGTTGCTGAGCAGTTTTGAAAATCTGACCATAACTAAATGTTAAGCATTATTTGAAAGAGAGAAGAAGAGGGGGAGAAGCCCAAAGAGACAGTGGGATAGAAAAGAGAGCAAAGGAGCCAGAGAGATGAAAATAAGGAGAGCAAAGGTGACGGAGACAAAAGAATGTGAAACAGTGTGAAATGGGAGAAAGCTAAGGGGTGGAAAGCAAAGGGGGGTGAATAGAAAAATGAGAGAAAGGGGGAATGAGATGCTACTTTTCAAAGAAAGAAGAGCTTGTGAATAAAAACAGTGCATAAGAATGAGAGAGAATAGAAAATGAATATGGAGATGGATCAAATGGGTCATTTATGGACAATGAGAACTAAAGGGGATAAATACCAGGAAGATTAGAATAAGCAAGAAGATGCACGCAACATATTAGTGAATTTAGTTTATTTATGATCCACTATTTTATTGTGCTTCTTCTGCAGATATCCTATATCTATGTTAGGGGGGGAATGGAAAGGATGGCTATTTTATTTACCTGAATATGGCTGAATACGCTGGATTCTATAGTTAAACTGTTGGAGGGAAAAACCCTCAACAAAACCAGAGAAGATCACTTTAAATTAACTTGAATACACACACACTTCTTCAATGAATGAACCTTTCAGCTTCTAAACTTCTGGTTTATATGGAGGGGAAAAAAGGTTGTTGGTTTGTTCTATTTTAAATTGCAACTCTGTATAGCGTTAAGTCTGAGGTGACAGACTCCTTTCTCCTGCAGCAAAGGAGGCTGGTGGTAGCCTGAAGACTATCTCCCCCTGTGTATCTATTCAAGTTGTTAGATAATAAATTGTTTTGTTAAATTTTCAGAGGCTTCCTGCAAACAATGGAAGTGTCAAAACTTCTCAAAAATGTTAGCAAGAATCTTTTCTAGTGAATGTTGTTAGACAACCTAAATATAGGGGTCACTACTAAACCCTAATCATTTTATTATATAATTAGACATTATTGAGGATGGACCAAGATTCACCTTATGGGCCTTCCCTTGGTCCTTATTGTGTTGCCTTGTATCCCAGTGGACGAGACTTAGTTAAATTTGGAGGGTGGAAGTGGAAGTAATTGTTTCACAGGCCCAGCCCTAAAATGTGAGACGGCTCGTTCTGCATAAATAATTGTTACAGTACATTATATACCTTATTTCTATTCATTTGAACACACAGAATAGATTAATTTTATAAAAGCCTAATGATAAATCAGCCATGGTAAAGAAGAGCCTTTTTTTTGATGTGTAGTTTGGGCTTGATCCTAGAAGTTGCTGTGTTCCTCGTGGTGGTTGCACATCATTAAATTCAATTAAAAACTATGAAAGTGCAGGCTCAAGCCCTTAGTCAAAAAAGAAGCACTTCTGGTGTCTAAAAGACATACTGTACCTATGTTGCAAAAATTGGGGGTTGGGAAGGCGTGCCCCTTTTACAACATTACATTTTGTTAAGCAGAGACACTAGATCATCATGTCAAAATGTTATCCTTTAATTTCATAAATTACAATAAATTTGTTAGTCTCTAAGGTGCCACAAGTACTCCTATTCTTTTTAATTTCATTGTCATTTTCATTAGAGATTCTAACTATGCTCTGGTGGTGTTCAAGAAGAAGGGACGCGGCATTTGTAAATACCATGCACTGATATGCAGAGTTTGACATGTGAAAACAAATGTCTTCAGTAAACTGGCATTTGTCAAATTTAACCCCCCCCCCCCCCCCCCCCCCCCCCCCCCCCCCCCCCCCNACCCTGTTAAAATAGGCTCTTGGGTAGAATCCTAAAGCATGAGTCTAGGAGCATTAGAATGCACAGTGCTGGTAGCAGTGTGCTCCCTAGTGCAAGTTTCCTGGGAGTGTTTCTTTTTTGAACTGACACAGCAAAGTCTCCAGTTCTGAAACAGATGTTCTTCCAGCAGCTCTGAAGTAACGTTACTTGCTGGATACAATGTCATATCAAGGGGTTAGTGGTCCACCTCAGCGTTCTAAGAGGACTCACTGCTAATGAAATCAAATGCTTAGAGAAGCATGATACGCAAGGCGTTAGCTAGTATTTTGCCTCAACTAGGGTGGTCAGTTAATTTCCACAGTACAGCACAAGGTTGCTTTTCACCATTGCAACTTTTTTTCAAAACAAAATATTGGTAAAATCTTCTAATTTTCCTCTGATTACGAACTGGCTTGAAGACTGGAATGATTTGTTTGTTTGAAGAATGTTGACGTTAGAGTGGGAGTCGGAGGGACTGCAAACAGTGGGTATTGTTGTGATTATATTTGCGTCTCTGAAGCTGCTTCATTTGCTGGGACTGATTGATTTTTCAGAAGGTAAAGTGGTCAATCACTGTTTGTGCTGTTTGTAGTATCTAGTCTGCTTAAAAGCTGTCTACGTAAAACAGACTGCTAGTCTGATATAAAACCTGTAACGTGAAAATGCTTGAAAAAGTGAGAATAACCTGTGGACTGTGAAATCTTGTTTTTGTTTGTTTCCTTTATCTGATATTTTAAAACAGAAGTAGAATCTAACATAGGGTTTATTATATATGGTGTATTACATTTTACAGCGTGTCTGCATTGAAGTATGTTGGAAAGGTTGAAAACACATGTATCTATCAGTTACAATAACCTTTGAAAGCTGCTCACTAGTAGAAAACTTAATACATCGAGATTTATCATAGTTTGTTTTATAAAACTGAGTGCTCTTCTGCTTTGATATATGTTCTAAAAATAAATATTCTGGGGTGAGGGGTGTGTGTGTGTGTGTGTATATAACCTATTTATTTGATTAGACTGTCTGGACTCTATGTATATAGGGACATAACATGCCATCTGTTAATAAACAGAACTTCCCTTTAATTTCAATACCAGGTTCTGTTTAAAACAGTGCAGACCTTGGTACAGATATTAAGCATTGTTTCATGATACTGAATATGTTAACTTAACATTTGCTAATTAAATTTAGTTCTAAAAATCAAATTATACTGTCATCTACTCTAATTTCTGTCTGAATGCTGTAGTAAACAAAAACCATTTATATCCTAAAATTATATTGATTTTGTTGCTGTGTAAATACCAGATATTCACTTTAACTTCGGCACTTTCTGGTACTTTCTGGTCACAGCCAGATAGCTAAGGAGAACACACTAATTTTCTGAAGCATACTTTTTTTCTTCATAGTGGGAAAAGATCTTTGACTGATGGAGATTTGAAAAATCACCTCATAAAACTGTTCAACGTACTGGTGAAATGTGAAATATTTAACTTAGCATTTTTACAGTTACTGAACTATTTAAATAATTCATCCTTAAAACTGCATGTGAGAATTTACAACACCTGGCAACAGCAAAACTTTCTACTAAATACTTTTTTTTTTATGGAAGTGTGAAATTCTTTTTCAAAGTTCTAAACTACAGGTTAATCTGTCCCTCGTAATACTCACATTTTTTCTTTTAAACTCTGGGCTGTGTAGATTTGCACATAAGCATTCAGTGTTTTTAAACTTTCATCTTGCTTCATTGCATGACAACTCCAGCTTTATAATTGATGGCAATAAAGTATTTATAGAAAAAGGATAAAATACAGAATTCATCCGTTTAGCAATTATGAGTTTGTCCCTTTTTCTTAATTCTTCACAAAATCATTTTGTGATTAAGTCTGAGAAAATGTTCTATATGTTACAGCAAATGCAGTAAATCATGCCCTTAAAAAAATCTGCTAGTAACAAACCAACCCTGTAAGAAATAAAAAGTGCAGTGTGATATACAATAGGAAGCATAACTATTCAGGGTTAGGACTAGAATTATGTAATTAATTCCAACCAATAGTGTCATGATGTTGCCTCACATAATATAATAATTGTACTTAAAATCACCCAGCAAGATGGAACTGACAGATCTGCACAGGAGAAAAATATTAACATTATAAAACACAACAAAAACATTATAATATTACTAGTTTGACTAGCAGCAGTAGTTAGCGGGATTTCTTACCCCAGTGAGGCCTGTTTCATGCTCTTTCATGCCCTTACTCTGGCAAAACTCCCCCTAAAGTTAATAGGAATTTTGCCCATGTAAGAAATTAATAAGGAGTGCTTTGCAGGACATTCATAACTTGCAGCATTCATTGCAGCTTTGTCATTGACTTCAGTGAGACAAGGATCAGGTCCTAATAGCCAAATACTGATCCATTGCACAAAAGGAGGATTGTGTATTTAGATCAAAATGGAAGATAGAGGATTACCCCCCAGATCCTGCACGAGGCACCTGCACAAGCAGGCCAGTGCAGCAGCCCTGTGTTTGTTTATATTTATAGGCTTCCCGGTGGTATTCATCAATGTAAGATATAAGCATCCCACCTACACTAATGAATTTGTCTTGACAACACCACTGGAAGATAGGGAAGCATTTTTATCCCTATTTTACAGTTGTGGAACCTGAAACACAGAGGTGAAAGGGTAGAACTTCAGCGGGCGTAAATTGTCATAACTCCACTGAACTCAATGAAATTAGGACAGCGATGCATGACAGTTTACACCAGCTGGTGATCTGCCCCAGAGAGACATGGCTATGCTCACTCAGGAAGTCTGTGGCAGGGGTGGGAACAGAAATCAGATTTCCTGAGTCTCAGCCCAGTGGTTTACCCACAAAATTATCCTTCCTTCCTGTTTGAGATCAGTGAATTTGCACAGTTCCTGGATCAGTCAATCATACCCTTGCCAATTCCCCAAGCTTGCTCTCCTCTCCCCTGTCTGCATGTAGCTGAAAAGGGCTTTGCTGTCCCTTTACCTGCCTCACTGCTTCTTAATCTATCCACACTGTGGAACTGTAGCACTTTATTGATTATTTAATTACTATCATTTATAATAAGATAAAAAGACCCTCATGTACTATTCCAGGCACATTGAACGTTATTTAAAGTAACTGTACAACAAAAACAAAGCCACAAGCAGTACCATATAGGAAATGGCCCTAAAACTACTCCACCAAGAAGAAACATTAGACTGGCCATATGGGTCATCTAGGCCAGTATCCTGTCTTCTTACCGTGGCCAATACCAGATGCTTCAGAAGGAATAAACAGAACAGGGCAATTATCGGGTGATCCATCCCCTGTTATCCAGTCCCAGCGTCTGGCCGTCACAGGCTTAGAGACAGCCAGACCTTGGGATTGTACCCCTGACCATCTTTGCTAATAGCCATTGATGTACAGTGAACTCCATGAACTTATCTATTTTTTTAACCCAGTTATACTTTTGCCTTTCACAACATTCCCTGGCAACGAGTTACACAGGTTGACTGAGAGTTGTATGAAGAAGTACTTCCTTACGTTTTTGTTCTTCTTTGAGTGCTTGCTCACTTTGGAGCCCCTGTTCACGGTATTGTACAATGACAAGGTCCAGCTGCAATCCCATCCAGCTTTTCTGCATAAGGTGGTGTCACACTTCCATGTCAACCAGGATATTTTCCTCCCTGTGTTCTGTCCGAAGCCTCGCTCCACCAACGATGAGAGGCGGCTGCACACTCTGGATGTCAGGCGCGCCCTGGGGTTCTACCTGGAACACATGAAGCCCTTCCGCAGATTGACCCAGCTCTTTATCACGACAGCTGACAGGATGAAGGGCCTTCCGATGTCCTCTCAAAGAATTTCGAATTGGATCACCACCTGCATCTGTACTTGTTATGAGCTGGCGCAGGTTGTGCCTCCACCAATAGTGAAGGCCTATTCGACTAGGGCACAGGTGTCTTCATCTGCCTTCCTGGCGCGTGTCCCTGGGATCCACTATATATGCAGAGCCATGATGTGGTCTTCAGTATCCATGTTCACGATGCATTACGCCATCACTCAGTAGGCCAGAAATGATATGGGGGGAGGGATAGCTCAGTGGTTTGAGCATTGGCCTGCTAAACCCAGGGTTGTGAGTTCAATCCTTGAGTGGGCCATTTAGGAAACTGGGGTAAAAAAATCTGTCTGGGGATTGGTCCTGCTTTGAGCAGGGGGTTGGACTAGATGACCTCCTAAGGTCCCTTCCAACCCTGATATTCTCTGATTCTATAATTGATTCGTCACACCTGTGTTGTAATCAACATGTCCATAAACTCCTACTCACCTCCAGTGGTACTGCTTGTGAGTCACCTACAAGTACTCAAAGAAGAAAAGACAGTTACCTTTTCATAACTGCTGTTCTTCTAGATGTGTTGCTCATGTCCATTCCATGACCTATCCTCCTTCTCCACTGTCGGAGTTTCCAGCAGGAATGGACTGAGGGACGGGAGAGCCAGTGGCACCCCTTATATCGGTGCATACGTGCGTCACTCCAGAGGGCGCCAGAGCCAGTCCCCTACGGATACTACTGAGGGAAAGACTACCTGCACCAGTGCATGTGGCGAGCACACACACCTAGAATAGAATGGACATGAACAACAGTTACGAAAAGGTAACTGTATTTTTTTTTAAGTATAGAGTGTGTTTTTTGAATGTTTTCTCACTGTGTACATCAAGTCAACCAGTTTTGCAATCAATTAGGAGCTTTCCTCTCCACCACCTTCCCCTCTATTTACTATTGCAGAAAAAAATCCTTAAACAGGTTTTTTAAAATCTCTCAGATTATGACATACTGTCCAGCTCGAGTGCCTTCCAGTTGTGGAAGCTTGGAACTGGGAGAGAGTAGTCTTTCAAGAAGGCAGGTCTCAAGCCATTGAGAACTTCCTAAGTCAAAACCAGCATGGAAACCCACATCCAGCCAGTATAGATCCCAGAGTATTGGTGTCAACTGCTGCAGGTAAAATACTCCACATGCCAAGTGCGCTTCTGCATTCTGCACTAGCTTCGGTTTCAGGATGCTCTGAGTGTGTAGCTCCATGTTAAGTAATCCATTGTTGAGGGGACAAAGCTCACAGTAGCAAGGTGTGCCTCTGAAGAATGGTCACAATCTGGCCGAGTACAGATGGTGAAAAAAGCATGTTTGGTCACATGCGTTTTGGGCCTATCATGGCCACCTTGGACCTACGAAGACTTGAACCTTATGGCTGTAAAAGCATATTTAGTAGCTATCCAAAATGGAATTATGGATCATTAAGTATGCATAATGGTGGAATGACTGATCATAAAAGTTTTCCATATTATTAGTCACTTCTAGTCTGTGACTTCTTAATTTATCTAGTGTGTGATTGACACAGTTGTCCATAGTAGTCTTTGGGATATTTGATGTTAAAGAGGACCTGGACACTGCTCATTATGTGGATTATGTAGGGGCTTGTATGCCTGAATTGGTCATGTACAGATCTATAAATATATGTCAAGGTTTGTACATCAGTTGAATCAGTTCCATACAAGAACCATAACAGATTTAAAAAATCAATTATATCATTCCATTATCCAACATATTCCTTTAGTACATTGTAAGCATGCAGGTGGGTGTGGCTCTCCCTCGCTGTCAGTCTCTGAGGGAGGCCATGCCCCTTTGCTGACACGCTCCTGAAACCACAGTGTAAGTAATGGGGGAACTTAGCGGTCTCTGGCTCCAACCTTTAGGCCGGGTAGAGACACGAATAGTTCAGTGGCCCAAGCCCTCAGCCAGGGTGGGGTACCATACAGTCTAAGGCTTTAACCCTTAGGCTACGTCCACACTACCCGCCCGGATCGGCGGGTAGCCATCGATATATCGGGGACCGATCTATCCCGTCTTGTCTGGACGCGATAGATCGATCCCCGAACGCGCTCCCGTCACCTCCGGAACTCCAGCAGGGCGAGCGGAGTTGCGGAGGCGACGTGGGAGCCGCGGCCGTCGATCCCGCGCCGCGAGGACGCGAGGGAAGTCGCGGTACTTCGAAGTAAGATACTTCGACTTCAGCTACGCTATTCTTGTAGCTGAAGTCGCGTATCTTACTTCGATATCCCCCCCTAGTGTGGACCAGGCCTTAGACAGGCTAGCTGCGAGTGGTTCAGTGGCCCAAGCCCTCAGCCAGGGTGGGGCACCATACAGTCTAAGGCTTTCACCCTTAGACAGGCTAGCTGCGAGTGGTTCAGTGGCCCAAGCCCTCAGTCAGGGCAGGGCACCCAGCAAACGGTCTAGGGGGGCCGGCAGGGGTTAACACCAACCCAGTCTGTCATCTTGGCCTCTTCCCCTAAGAAGGGGGAGTACTACCACCCAAGGGGTAGGTGACGCAGGCCCACCTGACTACATTGCATCCCAGACCAGGGCCCTAACAGTGGCAGAGTGGTCTGCCACTGGATCAGCGGGGAATGCCACTGCAATACGCTGACCATGTTTCGGATGCCCCTGCAGCCAGACTACAGTCTGCTATCCCTGGGCTCCTTCCTCCCCTCCTCTGCAGGTGTATCTGAACCCTGGGGTCATCCTCCGTCTCCCCAGGGTATGCTGCCAGTGGCAATCCCAGCAGCTCCTCAGTGTTGGGCAGGTCTGGCAGTCCTTGTACCTGGGAGGTGTCCTCGGGGCAGCAGAATTCTTCCGCAGGTTCCGGCTCCAGCAGCGGTAGCTTTGTTGTGCTACCATAATTACTCTGTGTGTGTGTGTGTGTGTGTGTGTGTGTGTACATACATGACTGTATTTTTAATTATTATAGTTCTAACTAAGTCACTTATAGTATATAAAAATCTTTATCTATAATTACTCCATTGGTGGTTGTTTCGCAAAACAAACAAGCAAACAAACAAACAAACCATAACTGCTAAATAAGAATATGGTACCTTCTTATTATAACTGCAATCCATTCAAAAGATATTAAAATTGTATTTGGTTGTAAAAGGGTTGGTTGCATATGTGTATTTCTGTTTATGAATAAGTATATAAACAAACATATCATGCATATTTGCAGCATATAGCTGCCCATGTTGTATATGGATATTTTATTTTTAACCTTGCATTATTCACTTTAAGAACAAATAAATGATATCTTATCAAATAAATAATGGTGCATCTGAAATGGCTTTAAAACATTAGAAGTAAAGAACTTAATAGGAATAATTCAAGCCTAGCTGAAAATCTGACAGTTGAGTTAATTTTTTGTGGAGCTCCTAGAAGTAATGTGGCCATTTCCTATATGGTTATCTTGCATGGGGATCAGGAATAAAGATAGTTTAGTTTGTGCCATGATAATATTATTGTTTGTTTTTTAACCTAGTGTTACTAGGTTAACCATCAGGGTAAGCCAAGGTGGAACCCCATCCTGACAATCAGGGAACTAATGACAGGAGCTCAGAGAATTTTTTATATAATTCCCATGAGCTGGGTTGTGTAGGATTATATGAAATCACACACCTCTGAGAATGGAGCAGCTGGAGAATGTGGCATTCCATGGAAACTAAAGAGACCCGTTTTAGCTGATTGGGAACAGTTTACACAGCTGTGGGAACAGAACACTGGAATTTGCAAGGGACAGGAACCGCCGGTTCATTAAGGCTGGATATAAGCCTTACAATTTCTAAAGTCCGAATTAAGAGAAACTTGGAAAATCCTGCCAGTATGTTTTAACTAAAACCTATGTATTATACCACGGGTAGGCAACCTATGGCACGAGTGCCAAAGGCGGCACGCAAGCTGATTTTCAGCGGCACTCACATTGCCCAGGTCCTGGCCACCAGTCCGGGGGCTCTGCATTTTAATGTAATTTTAAATGAAGCTTCTTAAACGTTTTAAAAACCTTATTTACTTTACATACAACAATAGTTTAGTTATATATTATAATATATAATATATTATAAAAAGAGACCTTCTAAAAAGGTTAAAATGTATTACTGGCACGCGAAACCTTAAATTAGAGTGAATAAATGGAGACTCGGCACACCACTTCTGAAAGGTTGCCGACCCCTGTATACGTTTGTATATGTCTGTAGGTTGATTGCAGTTTCAGTGAAATCCTGAGTTTTCAACTGTTCAGCCTGTAGCCATGTCACCTTGAGCTGTGATCTCACGAGGTTTCATGAGTTAAGCAACATTGAGCAGGGTAGGCCAGTACTTGGATGGGGGTCATAGAAAGTGTTTTTGTGTATCATTAGTCAGGATTCTTCCCTTTGAATCAATAGTGAAAAGAGGGTTGGCATGATGTTAGAAGCTACTGTTTTATTGGAGATGTTATAGACTCATAGACTTTAAGGTCAGAAGGGACCATTATGATCATCTAGTCTGACCTCCCGCATGATGCAGGCCACAAAAGCCCACCCACCCACTCCTGGAATAATTCTTTCCCTTGACTCAGCTGTTGAAGTCCCCAAATCATGATTTAAAGACTTCAAGTTGCAGAGAATCCTCCAGCAAGCGACCCCTGCCCCATGCTGCGGAGGAAGGCGAAAAACCTCCAGGGCCTCTGCCAATCTACCCTGGAGGAAAATTCCTTCCCGACCCCAAATATGGCGATCAGCTGAACCCCGAGCATGCGGGCAAGACTCTCCAGCCAGACACTCAGGAAAAAG
>QXTE01000007.1:24605994-24923716 GCA_003942145.1 Platysternon megacephalum
GACCCACCCACTCCTGGAATAATTCTCTCCCTTGACTCAGCTGTTGAAGTCCCCAAATCATGATTTAAAGACTTCAAGTTGCAGAGAATCCTCCAGCAAGCGACCCCTGCCCCATGCTGCGGAGGAAGGCGAAAAACCTCCAGGGCCTCTGCCAATCTACCCTGGAGGAAAATTCCTTCCCGACCCCAAATATGGCGATCAGCTGAACCCCGAGCATGCGGGCAAGACTCTCCAGCCAGACACTCAGGAAAAAGTTCTCTGTAGTAACTTTTAATATCCCATCATTGACCATTGGTACTAATTACCAGTGATGGCACGTTATTGACCTATTGACTAAGATCACGTTATCCCATCAAACCATCCCCTCCATAAACTTATCAAGCTTAATCTTAAAGCCAGAGAGGTCTTTCGCCCCCACTGTTTCCCTCGGAAGGCTGTTCCAGAACTTCACTCCTCTGATGGTTAGAAACCTTCGTCTAATTTCAAGCCTAAACTTCCCGACGGCCAATTTATATCCATTTGTTCTCGTGTTCACATTAGTACTGAGCTGAAATAATTCCTCTCCCTCCTTGGTATTTATCCCTCTGATATATTTAAAGAGAGCAATCATATCTCCCCTCAGCCTCCTTTTTGTTAAGGTAAACAAACCGAGCTCCTCAAGTCTCCTTTCATACGACAGTCTTTCCATTCCTCGGATCATCTTAGTGGCCCTTCTTTGTACCCGTTCCAGTTTGAATTCATCCTTCTTAAACATGGGAGACCAGAACTGCACACAGTACTCCAAATGAGGTTTCACCAATGCCTTGTATAACGGGACTAGCACCTCCTTATCTCTACTAGAAATACCTCGCCTAATGCATCCCAAGACCGCATTAGCTTTTTTTACGGCTACGTCACATTGCCGACTCATAGTCATCCTGACATCAACCAGGACTCCGAGGTCCTTCTCCTCTTCCGTTACTTCCAACTGATGCGTTCCCAGCTTATAACTAAAATTCTTGTTAGTCATCCCTAAATGCATAACCTTACACTTCTCGCTATTAAATTTCATCCTATTACTATTACTCCAGTTTACAAGGTCATCCAAATCTCCCTGCAGGATATCCCGATCCTTTTCCGAATTGGCAATACCTCCCAACTTTGTGTCATCCGCAAACTTTATCAGCCCACTCCTACTTTTGGTTCCGAGGTCAGTAATAAATAGATTAAATAAAATTGGACCCAAAACCGAACCTTGAGGAACTCCACTGGTAACCTCCCTCCAACCTGACAGTTCACCTTTCAGTACGACCCGCTGCAGTCTCCCCTTTAACCAGTTCTTTATCCACCTCTGGATTTTCATATCGATCCCCATCTTTTCCAATTTAACCAATAATTCCTCATGCGGTACCGTATCAAACGCCTTACTGAAATCGAGGTATATTAGATCCACCGCATTTCCTTTGTCTAAAAAATCTGTTACTTTCTCAAAGAAGGAGATCAGGTTGGTTTGGCACGATCTACCTTTCGTAAAACCATGTTGTAATTTGTCCCAATTGCCATTGACCTCAAGGTCCTTAACTACTTTCTCCTTCAATATTTTTTCCATGACTTTGCATACTACAGATGTTAAACTAACAGGCCTGTAGTTACCCGGGTCACTTTTTTTCCCCTTTTTGAAAATAGGAACTATATTAGCTAATCTCCAGTCAAACGGTACAACCCCCAAGTTTACAGATTCATTAAAAATTATCGCTAACGGGCTTGCAATTTCACTCGCCAGTTCCTTTAATATTCTAGGATGAAGATTATCTGGGCCGCCCGATTTACTCCCGTTAAGCTGTTCGAGTTTGGCTTCTACCTCGGATACTGTAATGTCTACCCCCCCCCCTTTATTCCCATCAGTCACGCTGCCACTGTTCCTAAGACCTTCATTAGCCTCATTAAAGACCGAGGCAAAATATTCGTTTAGATATTGTGCCATGCCTAGATTATCCTTAATCTCCACACCATCTACGGTCTTAAGCGGTCCCACTTCTTCTTTCTTGGTTTTCTTCCTATTTATATGGCTAAAAAATCTTTTACTATTGGTTTTAATTTCCTTCGCAAGGTCCAACTCTACCCGGCTTTTGGCTTTTCTCACTCCATCCCTACACGCTCTGACCTCAATAAGGTAGGTTTCTTTGCTGATCCCTCCCATCTTCCACTCCTTGTACGCTTTCTGTTTTTTCTTAATCACCCCTCTGAGGTGCTTGCTCATCCAGCTCGGTCTAAAACTGCTACCTACGAACCGTTTTCCCTTTCTAGGGATACAGGCCTCCAACAGCTCCTGCAACTTCAATTTGAAATAATCCCAGGCGTCTTCCGCCTTTAGATCCCTAAATATGTTAGTCCAATCCACTTCCCTAACTAGTCGCCTTAATTTATTAAAGTTAGCCCTTTTGAAATTGTAAACCTTAGTCTCAGATTTAATTTTGTTTATCCTTCCATTTAGTTTGAACCGAATTAGCTCATGATCACTTGAGCCAAGGTTGTTCCCTACAACCATTTCCTCAACAAGGTCCTCACTACTCACCAAAACCAAATCTAAAATGGCATCCCCCCTCGTCGGTTCAGCAACTACTTGATGAAGGAATTCATCAGCTATCACGTCTAGGAAAATCTGAGCCCTATTGTTACTAGCATTCGTTCCCCAATCTATATCTGGGAAGTTAAAGTCTCCCATGATCACACAGTTCCTATTAGTATTTACTTCCTTAAAAATATTAAAGAGTTCTCTATCCATATCCAGGCTAGATCCTGGCGGTCTATAGCACACCCCAAGCACTATCCCAGGGGAGGCTCTAGTAGTTTTCTTCCCCAATGTGACCATTGCCCAGACAGACTCCGTCTTATCCATTCCATCACTTATTTCTTTACAGTTTACCTCATTATTGACATACAATGCTACTCCCCCACCTTTACCTTTGTTTCGGTCTTTCCTAAACAGCACATACCCTTCCATACCTGTACTCCAGTCATGACTACCATTCCACCATGTTTCCGTTATTCCTACAATATCCGGTTTCAATTCTCAGACCAGGAGCTCCAATTCCTCCATTTTGTTACCTAGGCTTCTCGCATTGGTGTACAAACATCTTAATTTTTGCTGTTTGGCCTCTCTCACATTCGTTACCCAATTTGGTACGGACACCGTACCGCCAGTATGACCTATTAGTCTAGTATCCATCCCCCCCGCTCCTTATGTCCAATCTCCTCCCTCCGGCTATATCTGTTCTTATCTCGTTGTCCTCACTCTCAATGTTAAAATCTGGCGTGGAGATTACCTGGGCATCTCCCAACCGTCTCCCCCATCTTTAGGATGAAATGTAGAACCCTGCTACAGATGACTTATGGTCACTTAAAGTCCTCTAGCACTTACAAGAGTAGGGATAACCCTAGAATCCTAAGCAAGTTCAATTGTAGATAGTTACATTCAGCTTCCCTACATTCCCTCTGTAGTTTCCACTGGATATAGTTAGAGCCTGCGCGGATACAAAAAGGTGGATCCACATCCGATACACATCTGCCAGAATCAACCCACGATCTGACTGGTGATCCGCTAGCCGTCTTTTATGTGTATCCACCTCCGTCTTTTATGTGTATCCTGCATGTCACAAGGACTAGCAAGGGGAGAGGGAGAGGAGATGAGCGAGCGGGGGCAGGGTCTTGCAGGGAAGAGGTGGTGCGGGGCAGGTTCTTGAGAAGGGGCGTCGCAGGGGTTGGGGGGAAGGGGCAGCGCATTGCATGTTGCTCCTGGGGGCTCCCAAGCAATGGCAGCAGCAGTGTGTGTTGCATCACAGTGGAGAGAAGAGGTGAGGGAATGGGGCCCCCATCCCCTCCAATTCCCGCAGTTGGGGGCAGGCTCGGCTGCCCAGAAGAAACGGCTCAGCGACCGGATGCTGGACAGCCCAACTCTGGCCTGCTGCCCAGCCCCAGCCACTGGCTGCCGGCCCCGAGTGCATGTGCCCACCAGGCTGGACACGGCAGGCCAGTGAGTAGATCCCTCTGTGGTTGTATTAGCATCCAATCCACTATCTACAAAAATCGTCCATGGATATGAAGCGGATATCCACAGATTTGCATGGCCCTAGATATAGTGGGTCTTATTCTCCTCTTAAGCCTTGTCTACACTAAAGGGAAAAGTCGATCTAAGCTACGCAATTTGAGTTATGTGAATAGCATAACTCAAATCAATGTAGCTTAGATCTACTTACTGCGGGATCCACACTACGTAACATTGACAGGAGACGCTCTCCCATCGACTCCCCTTACTCTTCTTGATCAGGGGGAGTACAGGAGTTCACAGGAGACCAATCAGCGGTCCATTTAGTGGGTCTTCACTAGACCCGCTAAATGGACCACCGATGCATCGATTGCCGCAGCGTCGATCCTCTGGTAAGTGTAGACAAGCCATCAGTTTCACAAGTATAAATTAGGAATAACTCCATTTAGCAGGAGGAAGAATGACCAAAATGGTCCAGTATTTGGGGTGGGAGCCTGGGACTTGGGAGACCTGGGTTTGATTCCCTTCCGGTGTGACCTTGTGCAAGTCTGTTTGTCTCAATCATTCATATGTGCAATGGGAATGATAATATTTCTCTACTTCAGAGAGGTGTTGTAAGGATAAACATCTTATATGTGAGGTGCTCAGGTAATAGTGCTTATGTAAGTACCTAAGATAAATGGAGTTCCATTTAAACTTTCACCAAAACCAAGAGATTACCAGCTCAAGAATTTCATCTGATCTCAACAGGGGGAGAGATGTATCTCCTGTAGCCAGGACCTGCTTTGAGCTTTACAGATAAAAAAAACATATACACACTTTAAATTGCACCCAGAAATAAATTGGCATTGGGGATAACATACTGTCAGCTGTTCTTCTAACCATGCTTCAAACATCCATATAATGAGTATGTTATAATACCAAAGTATTGTATCTTGTGTTGTGTGTGTTCAGATGTAGTGACCTATAGAAAAACAAAAGCTGATAATAGTAAAATTTACTGTGTAAAACTTATGATTCTGCATATCTTTCATGGTTGGTGTATCATGGACTATACCTACTACCATTGTCACCCTCAGAGGGTTTTTAATTTTTACCTGCAGTATTTCTGCTGCTGCAGAGAAAATGTGTGTGGCCTTATTTTAGGTTGTACAAAAAGCTGCTGTGAAGTAGATCATATACTAATAGTTTTGTCGTCTCTCTAACCTAACCTTCATTTTCCATTGTACTTCCTCCAGCCATAGATGCCCTCTATTTAACCATTGCATTAAGCCTTCATTAGACTTGGATCTATGCACTACTTTCTTCATTGCATGGCTGATATGACCAATCTGCCTATTATTCCTAATTTTTTTTTTAAATAACGTCATTAGTGGAATAGAGCGTTCTCTTCGTTCTGAACAATGTGTTTAGCGCATAGACAGATGTTGCAAATGCAAATACCAGTTCACAAGCAATCTGTATTCCCTTTTTAAACACCTCAAAGCCTAGGCCCTAATCCTGTAAACACTTTCGCATGTGAGTAGTCATACTGATTTCAGTGGGTCTGTCATGCAGATAAAGTTATGCATGTACATGTTTGTAAAACCTTGGGCATTAATTTCCCTGATAAACACAACCCTTTTAAACATTCCTGTAACTTGACTTGTTAATTATACTTTGCCCTTCTGCAGGTACAAGTTGGAGAAGGAGCTCTTTTTCTGTTGCATACATATATGGGTTCTGCTCTCAATTTGACCCTGTATTATATGGACAAGTTCACCATTGCCACGCTCCTCCTTGAGTGTTTTATTGCTTGCTCAGTATTTAAGAATACTGAAGAAGCCATTAAAAAGTAAATATTTGCCATTTCTTTCCACAGTTACCATAAATATATCCTCCCTTAAGAATAGGGAAAGCTAGTGATATCCCAGATATTGGCAAATGCTGACTTTATAATCATAATCACTATAAAAAATGTTCTTGTTGTTGAATTCATAGACTGCAATGCCAAAAGGGACTCTTGTGATCATCTAGTCTGGCCTTCTGTATAACACAAGCCATAGACCTTTCCCAACATTTTTCCTAGAACATATCTTTTAGAAAAAGATCCAATTTTGATTGAAAAGTTATAAGCAATGGAGAATCCACCACAACCCTTGATAAGTTGTTCCAATGATTAATTACCCTCATGGTTAAAAATGTATGCCATATATCCAGTCTGAATTTGTGGAGTTTCAACTTCCAGGCATTGGTTGTGTTTTACCTTTCTTGGTCAGATTAAAGAGCCCATTATCAAATATCTGTTTCCCATGTAAATACTTATAACTGCAGTGTAAGTCACAAAGGGAGCAATCCAACAGCTTGTTATACTCTTGAATTGATTGGAACTGTAGAACTGAGGCTTTGGTGTCAAAGGTAACCTTGTTTCTTTCATCGTTTGGTATGCCTTATCCCTTTTCATGGCTATGGTGTGTGTTCTTGGGTGTTTTTTCCCCTGTTCGTGTGGTTTTTTTTTTTTTTTTTTTTTGCTAACATACAAACCTAGTCTACATATACACAGACTAAGAACAATTTTTCAAATGATAGTGCAATGGCTGGACTTGCATAAATTTGCAAAATATGTATATTTTAGACACAATATATGATTCCAAATTTTTGAAAAAAATCACTACTTTTCCTTTAATTTTGTAAATAATATTTTCAAAAAATAATTCCAAAAGAAAATATTGTATACAGTATGTTGATTACCTATGCACACGTGTGTGTGTTTGTCCTTTGAATAATAGTCATCTGACTTAAGTTGCAGCAGAAGTTTTTTGTTCCCAGCCTTTCCTCCCTTTCTTGGGCAACCTTTCATCCTCTTTACTAAAGACATTAAATGGCGTGCACTCAATTAATTCACAGTAATCATTTTGGGATTTGGGTTCCACCCTGATTCTCACATACTGTACGATGATAGAATTTCAACTTCTCAGATGAGTAAGATCAATGAGCTACACTATACAAAAGCAAAGCTAATTTCTTCAGAGGTTATACGTGTCGACCATTTTAATCCCTTAGCAGGATATTGTGTACAAGATGGCAGTATTCTTTGTAAAGTAATCAACCCACACAGAAGTATAGATTTATTTCTATCAAAGCAGCAGTACCCCAGAGTACTAGCGATAAATGGGTATTTCTACATGTACTCTTATATTATCATTTTGTACTGTTAGGCTACTAGCTTTTTGACATTTATATGTATCCTGTTTAAAGTTTGAATGGTGATGAAATTATTAAAAATACTGTTCTAAGAGTTTCAGTTA
Source organism: Platysternon megacephalum (assembly GCA_003942145.1). Classification (NCBI taxonomy): domain Eukaryota; kingdom Metazoa; phylum Chordata; order Testudines; family Platysternidae; genus Platysternon; species Platysternon megacephalum. Next base: position 24,613,306 of record QXTE01000007.1, read on the forward strand.
AATTTTTTTCACCAGGTTAAACTTATATCTTATGGAAAAATGTTTAAATAAAAGTGGCTGAAAAATCATGATCAAGTCAAGTCCATAGTCCAAAATCCTTGCATTTATGGGCTTTATCCAATTGCTGTTGTCACAGTTTCAGGGTAACTTCACCTGTATTCCTCCATGGTCTCTCAAGAGTCCCCACTTAAAGGATTCCTACTCCCAGCTGTTATCTCTGTTTGGCAGAGAACTGCATCTCGCTCTCTCCTGACCAGGGGTTTTAAGGTTGCACAGCTCCCTGGATTTACACTGTGATAGCCTGAGCAAGCCAGACTGCCAGAGTAGACCAATGCCTGTGCTTTGCTTTCTCTCTGAAGGCTAAGACCAGTGTATTGCCCACAGTTATACGTTGCCACTTACATCCTTCTAATCAAGCACATTTATTCTTAAGGCAAAAGCATTACAGAGATAACATTTAAATCAATAAAAGCCTGCAAACATGCTAAAAAGCTTACCAGAGGTTATTCCCAGCTCCAACCTAGGCTCTGGCAGGTTTCAGTTCTTGGAAAAAACACAACTGGGTTTTCCCATGGTTATAAATTCATCCCTCTTAGATCCAGAAAAAAGGCTGGGCTGATCAGCAGTTTCTTTATACAGCTCAGGCCTTTGATCTTGGCCTTCTGTAACAGGTAATCTGCAAACAATACCCCCTCCTCAGGGCATTGCTTCAAAAGGTTGAGTTTTTGTATAAGGGGAGCTAGGGAATTTGCATTAACATCTCCCTAGGGATTCCCTAGGAAATCCACTTAACACTTATTGTCTCAAAAGTTGATACTTGGCATATTTTCAGTGTAGTCTTTTGAACTTCCAGGCTTCACTTATGTTACATTTCCCCCCATAGAGAGTTGCATTTGATACAATTAGGTCTTTCAAGGATATTACCCTAGGTGTCACTGTTGTTGCTTTGTAATATTTATATAACGGTAGCACCCAGAGTTTCTAATCAGGCCCATTATACTAGGTGGTTTAGAAACATACAGAAAGACACAAATTCCTGCCTCAAAAATGTATAGTCCAAATGCTACCTTTAGTTCATACTAAATGCGTTGTTGCACTGCTCCAGGATCAGCCCATGACGGAGTTTATGATTCAGAGTGTCACAATCTCCCTCTTGGTCTCCTAGTGGCTCTGGATGGGGGATAAACAGCAACAGGACAATATCGGTAGCAGCATATGATCTTTGACAATGTCTGCATAACTACATCATTGGGAGCATTGGAGTTAGGGGTGCAAATTAAAGGCAATGCCCTTTCCTACTAAACTGCAAGAGGAGAGGGGTATAGAGGTTCTACAAAGCTGGCTTTCCCCTACACCTAGGAAGAAGTAGGGGGCATACCAGCACAAGGGAGCATGGGGGCACCTTACATGCAGGATGGGCTACATGCAGGAGGGGCAGGGGAACAATCATAATATACAAAAACAATGAGGAGTCCGGTGGCACCTTAAAGACTAACAGATTTATTTGGACATAAGCTTTCGTGGGTAAAAAAACCCCACTTCTTCAGATGCATGGATTGAAAATTACAGCTGCAGGCATAAATATACTGACACATGGCGAGAAGGGAGTTACATTACAAGTGGAGACCCAGTGTTGACAAGGCCAATTCAATCAGGGTGGATGTGGTCCACTCCCAATAATTGACAAAGAAGTATGGATTGGATGAATGGACTATAAGGCGGATAGAAAGCTGGCTGGGGGGAGGGATAGCTCGGTGGTTTGAGCATTGGCTTGCTAAACCCAGGGTTGTGAGTTCAATCCTTGAGGGGGCCATTTAGGGAACTGGGGTAAAAATCTGTCTGGGGATTGGTCCTGCTTTGAGCAGGGGGTTGGACTAGATGACCTCCTGAGGTCTCTTCCAACCCTGATATTCTATGATTCTATGATGAGGAGGTGTCAATAACAAGAGGGAAAATTGCTTTTGTACAGAACCAGCGACTCCCAGTCCCAATTCAAGCCCAAATTAATGGTATTAAATTTGCAAATGAATTGTAGCTCTGCAGTTTCTCTTTGAAGTCTGTTTTTGAAGATTTTTTGTTGAAGGATGGCTACTTTTAAATCTGTTATTGAATGTCCAGGGAGATCGAAGTGTTCTCCTACTGGCTTTTGTATGTTACCATTCCTGATGTCTGATTTGTGTCCATTTATTCTTTTACGTAGAGACTATCCGGTTTGGCCAATGTACATGGCAGAGGTGCATTGCTGGCACATGATGGCATATATCACAGTAGATATGCAGGTAAATGAGCCCCTGATGGTGTGGCTCATGTGGTTGGGTCCTTTGATGGTGTCACTAGAATAAATATGGGGACTGTCTATAGTGATCAAAATCATTCCTATACTAACTATTCTAAAATATTCTGCTTATAAGAATCATTTCAGGGCAAACTGACTACATATAATACAATACTCAATCAAATGCAATGACATGTAATAAGCCAATAAAGCTGTTTTGAATTTGATAATATCTCATTAGGCATATAGCATGTATAAAGTATAATCCCTGTGTAGAAAAAACAATTTGTGCTGTTTATGTGTAAGTCGACGTATCAGGAAAAGAAAGACGCTTTCTGCAGATGAAATACGCCACCTTCTGAAGTCCTACGATAGTCTTCCCAAGAACCGCCAAAGAAATGCAGTTCCGTAATTGGGCATTCCACAACCTTCATTATATAATATTCTCAAAGACAGGGAGAGCAACATACAAAATGAAGACAGAAAAAGAATGTGGTCAGGCAAGGCAGCTAGGTTTGAGGTGGTATTTATGAAGTGAATCAGAAATGCCAGAAAGAGAAATGCTGCCTAAGAGGACCATTGGTGATGCAGAAAGTGGAAGAACTGCTGTGGTCCTGGATGTTACCGACTTCAAGGCCAGCACTAGCTGGTTTGAGCACGTTAAAAAATGAGAGGGGATTGTTTTTAAGAAAATGCATGGAGAAGCCCAAGATGCGGACATTAGGTCAGATGAAGAATGTTAGAAAATGAGTGGATCGAAATTAGACATGACTTCGCTGAAGAAGACATTTGGAATACAGATAAAAGTGGAATTTACTTTCAAGTCCTGCCTGATGGCACTCTCACCTTCAAATCACACAATAAAAAAGGAGGAAAAAAGTCTAAAGAAAGAATTACTGGTCTGTTTATCTGTTCCATAACTGGTAAGAAAAAGAACCTTTTCATCATCAGGAAAAGTCAAAACCCACAGTGTTTTTAAAATGTGAGACATCTTCTAGTCTGCTACACTGCCAATGCAGCTGCCTAGATGAGCGGGTATCTATTTGATTAATGGCTGAAGGACGTGGATCGAAAGTTGGGCCAGAAAAGGAGAAAGATTTTGCAACTTGTGGACAACTGCAAAACCCACGTGACAAAAGATGTAGCACTGAGGAATATCTGACTTGAATTCCTCCCAAAGAACATAACTTCTATCCTTCAGTCATGTGATCAGGGAATTATCATAACTATCAAGGTGTACTTTCGCAAGCAAATGGCTCACATGGTGTTGCACCACATTGATGAGAACAACAATGCTACTGCTGTGGAAACTTCTCTCTGATGAGGACATTGTGACTGATATCAGAGACCACATTGAAGTGAAACTCGAAAATGATGCAGAGACGAACTCTGACCCAAATAAAGGATGTGATGTAAACTTTGACAAATGACGTATTGTACAGGAGCTTCAATGATCTTAACCTCCTATATCATCTTGAAAAGGAGGTTGACAATGTTGTGGATCGTGCAATGATCTAGGGAATACTGGACAAGTTTGTAATCAAACAGTGACTGTGTCACTGCATTGTGAATTCACAGTGCCAGACATGCAACTCCAGTGAGAGACGGTGGATGGTGACACTCCAAAATAAACCTTAATGTGAGTCAATACTGTTAAACAGTGGGTTTTGTTGTTTTACAATTACATTTATGCTATAAAAGTCAGTTTAATTCACTTTTATATGTTATGTTTGTTGCAGTTTATTTGAGAGATTTTTTTTAAATTTGTATCTTTGTATCCTTAAGAGGTAAATAGCTCCACTAACTTACACTTTGTATAAAGTTGTAACATTCTGTGCAGTATTAATTACTGCCTTGAATAAAAGAACCAGCCAAATGATTGGTGGTGATAATAAAATTAATAGCGTGTTGCTCAGTTAGAATATTGGTATGATTTTGTTCCATGTTGAATATATTTAAAGTCTAAAGAATTTAGTTATGGTAAATGAGATGATTCTCATTTAAATAAAAAAACCCAGTTGTTTAAAACATAACGGTAGATTTCATCCATTCTTTGCAATTCCACTTGTAAGAATCAACTGCTTATAAGAATCAAATCATCCGGGATGGATGTGATTCTTATAATAGGAGTGCACTGTATATGCATTTATTTCCCCTTATAGAGCATAAAAGATTAAAAACATATTGATTGTTCCATGTGCCCCCTATCTAATCATCATTAGTTGATTATAAGTGTCACAACAGAAGTGTCTTGAATAGAGATTTGACTGAGAGGATGGATGAATTTGGGGAGGGTGTTCCATGGTGCATGGAAGAATGTAGAGCAGTGCTTGTGGGGAAAAATGATCAAATGGGTAGTTGAGGTTGGCATCACACAGGAACACAGTAAGTGGCCTGATTTTCACACGGAGCATTTCTGAAAATGAGGCCACTTTGATTTAGGTAACTAAATATGGATTTAGATGTCCGAATTTAGGTACCCAAGTTTAAAAATGTGGTGTAAATAGTGATGGTTCCGAGTGCAATGTCTGTTCTCAACAGAACTTTGTTTCTTCTCTTTGTCTTGCCATTTCAAAATGTGTAGTTCAAGTGGGTAAATATTTTTGACTTCTCTTTAGTTATTCAATTCATATATCTACCAAGCATTGTTCCTAATTGTCAAAATTCATTATCCTATGTACTGTTGTCCAGAAAACAAACTTCATCATCCTTCTGATTAGTTTAAAAAGTTTTTATTAAAACTTTCACTATTCGTTAAATGTTGTTTGTTTAGATTTCATTCCGGTTATGCTGGTCATATTTTCTAGGCATAATGTGAGAGTTAATAAAATACATAACATCTTTTACACACACAAAAAGAGAGAGAGGAGAGACCTCCCAAAACTTTACCAGGCCCTAAAAAAAGATTACAAATCAATCTATCCCCTCCTTGACATCCATTCCAGAAAAAGCTAGGAATAGCAGGTGAGTCCTTCCAGCATGCTCTGAAAGTTTTCTGGTCCAGGCACTGGCAAACCTGTTGGGGAAGTAAACTCCACAGCCAAAGACCGTCCATCACTGAGAATGCCCAGCCACTAGGTCCTCCAGGTAAAGCATAGGAAGCTGTTGCCTCTAGCTCTTCAAATAAGCCCAACTACCATGATATTCAGAGGGAGAAAAGTGGACTTAAGTATCCAGGACCCTGTTTTAAGCCATTTCATACAGAGAGAACAACTTTTTATAGTCTTGCCTCTTGAATAATTTCTCACTCTTATTCCAATAAAACCAAAGCTTTACCCCGCAGGTACTTAGAGGCTGTATTTGACACAAAACTATTCATACTGTACTATTACTAGATTACAAAGTTGTACATTTCTGAGGAAAAATGAACCCAATAATGGCTTTATTACTTTCTTCCCATTATAATTAAATTCATAAAATAGGGCATCACTCTCTGCTTAAAAATGATTTCAGGGTGATTAAGAGAGTCTAATTCTACAAGTCAATGAGAAAAGGAAGCGCTGTCTCTGCCTTTTAGAATTTGTGTGTGGGGGCGGGGGTTTAAATAAAAAGTAATAGCAATAATATTTACTGCTCTTTCTTAAGTCACATCCATTTTGCAATGGGGTGAAATAGGCTATATTGACTTTTGTGCTTTATATAGTGTGAATATCATTTTTGCCAGAAGAGGTAGGTAGGGTAGGTAGGGGTGTGTGTGTGTAAAAAACACAGAATATATATATAAATATATAAAAACTCCAAAGTGATAGGGGGGAAATATTTCAGAATAATGGAACTCAGCAATCTGTAGAACTAAAATGGTGAGTTTGGGAAATATGGACAAACTTCATCTATCTTAAAATTGTTCTTTAATAAATATTTTGCATGTATATAGTGCTTTCCAGCTGAGAATTTCAAAGCTCAATGAAAGGTGGCTAAGTATAGTATTTTCATGTAGAAATGGGGCAGCTGAGGCAATTAAATTCATTTCTCCTAGTACCTCTCTCTGTTATAACATAAATGAATGCTGTTAGACCACATAAGTAATTAGCATTTGCTTTAAGTAGATTGGGAAAGGTAGTTGAATTATATCCTTATGAACCTCCCATCTTGTCTGACTTGATTTTCAAGTGTTCAGCATTCCCAAGTGGGACGAGATTTTCAAAAGAATTTACCACCTGGCAGCTTCCAGTGGAGAAACTTTAGGTGGAAGCTGAGCTCTTTTGAAACTATCTCCACTTATTTAGCTGCCTAAATGGAAGCTGCTGGGTGATGAGCTCTTTTGAAAACATGACCTCTAAATTTACAATGGGTGAAATTCAGCCCTCTACAGAAGCACTGCAAAAGACTTATGCACAATTTAAATCCCACTTATGACCTCATAACAGGGCTTAAGTGGTGCATAGGCCTTGTGCTGGCCTTCCTTGCAGAGTTGAATTTCACCCAATTAGATCTTGTGTAATGCAGGGTGTTCCCACAACTCCTTCCATTGTAAAGTTGTTTCTACCCTTAAAAGAAAGTTCTTCCACTCCTGAAACATCATTATGTGGTGACAGCAGAGAGCAACTTCGATAATTTGTATAACTGCATGTTAAGTAGTTTCAAGACAATTAAAAACAGTTCCTGGTGGGTACAATTTAGGGAAATCATTAACCTTCCTCTTATCAGCAAGTCTCTAAACATTAATTCCCATCAGGTATATAATATGAACGATGCAACTTTATATTTTTAAGAGACTAGAGAGAACATATTTATACTATGGTGAAGAATTTATGTGATTCTATGATTATGCTCTTTGGATCTGTGAGGAAAATGTCAAACAACATTTATTTGTGCAGGCAATTTTAAAGTTGTTTTATTTGTAAAATTTATTTAACTTCAAAAGGTTCCAAGATTCTATAACAATTTTAGCTAGTAGTGAGGTGCTATGGATTACATTGTGGGAGGAAATAACTACTAAATGCTCAATAACTATTCCATCTCATGTCTGTCAATTCTGCATATGTTTGGTGCTGATCAACTGTGTGTTGTTTAACAGTGAGATTCATGGAGAGAAAGTACATAACTGAATTCATAACTATGGAATCTGATTCAAAGGTTATAATCCTTGTTGGTTTAAAATCACAAATATTCTGCAGCAATACTTTTCAAACTTTTTTAATTTGCAGATCCTTAAATGTAACATGGAGGTGCAGACCCCTTTGGAAATCTTAGACGTAGTCTGTGGACCCTCAGAGGTCTGTGGACCAGAGGTTGAAAACCACTCTTTTACAGTTCTCAGAAAAGCAATATCTGTGAATCACGAGAGATGGGGAGGGGAGCACCATTGCACTAGCTTTCATTAGTGTGCTCTACTGTTTAAATTAGCATATTAAGTTTAAGGCCAAGCTATTACTAAAAAAGTTCTTTTTTTGTCAGCTCTGATTCTTGGTGGCATGAAGCAGGTAGGATTTTATGTTTAACAAATTAAAATAGCAGCTTTGATGCACAAATACATTCTGAGATCAGTTTCCTTCCATTCCTAAATTATTAGGATATTACAGAATAAAACACTGCAAAAGCTGTAGATGAATTCAATGTTTACGTTCTACATTGGTACTGTGAGGTAGTGGCGCCCCCTCTGTCCAAGTGTGGTGCAGCACCTGGGCTCATATAGCCTAGCGGGGCTGTCACTCTATTCCTGGTGCCTGGGAGTCTGAAAACCCTTTTTTCACTCCCAAGTCCATCAGGCGGTTAGTAGGGGAACCCAAGCACAAAACTACTCCACTGGGTTCCAGTTCAGGATCCTCAAGCAAGATAGGCAAGATCAGCGTTCTTTGACTCTGACAGTGCCCTGAGCTTCCTACCTTCCCCTGGATCTCTAGCCTATTGGTCAGTTCGTCCCCTCCTGGGCTGTTGTCTCTGGCAGCTCTTCATTAGCTTGCTGGCAGGAGCTCCTTTGTCCAGCCTGCTCACTCCTGGTTGCCTTTTTTGTTCCTTGCTAGGTAGAACTCATTTTGTGTCTTAGCCTTTCTGATTTTTTCCCTACATGCTTGTGCTGTTCTTTTGTTCTCATCCTTAGCAATTTGCCCATGCTTCCACTTTCTGAAGTATTTCTTTCTGATTTTCAAAAAAGGGAAGCCACAGGGAATGCTCTGATTGAGCTCAGCTCCACTGCAACCTCGGCCAGCAAGGTCACTGTGGCAATCCTGCAGGAGTTTAAAGCTGTGCTCCCTCAGTGAAATCCCAGGAAAGCATCTAAGTGAAGGGTGGACCTTTCCAATTCCCTGAACCAATGGTGGTGAATACATTTAAATCACTCTGAAACAGATAGAGAGACATTAAAAGTAGGTGAGATGTATAATCAACCAATATAGAAAGTAAAAACTCAGCAAATGCATGTCTATCAAAGTCACTGAGCAACTAAATAGCACTGACTGCAGCATAACATATTAGCAAGAGAAAACCTAGGTATTACCTATGATTTTAGAGGTACGTTAATGTCACTGGTTAAGCATTTATTGACAGTAGGTTGATTCAGGATTATTCCTACTAGCTTTCCAGGGTGAGCTATGCTGATTGTTGTTGTACACTATAACACAAGGGGGAAAAATTGAAAAGCCTCTCTGATCACGTATGCTGTAAATATTTAAAATGTTTGCTTGAAGGAAGGTACATCACAAGCACAGTACTTGCTTACAAATTCTTACAGCCCCACTGGGGACTCTAATTAAGAAGCATCATGTAACAAAGATGCCAAAACCTATGACTAATTATTTATCTCTAGGGCTAAACTCACTTAAATGAAGAATAAAGGTCATTGTCAAAGCTGATTGAAAAGGAACAACTTCTGTCAATATTTATTGAATTACACTTGTCTGTGTTCTCCAGGATTTGTATATTGCACAGTGTTGCACTGACTTCTTACACTTCCTCATTAGTTTGTCTACAAGGTGCCATTGTACTCATTTAAGAACCAAAGATAGAGTACGTTATCACACAGTATCCATACAACCAGAGGTTTTAGGTCTGGTCTACTCTACTCTCTCTCTCTTGTTTTTCTTTTTTCTTTCTTTTGTCTATCTTAGCTTACTTATGGTGAAATTCATTCCAACTACCTAGAGCTCCAGTATTTGAGCCCTCCTGTAGTAGAGGGTTGTTGAGATGAAATCCACCACCATCTAGCTCAGGGCTAGGATGTGAGGCTGTCTAGGACTACTCTTCCAGCTGGTGGATTTGAGTAGTGGCCACAGTCTCTTCTCATTGGTTGCATATGATAACGGGGCTACTGAATCTATGTAAAAATTTATAGGTGGCGCCCTCCCCTGGCCTGCCACTAACTAGTGTGATCTCCTGCAATGGCCTATGTGGGTTTGGCATAGTGACCATGGTGTGCACAGGATGCACCACTCATGAGATGGGACCTTTGCCTCCATTCAGTCTTGATGCAGAGCTTTTGTGATACATAGGGCTGTGCATCAGCCTGAGGTCTGGGGCAAACATCACCCTTAAACACCTCAGACAACATACTGTTAAGAATACTAATTACATTATAATTGAAGGAATGTTAGGTTAAAAAATCTACCTCATGCAATTTCTGCCGCAATATTATTTTAAATTAGGTTAATACACACTGAGGCATTTTACCTGTCATATTTAAATGAGTGCAGTGAACCTTATGCCATTTTTTTCTGAATAGCTATTTCATTTGAAAGCTATTTTTAACTGGAAAGTAATTGGGATAGTTGTGATATACATTCATTATGTAGAGCTATTTGGGGCCCAACCTGTATTCGTCTTGTATACATTGCTCCCCATGAAGTACTGTTGACAATAACTTTCATTTTTAAAGTCAGTGGGAGTTTTCGGTGTGCAAGAAATGAAGAATCAGATCCTTTTATTGTTGTTGGCAAAACAATGACCTTCAGATTATATCTATATCGATATAAAATAAAAAGATAATATGGTTCATATATATGAACAAATTGCAGTTTTACCCATTTGCAGAGGTCCACTTTTATCTGCCTTTTTTTCAGGGTAAAATTGCTCTCTTATTGCTAAGAATTAGTTTAATGGCCCAAGATCCATCTCTGATGAGACAACTTAGGAGGAGGGAGCAGTGGAGAGACATTGAAATGTCAGTGGCAATTTTATTCTTCTTGTTGTGTCCAGTGACATGAAAAATTCCCAGTTGCCAAAATTAAGTTTTGGAAATTAGACTTTTTATCATGGTAAAACATTAATGGCTTGTTTTTCCAGTAGACCTTATAATATGAAATCATCTTTATTTTGAGGAAATTTTTCTCCAAGTAAACTGCTGTGGCTGACCAGTGTGGGAGGGAGGTTGAGTGATGGTTGGAGAGAAAATATACCCTTTTAAGCTATAGACGGGCAGCTCTACCTCTCCTTTGGATAAAGACTTCAATAGTTCCTGTGGTTCTTAAGCACCAGCGGAGAATGAGAGAAATACCAATATTATTTCTATAACTATCATGTGCACCTCAGTTTACCAATTTGATCCTACATAAATCAAATGAGGCTGTAAGGGAGAAACCAAGAGGAAACAGAACAATGAGAAGATAAGGTATATCTAATACCAAGGGTCCTTGGGGAAACAATTGGGAAGCTATTGATCGGGCCTCTGCCCTGGCTTCAGCTAGGTTGGCAAGGTTTATTCATCCCAGGCCAAATGTAGGATTAAAGGGGGTACCAAAACTGAAGGATCCTAGCTGAGGTAGGAAGTGGGGATTGAGCGGTCAGCAGCAACAATTAGAGGTGATTCTCTGACAGAATGGCACACACAGCATGCTGCAGCAGTGCAGTTTGCTTCTTCCAGCGTAGAGATGCAGGTAACTGGGCTGAATAGAACTTAACTGAAGAGAACTTTTTTTGAGAGCTTGGGTAAGGTTTAGATAAGGGAAAATAATCATCTAGTAGGCCCTTGTCTCTAATTGTTATATACATTGGGTAAAAAATAAGTATTGCTCTTTTTTTTTTTTTTTTTTTAAGAAGCTATCTTTGAGTCACTTTAAGCAGCTCACTGGTCACAGGCTCCTGGAAGAAAAGAGGTTAGAGGTGCCAAACGTACTTAGGCCTGTCATATTAACATTGTTGGGAAACTAAGGGGGCTGCCACTCCAAGATCCAGGCCAAAATTGATTGGGCCACAAGATTCCACCCTTTGAGAGAAGTCAAGTCTGTCACCTGAAGAGTACACTCAAGAGGGGCTAAAAGGGGTCTAAAGCACAGCTTGGCTTACAGCACTGACAGCACACATTTTGCGAAGGGCAATGCCAGTGGATCAACATAGTTTCTTCCCCAGACCCACTCCACCCTCTTCACTTCAGTACATTGGGATCCTCTGCAGGGTTGGGTCATACAAGGGTTGTGCACCTACTCTGACTTCCTTATTTACCTGTTTATTTCCTTCCACAGTGGAATTGAACTGGAACTATAGTTCTTCTACATCCTGGGTCCTGTAGGCCAATAGATGGAAGGAGGCAGGATTTGCCTCATGCATTCCCTGAATGCAGAAGGTTAATCTAACAAGAAATAATAAGTAATCTAATTTTAGTCTCTGCTGTTCCGTGGAAGACACAACTCATTTTTCCATCAGACTTTGCGACACATTTAAACTGTTCAATTGATTTTACTCCCCATTGACAGTTAATGTCTTATAATCATTTCCTGATCGCCTGTCAGTCATCTTGCATAAAACTAACAGGATTGTGTTGTAACAGCCCTCTGTTTCTCATCTTATGAAAATGCAGCTGAATTTGCATTAACATTTTCACCATTGTCTTAATCGTTTTAAAAATCAAGATTAAAGATGGGACATAATTGCTTGTAAAAGCCATGTACCGCTGAATGCAGCACGGCAAGACAATATGGCACATGCCATTTCACAGAACTGGACCTCTGATCTTTATCACAACTACAAAACTGTTTATGGAAATACTTGCTACATCATCAAAACCTGTCCAAAACATTTCCCAGGAGGCAGCTGTTTAGGACTTAGAATATAAGAAGGGCCATACTGGGTCAGACCAAAGGTTCATCCAGCCCAGTATCCTGTCTACTCACAGTGGCCAATGCTAGGTGCCCCAGAGGGAGTGAACCTAACAGGTAATGATCAAGTGATCTCTCTCCTGCCATCCATCTCCACCCTCTGACAAACAGAGGCTAGGAACACCATTCCTTACCCATTCTGGCTAATAGCCATTAATGGACTTAACCTCCATGAATTTATCTAGTTCTCTTTTAAACCCTGTTACAGTCCTAGCCTTCACAACCTCCTCAGGCAAGGAGTTCCACAGGTTGACTGTGCGCTGTGTGAAGAACTTCCTTTATTTGTTTTAAACCTGCTGCCCATTAATTTCACTTGGTAGCCCCTAGTTCTTATATTATGGGAACAAGTAAATAACTTTTCCTTATTCACTTTCTCCACATCACTCATGATTTTATATACCTCGATCATATCCCCCCTTAGTCTCCTCTTTTCCAAGCTGAAAAGTCCTAGCCTCTTTAATTTCTCCTCATATGGGACCCGTTCCAAACCCCAAATCATTTTAGTTGCCCTTCTATGAACTTTTTCTAATGCCAGTATATCTTTTTTGAGATGAGGAGACCACATCTATACGCAGTATTCAAAATGTGGGCATACCATGGATTTATATAAGGGCAATAAGATGTTCTACGTCTTATTCTCTATCCCTTTTTTAATGATTCCTAACATCCTGTTGGCTTTTTTGACTGCCGCTGCACACTGTGTGGACATCTTCAGAGAACTATCCACGATGACTCCAAGATCACTTTCCTGATTAGTTGTAGCTAAATTAGCCCCCATCATATTGTATGTATAGTTGGGGTTATTTTTTCCAATGTGCATTACTTTACATTAAATTTCATTTGCCATTTTGTTGCCCAAAACTTATTTTTGTGAGATCTTTTTGAAGTTTTTCACAGTCTGCTTTGGTCTTAACTATCTTGAGCAGTTTAGTATCATCTGCAAACTTTGCCACCTCACTTTTTACCCCTTTCTCCAGATCATTTATGAATAAGTTGAATAGGATTGGTCCTAGGACTGACCCTTGGGGAACACCACTAGTTACCCTTCTCCATTCTGAAAATTTACCATTTATTCCTACCCTTTGTTCCCTGTCTTTTAACTAGTTCTCAATCCATGAAAGTATCTTCCCTCTTATCCCATGACAACTTAATTTATGTAATTTATGTAAGAGCCTTTGGTGAGGGACCTTGTCAAAGGCTTTCTGGAAATCTAAGTACACTATGTCCACTGGATCCCCCTTGTCCACATGTTTGTTGACCTCTTCAAAGAACTCTAATAGATTAGTAAGACATGATTTCCCTTTACAGAAACCATATTGACTTTTGCCCAACAAGTTATGTTCTTCTATGTGTCTGACAATTTTATTCTTTACTATTGTTTCAACTAATTTGCCCGATACTGACGTTAGACTTAACGGTCTGTAATTGCCGGAATCACCTCTAGAGCCCTTTTTAAATATTGGCGTTACATTCTTCAGGCTTCTTCAGGCATTTCCGATGGATGAGAATACCTTATTTACCCCTTTGGAACAATGTGGTTGTAAAAGACTACAATGGACCCCAGCCATTCATGACAAATTATCCAGGTGATTGGAGGACTCTGATGTTAGATTTCTCAGAGACATAATTGTTAAGTCTGAGAATTCCTCTCAAATTGGTGAACTATATGAATTGCTGGTAAAGTCCTTACAACAATATGTCTCTAAACAATTTGATTTTGGTTTTAATTTTCCCCAGAATTTTTTAATGTGGGCAAAATGTTTATCCCTAAACTTGTTTTCTGAAACAGTTGAACTATTTTGGCTGAAATTTTACAAAAAAGGCAAACACCCAGCATGTAAAAATCAAGCTCAAAGGGTTAAACTTTGGCAAAGTTATAAGCAACTGAAAATAGGGTCTTATACTGAGAAGTGTCTGGCAACATCAATAATATGCTACCAGAGCTACCTTAAATAAAGAAAATGTTACTAAAAGTTCCATTTTTAAATATAACATAGCAATTAAAATAAGGGCCCAAGGACAATGTCAGAAAAAAGTGCACTTTCCATTTTCCCCCTCTTATCTGACATAGTGACATAGATATTATATAATGTATGGAGAATTTTAAAATGCTTGCTATAATACCAGCTCCAGATACCCAGAATTGATTGCAGTGTATCCCAAAGTAAGTGGATAAGCAATAGCTGTCACATATCAGAGTAGTGCTTCATGTCTCACAAAGACTGTTAAGTATGTGGATTGTGTGGAAGAACTCTGTGAATATGCTTTTCAAGGGCATATTGGATCATTTATCATTTAGGGAGATACTGTGTCCAGCTGTAGATGTTTGTTGAACTGAAACCTTTTTCATTATAAGATTTTACTTGTTTTTCAGAATTGCTAAATTGTATTTTATGTTCATGTTGTTTTTCTACTCTTTTTTGAAAAATGAATATGGAAAATTGCTGTCCATAGCACAAGTAGCCAATTTCTGTTACAGCAACAACTGGTGTTGTGAGAAGAGGAAATATGCAGGAATCTTTAAATTCTTCAGATTGATTTTTAAGATGGTATAATTTCTTTACAAATGTTCATTGCAGAAAGAAAACTAAATATGTGCCTATATGAGCTAATAAGGTTGTAAAATAATTAATGTGATTATAATATGTGGTGTAAATGTAATAATTTCCAGAAGTATATGTGATACTTTTCATTAATTACATAAGAGCTACATACTGATGAGCAGCCGCTTACTAACTAAAGATACAGGGCAGCTCGTTCCAAAGTAATGCTCTACTCTCTTCAAATATTTCCCAGCTTCGTAGTGAGGAAGCCCATAGAAAACTGGCTATTCAAATGTTTGGTTGATTCAGCAAGAAATCAACTTTCCCATGGAACCTATTCCTGCTTTGTTTTTTAAGAATGCAGCTAAAGCTTCACAGAAGTGCAGAGAGGGCAAGGCACATTAAATCTTCCTCTGTAGCAGTCCACAACTATGTTTTTCAGGCTTGGAGATTATCCTAGTTAGGATTGCAGAAGTAGAACTATCTTGACTGTCAAGTACACATCTATATAAAAAGAAGATTCTATCAGTTGTAGTTGTCAGTGAGCCAGGGAACACTCATCCATCAAAAGAGAAATGAGTTACCCTCATTCAGGGTCACTCAAATGGTACAACTTGCCAGGTGTCTAAGGGCAAAACCTAATTTACTTAAACCTTTTTGATCAAAGGTAAGTGGGCTGAGCCATAACAACTGCCAGTATTTGGATCCATCCCTCTGGATAGATAAATGAGAATTGCTTGTTATTAGACTTCAGTAATACTGGAGACCTGCAATTTTTCAGTTCATCAACTCTGTTTTCATTGTGCTTGTGTTACTGAGACAGGATGGCACCTTGTTCCCTTAAAGCAGATTTCCTTATGTTATCGGCTCTCAGGTGTAAGAGGAGTCACTACAAATAAATAGGGAAGCCTTGTGGCAGCTGGGGAACACCCTATATGAAGTGCTACCCTGGCCTGCCAGGGTAGGAGGTTAGATCGTAGGTCAAGCTCTATGGCCCCCACAAGTGCGCCTCTTGTGCCAGAGTATTCTCTGGGAGCGGAGGGTTGAGAGGCGGGGGTGGATTTGTGCATGTTTTAATAGTCCCTTTCTGCAGATATAGCCAACACAAAGAGGTCATATAGCAGCAGTGAATTCCCCATAATAGGAAGAGGATCAGGCCCATAATTTTAAAACAGTGGGTCATATACAGACCTGATGAGGGTGTATCTCAGTTCAGCTCAGTATCTATTGTAATGATCTCTTGTTTATAAATGCACTTAAAAATACAGATGATATCCGATAAAGAAGCTACTGCCATGAAGAGTTGCAATGATATATTCTGTTTGTTTTAGTTAGTGACTACTCCCTTCCCATCAGATTCATGCATGGGTGTCCACACATGCAATAACACACACACACGTCATCAATTGTTGCAAATCGCACACAAACTTAATCCTAAACTGCATTTGTCGTCAAACCTTGTGATTGCTAACAAGGTGCTCAATTACGGTGTGCTTTCTGAAGGACATTTCCGCCAATGGCGAGGCCAGCTCTCGCGTGGGACTTGATCTTGGTCTTATTGTCTCTGATGGGAGCACTGTTTGAGCTGTTGGCATTGTGCTTTCTCCTGCATCTGTCCAGGCAGGTAGGGTTTTTGGTGGCAATCAGGAGGGTTGGAGAGCTCATGACAGACCCCTCCCTACACAATCTTCCACAAGGACAAAGTTTCCACTAGGCTGCATCCCTAAGGTGGTGTTGGCCTCCCACATCACCTAAAGCATCCATTTACCTGTGTTCTGCCCTAAGCCACACGCTGGCTGAGGGGAGGCAAGGTTGCAGACATTGGATGTATGTAGGGCCCTTGTCTTTTTTTTTACCTGCAAAGGACAAAGCTTTTCTGGAAGTCACCAAGACTGTATGGGTCATTTGTGGAGCAGATGAAAGGGGAGGCCATTTCTGCTCAGATGCTGTCAAAATGGGTCTCAGGCTTAATAGTACTTTCCTATGAGCTGAACAAGATCCCACTTGAGGGCACTGTGAGAGTGCACTCGACAAGAGCTCAGGCAGCCTTTGGGATGTACCCATCACTGATGTTAGCAAAAGGAACTTGGTTCACATCTTCACAAAACACTGTGCTGTGATGCAAGTAGGTGCTCCGGATGCCTCCCTGGGCAGAGCAATCCTGCGTTCTGCCTTCTGACAAGGCTCCAGTTACCCACCTCGTGCGATAGTACTCAGAGCATCCAGGACTGTGGATCACCCTGTTAGACTCCCCTGGGCTGGAGGCATTGGGTTTCTTGCGGCAGCAGGGTGTGAGCTCCCTGATACCACCAGCCTTTCAGCCACTCACGCATTCTACTATGGCCTATGCCAGCCTGAACATTGCCTTGCAGATTAACAAAAGGCACACTCCAGTCCCTAAGTCCCTTTAAATCATTCTCCTATGATATCTAGCCCCTGACATTGGCAGTACTATACTGATCGGACTGGGAGGGAATGATGAGTGCATTTGGGGAGCAGGATTGCATATTTCTTGAGTCACTGATGTGTAATTATGCATTATGTAGGTGTCATTTGCCACATATACGGTGGTGCTTTGAGTGTAAGGGCATGGCTACACTTGCAGATGTAGAGCGCTTTGAGTTAAACCAGCCTTCGTAGCGCGCAGTAGGGAAAACGCTGCAGTCTGTCCACACTGACAGCTGCAAGCGCACTGGCATGGCCACATTAGCAGCTCTNGCCATTTGACTTAAGGGGATTATGGGACGTTTCCGGAAGCCGATCACAGTACTTTGAGCAGGGGGTTGGACTAGATGACCTCCTGAGGTCCCTTCCAACCCTAATATTCTNTGACCACAGAGAGAACTGCATTGTGGTAACTATCCCAGCATGCAAGTGGCTGCAACATGCTTTTCAAATGGGGGGTGGGAGTGGAGTGTGTTGTGTGTATGTGGGGGGAGAGAGAGTGGGTTTTTGGGGGGCTGAGAGCATNTCTACCTCGTTCACACTGATGCCTGGGCGTTTCAGCTGAGGCGCACCAAGTGTTAATCTTCTCGTGGAGGTGGATTACCAGGAGCGCTCCAGCTGAAGAGTCCAGGCACTCTAAGTGCCTTGCCAGTGTGAATGGGTCGTGAGTTAGGGCGCCCGGGGCTGCTTTAACGTGCTCTAACTCGCAAGTGTAGCCATGCCCTAAGACAGAGCATTTTCAGTATAGGCCTTCACCTGCATCAACGTAGCTTTGTGGGGATGGGTAGAGTAAAGGAGTTCTTGTATCCCTCATAGAACTAGGTTCCCTTTGGTTTGTTTCATTTTATTTGTATATTTCCTGCAAAAATATGGATTTGAACTGAAGGTAAAAAGATTTGTGGACTTGAATTATATTTTTTAACTCTTGCAAACTCAAAATAATTCATGAGGGCCTCATTCTCTAAGAGATTCAGCTATCAATATGCAAAACAATATGTTTACACAGTAAATCAAAAGTGTTCTCATTCTGAATGGCCAAAAGTAAATTCACTTATCTGGTGTGCTGTTTAAGAGACGGTCATTTTTTCAGCACTGAATACAGCTGAAAAAAAAATAAAAACTGTGATGCCATTAAATATAGTGTGAAATAGTTAGAATCCTTACTTGTTGCTGTTTGCAACAGGCTTATTGTTATAGGTGCCAGTCTTAGCTATCAAGAACAGCAAGTGATAGATATTTGGCACTTTCTCTGGACACTGGGCAACAGAGGTTGGATGAACCCGTATCAATAATAGCTGGTATCCTAAAGCTCCAAAGCACAGTTTCCCTGTACAAAATAGCCAGATAATTCCTTTTTTTTCAGCATAAAGCACAAATCCAGGTACAAGTGAATAAGATTCAAGATTCTGCAGATGGTGCATGCACAGTTGGGCACAAAGTAGCCATGGTGTGCACATGAGGATACTGTCCCTATCCATCAGTGAAATCAATGCAGTTGTACCGGGCATGAATGTGGCTCACTTCAGCTTATTCCTAACAAGATTTAGATGGCTTGAGGAAAGCTTATATATATGATGATAGTTAGCTTTCCTCTAGCCATCTGTAGCTTTATATGTAATATATATGTTCACACCACAGGCTTCACACACACAAGTCACAAAACTTGTCTAGTTCTGAGTTTATTTTTGTGTGTTGTTTTTTATTTCTGTCATATCTTTACAGAGTTCCAGGTACTTCATCAAATTTAAAACACCGTTAGCAAATTTAAATATTTCAGTACAGTATTTTGATCCATCAAGTTCCTAGTTACATTTTTTTTCAAATTAGTAAGTCCTCTTACAAAAACTAACACAGTTTTACTCAGCTGTATCATAAACCCTCTTTCAAACTCCAACCCCTCTGCTTATGAACCATTACTCATGAAATGATGGGAGTTGCAGTGTCTGGTTGATTACTAAACCCTGATGGACTAAGAAAGGAGTATTTCAGAGACTCATAAAGAATGCCCTATCAAAAGGTATGTTCTTGACAGCATCTGCGATGTCTTCCTGAGCCTCTTTTTGACAGAAGACCCAATGTTAGGTATATTCTAAGCATATGGTGAGCATTTGCTCCAATTTCCCACTAGAACACAATGTAGAAATGTTCATTAGCATTCACAATTGAATTAATTTTAAATATTTTTTCTAGGTTGCAATAATTATCAACTATAAACAGCAACGAAATGAAATATTAAATCAAGTTGAGTTTTGGAATATGTTTATAATGTTAATAGTCGCCAAAGAAACTAACCCTTCCCAGTGCAGTCTCTTGGGAAGGCTGCTTTAGAAAACAACTACCTTCAGGCTGCTTTTCCCAAATTCACAACAATTACTATAAGATTAGGTGCCAGCCAGAGGCTTTTATCTTCAATCAGGGCAGCCTTAATAAGTTGGGCTAAGAGCCAATGAGATAATACAACAGCAATAATTTTTACTTCCATTCTGGAGGCAAGACTTTGAAGAAAGAAGACAGTTCCTCAATCTTTGTCTGATGATAAAGTCTGGGCACGTCTTCTTGCATATTCAGCTGCAGAGGTGGAGACTATGCCTCTCATTCCACAGTCCCTGTTGTCCTCTGACAGAATATCATATCAATCCATTTTTCCATGGCATTTCTTCCTTCCACTTTCAGAAACTGTTTCATTTCTGTAAATTGCCAGAGTATTTTAATCGTATTCACGATAACATCTGGGAGAGAAGAAATGGAGAAAAATGGTACTTTGTTGACAAATTGAATGCAATTCAGAGATGAAAAGGGGCAGTGACATATGAGGAAAGAGTATGAGAACTAAAAATATACAGTTTGGATAAATGGCAGCTGCATAATCACGTGCAAGTATATGAAGGGTGTAAATGGCTATAAAGGGGATTATTTAGGGTGCTACAAGAAAGGGGAGGAGGATTTTTATAACTAAAGGTAGTGGTATGGAAATAAGGAAAGGAGAACTAGCACAACCTTTTTCTTTTTTTTTGTTATAAGAGCATCCACACATGGAGTTAATGCACTTTAAATTCACATTCAACCCCGTTTTGGATTAATTTTCATGAATAGACACTCTGAACATCAATAAATGTTGCTAGTAAACAGGATGGACTATTAAACTGTCGGGCTCATCTACGCTTCCTGGTGGATCGATGAGCGGCCATCGATGCATCGGCAGTTGATTTCTTGGGTCTAGTGAAGACCTGCTAAATCGACCACAGATCGCTCTCTTGTTGACTCCCGTACTGCACCGGATTGAGAAGAGTAGGGGGAGTTGATGGGAGAGCGTCTTCCATCAACATCACATAGTGTGGCCCCCGCGGTAAGTAGATCTAAGCTATGTCTATTTGAGTTACACTATTCACGTAACTCAAATTGCATAGCTTAGATTGAATTTCCCCTGTAGTGTAGAAAAGGCTGTGTAGTAGCCTTGCGAGGGGAGGAAGTTGTTGAAGCCCCATCACTTGAGTAAATTAAAGCTACATTGGACAAATATTCATAAATATGCTGTGGAGAAACAATGTCGTACTGGCAGGAGATGGGTAAACCACCTTAATACAGCACGCATTTCATAGCCCATAAAAATAAACAAAGGATGAGCCCTTGTGGGGAGGTTTCTTTTGCAGGAGGTCATCTAAATCACTGCCTCAGGATGGAACAGGCTGTGGTTTTACCCTCAAACCTGGCAAGTCCCTGGGTCATCTGTGGAGAGACCTAATACCTCTGTGCCAGCATTAGGGTCCCCCAGCCCCATTGGATAATGTGCATTCCTCGAAGCTCCATACCAACCCCCCCTCCCACTCCACATCCAGTTTTGTTCTCCCCTTGGAGGGCTCTTTTTGGAAAGGGGGGATAATGATGGAAAGGCAGCTGTCTCGAAATGCAAACCTTCAGCATGGGAAGGACCAGGTTGGGTGGAGAGGGTTCCTTCCATGCACAGATCACAGAAAGATTTGTCAGGAAGTTCTGCTATTTTACTTAGATTTTGACTGCAAACTACCAAGGGGATAGCTCTCTTGAGGTGCTGTTTTCATGGTCTGCTTTCATCTTTTTATCACCAAGTTTGTTTCCCTTTCTCGTTCCTTTTTCTTGTTTCCATAGTTACACTCACTAGCTATGTTACAGCAGGTGTCCTTGCTACAGAACTTTCCCAGGGCTGTAGGCTGACCAAACCCAGCCTCCTGTAGCTGTTTCATTTATATTTAAATAATTTCTACTTTCCAAGTTCCGAGGGAAAAAAATGGACAGTTGATGTTCAGATATTTTAGGCAAATAAATTGAGTACTACCCATGCCCGAATGTCAGTCTGCCTATTATGCCCAAACAATGCGTTTATTAGTTATTTCAGTCTTTGAGAGCACACAAGCTAAGTGAAACATTTGTTATATGTCGTCTTCTTTTCATTTAAATTTGCCTGTTTTTTCAAGTTAGATTAATGGTTTCTGAGCCTCAGTTTATAAATCTGTAAAATAGGGATGACAATATTTATCTAAGTACCTCTGCCTGAAGAGCTCTTAAATGCTATGTATTTTCAGATTTAATCTGGAAAATATAATTCCCCCATTTTACATATAGGTAAATTGAGGCTCTGAGGACAGAGCAAACATTTTCAGTGTCCTTTAATTTTGGGTGAGCCATTTGAGAGAGATGCTAAGAGACTGATCTTCCGAGTTGTTGAACAAATATAGCTCCCGCTAAAGTAATCTGGAAATGCAATCTTATTGTCATTGCTCAAAATCTTTACTGCCAGAGCAGGTCCAGCCTGAGCACTGATGAGGCAGGACACTGTGCAAATTAGTATGTGATAATGTAATTAAAGACTGTGTCATAATGCATACACACAAGGGGCAGAATTAAGATTGCAAAGGCAACTTTAATTATGACATTTCCTAACTTTTGAGTGCTTGACTTTGTAACCTTAATGTTGTTGTAATATAGGGTTTTTTATGTCTAATTTCCTGGAAATGTTCTAGAATTTTGTTCCCTAATTCCCCCTCACCATTCTCCACCTTAACTCACATTTTGGATTTAGTTCAGGAATGAAAAAGTATGTTTAGCTATCTGCACTTCGAACCCTCAGGAAAAGTACATGAACCCCTAGAAGAATCTGTCAAATTACTAGGCGGTGAGGGGTAGGTGAAAGATTTTCAGAAGTGCCTTAGGAGCACAAATGCCATTGAATTGTAATGATTAATGCACTTTTTTACAAAAGCCAGGAATTCATGATTGGTGTTAGTTAAATCTAGTGGGGGGTGAGAGTAAGGCGCAACCCCCTCTCCCCAAATTGTTTGCTAGGAAATTGTTGCGGATTTTGACAGTTTATTAATAGGCTAGTAGATTCCAGTATATTCTAGTATTCTTTAAATGTTTATTTTGTTTTGAAATTGACAACACCCAGCAAGCAATTATTTGCCTGTTGGGTGTGATAAATTAAAGGTTTTGAAAGTGTTCTCAGATAATTATTTTATTCTTCAGTGGAATATAGGCTAATTATTTTTATTGATTCAGATTTCATAAATTCTGAACTTTGCCCCTCCTAATCTTCATTTCCAGTGGCTATAATTCCCTTTGTTCAGATGGCTAGCAGATTTCAATTGACATTGATTCTTTAAAATATGCTGTAAGGAGAGAAGACATTTAGAAAACAGCTAATTAAGGACATAATCTTGCAAAGTGATCCATGAGATGGAAGTTTATACCTACCCAGAGTCCCATTGGCTTCAATGGGATGTTGCGTAAGTGTAAGGATCTAATCTACCCACATAGATCAGTGGGCAGGATGAGGACTGAACAGTAACAAGAAAATAACTAGGGTGTTCTCTGTCAGCTGTATACTAGAATACTCATTCATCTAGGGCAGGGGTCGGCAACCTACGGCACGCGTGCCGATTTTGGGTGGCCCGCCACACCAGCCCCCAGCCCCACTCCGCCCCCCCGCCCACCGCCCTCCCCCGCGGGGGCAGGAGGCCGAAGCTTGGTCCTGCGGCAGCCAAGCTCCCCTTCCCCCGCTTTTTCCCCCAGCGTGGTGCTTTCCTGCCCCTACTCCTCCCCCTCCCTCCCGACGATCAGCTGATCGCCGGGGGAAGGCGGGTGGAGCCGAGCCGCAGCATGCTCGCTGTCCCATAGAGGAGGCAGAGAAGAGGTAGGGACGGGGCCTCGGGGAAGCGGGTGGAACAGGGCATAGCCCTTCCAGCCCCCTGCCATGAGCAGCTCAGGGCAGGGGGCTGGGAGCCCCCCAGCCCTCTGCCCTCACCCCCCAACCCCCCCCCCCCCCCCCCCCTGCCCCGCCCCCCCCACCCCCCCCCCCCGGCCCCCCCCCCCCCCCCCCCCCGCCCCCCCCCCCCCCCCCCCTCTCCCCCCACCCCCCCCCCCCCCCCCTCCCCCGCGGGGGCAGGAGGCAGAAGCTTGGTCCTGCGGCAGCCAAGCTCCCCCCCCCCCGCTTTTTCCCCCAGCGTGGTGCTGTCCTGCCCCTCCTCCTCTCCCTCCCTCCCGACGATCAGCTGATCGCCGGGGGAAGGGGGGTGGAGCCGAGCCGCAGCATGCTCGCTGTTCCATAGAGGAGGCAGAGAAGAGGTAGGGACGGGGCCTTGGGGAAGCGGGTGGAACAGGGCATATCCCTTCCAGCCCCCTGCCCTGAGCCGCTCAGGGCAGGGGGCTGGGAGCCCCCCAGCCCTCTGCCCTCCCCCCAGAACCCCCCCCCCCACACCCAGCCTTCTGTCCTGCACCTCCACACACACCCATCCCTCTGCCCTGATCCCTGAACTCCCCACACACACCCAGCCTTCTGCCCTGCATCCCCACACACCCCCAGCCCTCTGCCCTGCATCCCCCCACACCCAGCCTTCTGTCCTGCACCTCCACAAACAGCCAGCCCTCTGCTTTGATCCCTGAACTCCCTCCCCACACCCAGTCTTCTGCCCTGAACCCCCCCACACACCCCCAGTCGTCTGCCCTGAACACCCCCACACACCCAGCCTTCTGCCCTGTACCCCCACACCCCCAGTCCTCTGCCCTGACCCCTGAACTCCCCCACACCCCTCTGCCCTGCACCTCCACACACATCCAGCCTTCTGCCCTGCACCCCCACAGCCCTCATCCCTCTGCCCTGCCCCCCTCTCCCCCCCAGGTCTGGGGTCCCAGCTGCCAGCCCCATGCCAGCCGGTGTCTCGGCCGCAGGCCGCGCTCAACCCGCTGCAGGCCTAGGTGAACAGAACCCCAGGCTGGCAGATTAAGATCAGCATTTTAATTTAATTTTAAATGAAGCTTCTTAAACATTTTGAAAACCTTGTTTACTTTACATACAACAATAGTTTAGTTATATAATATAGACTTATAGAGAGAGACCTTCTAAAAAACGTTAAAATGTATTACCGGCACGCGAAACCTTAAATTAAAGTGAATAAATGAAGACTCGGCACACCACTTCTGAAAGGTTGCCTACCCCTGATCTAGGGTGATATTACACATTATGTTTTACTGTGGCAGTGACTGCTAGAGCAAATGCCTGTCTAGGTTAAAAGCTACCAATATAATTGTTGGTGGTGTGTGTGTGTGTGTATACATAAATAATGATATTGGTGGTTTATTTATATTTTTATAAAATATAAAACCCCACCAGAGTTATCATACATATAAACAATTATATTGGTGATCTTTAACCTGGGAGTGTGGAGGGCAGGTTTGTGCAGGTGGATGGGGGGAGGTGTAGGTAAAAATGTATAAAAATCTCAAACAAGGTGTGTTTTTCTAATGGAGTAAAAAAGAAGACTAAACTACGGAAGTATTGAACTGAGGCACTTTTAATGGTGACTTTTTAGTTGCATCCATTTGAGCTAAAAATATGTGGTATGGGAAGAAAACTATTTTTCTCTTTCACATCTGAGATAAAATTGATCTTTTTGTTGGCTTTAAATTGGACATTTTTAGTGCTACTTCTGAAATCAAAGGAAGAATTTTTTTTAATTTGTCATCTCTGCTAGTATGAAAACAATGGACTTGGATTTCATCTTCACAGTAATACTGGTTAACACAAAGAGGTAAAGCTGCCATTTTCTTCAATAGGAAATGCTTTTCTCTCCTCTTCTTCCTCACAACCTCGACTAATCACATCCCCACATTCCCCGCATGTAACACCCTACACTTTCCCTTCAAAGTGTCACCAGTACACATCTCTTCTTCGTCCCCTCCCGAAAGCCAGACCCATTCTGGCATTGTAGAGGAGGAGAGAAAAGGAAGCTTGCAGGAGTGGAGAAGGGGATCCAAGGCTGCTCTGATAGCTGACCTAGATACTTGCCAAGAATAGCCGCAGAAAGTGAGATATGAAAGACCCTCTGAAGGAAAGTTTGGATGCTTGGTTCGAGGAGCCATGGGAGGAGCCATGGTACAGGTTTGGAGATTTGCCGGGATCCATGTAGCTTCTTGCAAGATGATTGTTTGTCCTTAAACGGTGTCTCTCATTATGATAGCTGAATGCCATGGGTGAGGTCAGGCTGATGGGTAGCTACTAGGATGCAAGCCTCAAGGATGAAGTTTAGTGATGGGAAAGAAGAAGCCGTGAAATGGTTACATGCTAGGCATTTTGGTCTTGGCTAGAAGAGTCCAGGTACTCTTTTCCCTCCCTGAAAAGAAGGGCAGTTTCTATGCTCTAACGTCAGAGTGGTCCACCCAGACAGAGTAAATCTTGAATATGTCTTAGGTATTTTTAACTCATATTTAACACTTTTCAATTTTAATGCTCCTTTTTTAGAATATATATCTATACAATATTTAATACAGGTCTGTCGCATCTTAGGCGCATTTAACATATGCGATTTCAGCTTTACGCGGTCGGCAAAAACAAGAAAAAAACAAAAACAAAAAGAGAAAAATAACAATTTAAATACTGTTTCTGTAGTGCGGGCGATTCTGCCTGCCATTACATTCAATGTAATTTTGACTATACGCGGTTTTCGCTTTACGCGCTGACCGCGGAACGTAACCCCAGCGTAAGATGAGACAGACCTGTACAAAAGCACATTCCTTTCCCCGTAGCTTTCCTTCCACTACTTTGAGAATGTGCCCCTAAAACTTCACAGTGCTATTCTTGAACTCTTTTGTTGATAGTCATATTTTGAATACTTGTGCAGGTCATCAGTGTTGCACAGATGTAAATGAGGCACTGGAATTGCTGGGAAATGTTAATGCAGTGAAGATGTAGAGCTGGGTGCCATCCACAATGACCCTTATCTCCGCTGGCAAGCTACTGGAATATCCTATAGCGTCCGTCTGACTAGTGGCTGACTGAGGGCATGGTTCCCAACAGCTACCAGGGCTACCTTTTGGTTTCCACAAGCTTTTATTTAACTACTAAAATTCATATTTGTTTAAAAATGCACATTTTTCTCTGGATTCAGCAGCAGGGTGACATTTTTCATGTGGTTCTGTTAAAAGCCCACTCAGGAGGGAAAACTGGAGTTTGCTCCTAGGTTCCAGACAGTGTCTGCACTAACATGGACCCCACAGCTCATACCAATAAACGGTTTAAAAATACCAGTTTGAATTTGCAGCAAGTCAGCCCTACACCATTTTGTATTGCTTTTGCAGCTTCTTGGAGAAGGTTACTATAAGAACGAGAAAGCATTGAATAGTATGTATTGCTAGTGGGAAGCAAACTGGTGCAACATATTGCACCACAAGTTTGTGCCATACATTTTTAGAGTGATGATATAAATTTCTTCTTCTGGAAATCCTTTTCATAGATTTAGTTTGCTGTGGAACTTGCAAGCCTGTTGATACTAACTTGAATTGGTTTGGATCACATGCATTTTGTGCTTTTACAGCTTTCAAATGTCTAAATTTTGTTTGTACAATTAAAATCATTTGATGGCATAAATATTTGAATTTCAATGTTTAACCAGCTGACTTGGTCTTGCAACTCCATATAGACTAATGAGATATTGAAATGCTGATATTTATGCCTTCCACTGACTCTGCATACAGAACTGATGGTGCAGATTTACACATCTGGTGGCAGTCCCTTTAACTATTTGGCCCCACACTGCGAATAATACAGTGGCTGTGCTAGAGCTGCACCCCAAGATTTTTTTAGTATTACATAAAGAAGGCCTTTCATGAAAATAAGAAGATGAGGATTCAGAAGAAAACCAGCTGTATGTTACTCGTATATATTAACACATACTATTTGATTAGTGTGTATCTGATTAGGGTGCAAGCATCTGTTAGATACTGTAGCCTCACACCACAGTTGTCCTATCAGTCCAAGCTGTTATGAGCAATATCACTAAGGAGCCAGCACAAAAGGGATGTGATGGATGATAACACAGATCCTGTTTAGAGGAAATTAGATTTTCAGAGTGCTAAAGAGAAACATTAAACTCAGACACGATAGTAAATAACTGATTTCTCCATCCTTTACTCCGAAGGAAGCCAACATTTATTTTTTCTCAGTCACAAAGGAATGTAATTTTAATAACTGACATCATACACTCAGTCTTACATAAGTATATGTGCTATGATTTAATTAGTCTGGAAGGTAGTTGTGAATTCTAAGTTTTGCTTTTACTATTTTTCTCTATTATCAGAAATTCATATTAAGGGGAATTGTGGTGTTTGTTAGTAGGTGTTTTTGTTTGTTTGTTAGTTTGCAAATCTGCCCAAATTTATCTTCTTGTGCATATTTGTATTACTGTCAAACATGCATCATTGGAGAAAGTCAAGCTACCTAGGAACATCTCTCTTCAGGACTATCACTTGGTACTCATGCCTGAACTTGAAAAAATGCTGTCTCACTGAATGTCTTAGTGTCTGACTTATTGGAATACTGAATACTCTAAATAATCCAGTTTAACCACGCAATAGTCAGGTGTCAGAAGAAGCTATTCAACATGTGTAGATCTAGCTGATGCACTCTAAAAGGTACCTGGTATGCACTGATGTACTCCCATTTCAAACAGTACAATGTTAATGCATGCTAGGAACCTTTTAGTGTGTGTCAGCAGGGTCTACACGGAGCAGTTAGAGTGCAACCCTTTAGGACATTCTACAGTTTACACTCCTCTGGTGCTTATGCCACATGGTGTACACAAGCCCTAAAGAGCTACATAAGCAAAAGGGTACAAGGTCAGATCACATGTTTAATAGCTTCTTCTGTTGACACCTGGCTATTGGGTGGTTAAACTGGATTCTTTAGGCCATCAACTACTCTATTCAGCTGGTCCATTAATCCCAAGAAAATGCCTTGTATCATTATTTACTTATATTTTAAAATGTGTTATCTTGCAGGTTAAATTAAATGTTATAAAACAGTTTGTTTAGTGAATATAAAACTTGCTGTTGCTAAAGGGAAGTGGGTACAAAGATAACATTGTTAAATCCTCTTGCAATGTGACATTTACCTCTCTATGGCACAATGTCTAACTTTTCAAAGCTTTGAACTTTGGAAAATACAATTTGGACCAGATCCTAAACTGGTGTAAATCAGAATAGTTTGATTTCAGTGGCACTATATTGGTTTATATCAGCTGAGGATCTCACCCTTTGTTTTTATGTAAATATAAATTGTTAACTACATAACAATTTCATTGTTTGTGATCCTGATCTGTCGTACACAGGTATACATCATGAGTAAGGCTGCAAGTTTCTCACGGAGGTCATGGAAGTCACGGATTCTGTGACTTTCCATGACTTTTGCAGCGGTCAGTGCACCTGGCTCAGGGGCAGCTCAGGCAGCCCCTGTGCCAGTTGCACCAGCTGCTGCTGGGGCAGTCTTGGGCCACCACACTCCCCGCCAGCAGCAGCAGAGTTTGGGTGTGGGAGGGGGCAAGAGGTTGGGGCATGGGATGCGGTGAGGCGGGCTCTGGGTGCCGCTTACCTGGGAGGCTCCCCGGAAGTGGCAACTCCCCCTTCCTCAGCTGCTAGGTGGAGGCGTGGCCAGGCAGTTCTGCGCACTGCCTCCACCTGCAGGCACCACCCCCACAGCTCCCATTGGCCACAGTTCCTGACCAATGGGAGCTGCAAAACCGGTGCTCTGGGCGGAGGCAACGCACAGAGCTGCCTGGCCACACCTCCGCCTAGCAGCTAAGCAAGGGGGATGTCGCTGCTTCCCGGGAGCCCCCCAGGTAAGCGCCACCCAGAGCCCACCTCATCCCGTTCCGTGCCCCAACCACCTACCCCCTCCTACACCCAAACTCTACTGCTGTTGAGGGGGGAGGCACGGAGCCAGGTAGGGAGCCTGCTGGGGCTCTACCACCCCCACCCCCGCACCAGTGGGGTTTCCGGGTTGCGTGCCACCCGCCTGCCACCACCCCCTCAAGCACCAGAGGGGGTCACAGGCCGCATTACGCTACCCGCCCTCCCAACACCCGGGTCTATAGTAAAAGTTATGGACAGGTCACGGGCCATGAATTTTTGTTTACTGCCCGTGACTTTAACTAAAAATACCCGTGACTAAAAAGTAGCCTTAATCATGAGCAACTTTACTGACAGTGTAGCTACAATGGCATAAAACGGACATAACTACTGATATATACGAATACAAATGCAACTGGAATCAGGGCCTGTATCTTCCTGTATAAGAACTTGAATTTTTCTTTTTAAACTTGGCAAAGTAAAAATCTTTTTTCATGAGATCATCAAGATTCAAAGCTCAGTTCCCTATGCCTCTCCCAGTAGTTTCTGTCTATATGATTTAGTGTTTGATATGCTTATAAAAATTCACCTGTTCTGAGTCATGATTTCACTAGGTGGATAACGATGGAGATGGTTTCAGCTTTTATCAGTATTGTAAATTTACCACTGCTCCTAAGTTATTTCTCCCAATATTAGAACATTTTAATGAAATGTTTCTAGTGGCACATTTTCATTCCAGACATTATGCTGTTATGCTTATTAAAGTACCAAGTCAAAAATTGTGCAAAAAAACCCAGTGAATGATGTGAACTGGGAAACTTTCATAGATGGTACAAAAGCATATTACTTTCTTACTTAACTAAAGTTTTGTTGTTTTTTTTAAATTCTGCTGGTGTTAAACGCTTTCTGTCAAAAGGGATGGTATTTATTAATAGGGTACTTCTGATCTCCAGAGACAATACTACAAAAATCAATTAACTATAAGCTTATTTCATCACTCGTTCTTGCCTATAACAAATTTACTAAATTGATCACTACCAGTTTAAGTAAAGTTAGTGATTTGCCTTGGCCAGGTAGGTTTTGTTCTAGAGACCAAAGATATAGACAGTTTTTAAGAAGGGTTTTACATATATGTTTGGAACTGAAAGATGAAATAATTCTAGTAGCCACTATAATATTTTCTGTTTCCAGTGCCTTTGATAGAACTGAATGGGATCTTTTACTACTCCATTGCTTTTTGCTTTAAATTGTATAATACATAAACCACAACTAGAATCTTTAATGATGGTTTGAAGTCTTTGTCTATAAACTTATATACGGGCAAGGATGTTTTGTTTGCTTATCCTTGCAACTGGTATTGAAATTGCTCAGGAACAGCTTTTGGAATTCAGATTTATTAACTGGTGAAAATTCCCATAAAACCTGTTTGCGCAGAGGACATTCTCTTTGTTGTTGAAGTCCCCATATCTCTAATGGTACATTTTCTGGAAATAATGATGAGCTTTAGTAAAATATGGGTCGAGCCCTATGCGGATACAAAATTTATATCCACAGATGCGGATATCCATGGAGCTGCAGGGCTCTCCAAGGAATCGAAGCGGCAAAAGCAGCAGCATGTTGGGCCGCCGCTCGAAGGAGCCAGCGCCCAGCCTGGGCAGCTCCTCTGGCATGGCTGTACTGCCCCAAGCCCTGCCCACTGGCGTGGGCACCAGGCTTGCTGCATGGAAGTGAGTCCTGCCAGTGAGCTTGGTGCCCGCCCCAGTGGGCAGGGCTGGGGGCAGTACAGCCCCGCCAGAGGAGTTGCCAGGGCTGGCCACTGGCTCCTGCAAGCAGTGGTCTGACATGCTGCTGCTTTCACCACTGCGGTTCCTGGTAGAGCCCTACAGCTCTGCGGATAGCCACTTTATATCAGTGGATATCCGCATCCGTGGATATAAATATTGTATCCTGTGACAGGGTGGACTAGATCCTGAGGACCCCTGCTGGAGGCCTTGTAGCCCTGCCACACCCCACCCCAGAAAAGGGAAGTAGAGAGGTCCTCTGAGCTGCCTAGAGTGGCTGTGTGGGAAGCAGCCAATCAGGGCCCAGCAGGCTAGTATAAGAAGAGCTGCAGGACCTGACTGAGAGCAGTTCCTTGCAAGAGCTGGAGGAGGGTGGCTGGTGCTTCAGGCTGGCTGCTGGGACTCCACGAGGACAAGGCCCTGAGATCAGGGTGAAGAATGTGCAGGAGCCACGGGGAAGTGGCTCAAGGAATTATAGCAGCAACACAGTTTATTTAAAGGGACATTGCAGATGGCTGCTATCTATAGGGTCCCTGGGCTGGGACCCAGAGTATTGGGTGGGCCCAGATCCTCCCCTCCCCCCACCAGCCACTAGGAAAGGAAGCTGGACTTTGAGGCACCCCCAGAGGGAGGGAACTGAACTGCAGCAGCCCAGCTGGAGAGTTGTGGCCAGAAAGGCCCTAAGAGGACAAAGACTTTGTCACCAGGGAGGGAGCCTTGGGACACTGCTGTGTCCCGGAGCAGGGACAACTTGTGGGAGACATTACAGATGGCACTGAAAAAGACCCCTCTTGGACTTGTACCCCAGAAGAGGTTTTCCTTTGCTTTCATCACAGAGACTGTGTGTGATTCAGCCGGAGGGCTGAGTCACCTAAGACACACCACAGAGAGAGAGAGAGAGAGAGAGCAGGCACACGCACTCAGCCAAGGGGATGCTCACAAGAGGTGAGTGCACCCCGTTACATATCCATACAGGGCTCTAAATAGGGATTATAAAATTAATTAGGCAAAATGCTCCCCATCATAGGTGCCGACTCCATGGGTGCTCCGGGGCTCAAGCACCCATGGAAAAAAAATAGGAGATGCTCAGCATCCACCAGCCTCAGTTGTTTGGTGGCCTTGGGGCAGGCTGCCAATCAGTTGTTCAGCGGCTGGCAGAAGGCACTCGGGGGAGGGGTTGGAAAAAGGTGGAGTGGGGGTGGGGCAGGGAGTGAAGAGGCAGGACAGGGGCGTGGCCTCGGGGGAGAGTGCGGGGAGAGTACCCCTGGGAAAAATAAGTCAGTGCCTGTGCTCCCTGTATCTCGAAATTATCCCAGAACCCTGTGCAGTTTGTGGAAGATGAAAGTTAAAAATTTTAGTTGGCATGGCGATTTATCTAAACATGAATAATAGGAACTAGAAATGGAAAGTCAATTGATTTGCCAACTCCAGATTGTTTTCCAGATTATACTTCTAGTAATATTGCCACTATGCACATAGATAGCATCTTTCCTCTCTGGTCTTCAAGCACTTAAACTTTAAGCTTCCTTACACCCCTGTAATGGAGAGAATTATTATAATCCACATTTTACAGATGGGGACAAATATTATAAATGGAGAAAAGTTTAAAGGCCTGATTCTGCAACCTGCATATCAAATTGCATTTGTGCTCAAGGACTTGATCTTGTAAAGGCTTTAGCAGATGATTAACCCCATTGACTTCAGTTAAGCACACGCTTTAATCCTTTGGTGGATTGAGGCCAGAGTGCTCAGTATCTGGCAAAATGGAGTCTCAAGTGATGATATATTCTCTTCTGATGAAATCATCTTTTTCATGCATCATATGCGTCTGACATTTTAGATCAGTGGTTTTCAACCTTTTTCATTTGTGGACCCCTAACAATTTTCAAATGTAGGTGTGGACCCCTTTGGAAATTTTAGACAAAGGTCCACAGACCACAGGTTGAAAACCACTGTTTTAGATCATTATTTGATTGCATCATATGTTTCCCAGTCTGCAATGAAGGCTTTATCACTGCAGAGGTGATTCATTCTTTCTCCAAGATATCAGTGCTGCTACCTACTGGAAGCAAAGTGTAAGGCAGATTAGAAAGTTCTTAGGCAGTCGGCCACTGGAGGGATAAGCATGTCACAGAGGAGTCTACAGTCTTTACAGCTCTAAAAGCTGCATTGCAGTTAGCTGCTTTGAACATATCCCCTTGGTTATACTCGCAGCCAGAAACAGGCAGTTATGGCAGCAGCCCATTATGTGAGGAAGGAGAAGAATAAAATAAATATCAGACATTTAACAAAGAGTTCTGCATATTTATGGTGGGTGCTAGACAAGGACAGAGATGGGTTGGAACCAAACTGTGTTATCACAACTGTTGCATAGATAGATAAAAAACATTTTTGAACAGATAAGGAAGAACATTATACCATATACCATGCATTACTTGATATAGAAAAATAGCAGAGTATTATTAGTGGCTGCTGCTAATGTGTTTGGGAGGAAACCCATATACAGGATGGGCCTCTGGTGCTATTTCTTTCTGTTAGCAGTTATGGAATATGAGCTATGTATGTTCCAAAAAAATATGTATTGTGCCTTTCATCAAAATAAATCCCACTCTTGTCATTCAGCACATAAACTGTTAAATTACCACAGGGCTATCAGTTCGGCCACATTTTAAAATCTATGGCTTTTCCAATCTTTTTTAGTTATAAATTGCAGCACTGTATGACTCTAGATTCTGCTTCTGCTGTGTGTAATCTTGAATTTACCAAATGCAATGGCTTATTTACTTACCCAAGGGAGAAAGTATGATCCTGGTTCCCTCATTCTGTAAATCATTTTTGCAAGCTTCATGTGAAATATCAGCCTGATAATACCACATTGCTCTTGACCTACATGGCTTCATTATCTCCATCTATTTTAAATCTCTAGATTGTTAATTTCATGCACTCTGCAGCAGACTTGCTTGTGTAAGTCACTCCACTCTATGGACCAATTTATATTGTGGGTAGCATTGTGTGAAATTTTCAACCCAAAAATGAAAAGCCCTTCAAAATGACCTCAAGCTGCTTCCATGTAAGGGTTTCATTAGAAAAGTTCTTGTTTTGGCACAATTTTTGTCCAAATTGAACATCATGGGCCTCATTCTGATCTTACAGGGTTTTACAGAGTCTTAAGTCTTTTAACTTACTCCTGATTTACCCTTGTGTAAGTGAGAGCAATATCAGGCCCCAAATTTTCAGACTATTTCGATTGCTGTCTAAGATTTTAGTTATAAAGAAAAGTCAGAAAAAAACATTAACTCCTCCATGTCTGTCTCAGAATCTGAAAGGCAGTAGCCTAGCACTCTTTATATTTTTCTAATTCCCTCAGTTAGTGGGAAGTGCTAGCTTGTTGTTGTTGTTGTTTTATATTACTCTTGTCTTTTTTACAAGTGTTCTCTGAAAGGAAATCAGAGAGCTAGTAACTCTGTGTGTGCAGGCAGAGGTTTACACTTGCCTATGTTTGTTGTCCTCTCTTCAGGAAATCTCGCAGCCATTACTGTCTAGGAACTGCCTTCCAAACTCTGTAACTATTTGAGATTTCTAAAACATCATATAGCTTTGCAAGAGGATATCAAGGAAGATCTCAGTTCTTTTGTTACTTCACACAAGATTAGTATGTGCTCCTGGCAGAGGCCATGCATAGTCCCTTAGGCTAGAGTGCTCTCATTTATATTACTGCCTGGAAAGTGAACTATTTAATAATCTTACATCTTCAAGGGTACGTCTACACTACGGGATTACTCCGAAGTTACTGAATTCGATTTTTTTGAAACCGATTGTATAAATTCGATTGCACGCGGCCACAGTAAGCGGATTAATTAGGCGGTGCGCGTCCATGTACCGAGACTAGCGTCGAATTCCAGAGCGTTGCACTGTGGGTAGCTATCCCATAGTTCCCGCAGTCCCCCCCGCCCATTGGAATTATGGGTCGAGATCCCAATGCCTGATGGGACAAAAAATATTGTCGCAGGCGGTTCTGGGAACATCCTCCCCCTCCCTCTGTGAAAACAACGGCAGACAACCGTTTCGCGCCTTTTTTCCTTGGTGAACTGTGCAGACGGCATAGCTCGGCAAGCATGGAGCCCGCTCAGCTCAGGACAGCAGTCATGAACATTGTTAACACCTTGCGCATGATTGTGCAGTTTATGCTGAACCAGGACCAGAAAAGCCAGGCGAGGAGGAGGTGGCTACGGCAGCGCGGCGACGAGAGTGATGCGGACATGGACATGGACACAGAATTCTCTCGCGCCACGGGCCCCGGGGCTTTGGAGATCATGTTGTTAATGGGGCAGCTTCTCGCTGTGGAACGCCGATTCTGGGCCCGGGAAACAAGCACAGACTGGTGGGACCGCATAGTGCTGCAGGTGTCGGACAATTCCCAGTGGCTGCGAAACTTTCGCATGCGTAAGGGCACTTTCCTGGAACTTTGTGACTTGCTTTCCCCTGCCCTGAGGCGCCAGCATACAAAGATGAGAGCAGCCCTCACAGTTGAGAAGCGAGTGGCGATAGCCCTGTGGAAGCTTGCAACACCAGACAGCTACCGGTCAGTCGGTAATCAGTTCGGAGTGGGAAAATCTACTCTGGGGGCTGCTGTGATGCAAGTAGCCAGAGCAATCGCTGAGCTGCTGCTACCAAAGGTTGTGACTCTGGGAAATGTGCAGCTCATAGTGGATGGCTTTGCTGCTATGGGATTCCCTAACTGTGGTGGGGTGATAGATGGAACCCATATCCCGATCTTGGCACCGGAGCACCAGGGCAGCTAGTACATAAACCGCAAGGGGTACTTTTCAATGGTGCTGCAAGCAATGGTGGATCACAAGGGACGTTTCACCAACATCAACGTGGGATGGCCGGGAAGGGTTCATGACGCCCGCGTCTTCAGGAACACTAGTTTGTTTAAACGGCTGCACCAAGGGATTTACTTCCCAGACCGGAAAATAACCATTGGGGATGTTGAGATGCCGATCGTTATCCTTGGGGACCCAGCCTACCCCTTAATGCCATGGCTCATGAAGCCATACACCGGCAGCCTGGACAGTAGTCAGGAGCTGTTCAACTACAGGCTGAGCAAGTGCAGAATGGTGGTAGAATGTGCCTTTGGACGTTTAAAAGGTCGCTGGCGCTCGTTACTGACTCGCTCGGACCTCAGCCAAACCAACATTCCCATTGCTATTGCAGCTTGCTGTGTGCTCCACAATCTCTGTGAGAGCAAGGGGGAGACCTTTATGGCGGGGTGGGAGGCTGAGGCAAACCGCCTGGCCGCTGATTACGCGCAGCCAGACACCAGGGCGATTAGAAGAGCACACCGGGAAGCGGTGCGCATCAGAGAAGCTCTGAAAACAAGTTTCATTGCTGGCCAGGCTCCTGTGTGAAAGTTATGTTTGTTTGTCCCTGTTGAAAACCCGCCCCCTTGATTCACTCATTCCCTGTAAGCAACCCACCCTTCCCCCTTCGATCCCAGTTTGCTTTGAAAAAAATAAAGTCAGTATCGTTTACAACTCAAGAACTTTTTATTAACGGGTGGTAATAAACATAGGGAGAGAAATAACCAGGTAGTCCGGGTGGGGTTTGGGAGGAGGGTAGGAGTGAAGGAACAGGGCAGGAAAAACATTCAAAATAATGAGAGCCTTTTGCTTGGGCTCTCTAATGGGGTGGAGTGGCAGGGTGCACGGAGCCTCCCCCCCCCCGTTCTTACACGTCGGGGTGAGGAGGTTACGGGACTTGGGGAGGGGGGAGGGCGGTTATAGAGGGGCTGCAGCGGCACTCGGTAATCCTGCAGCTGCCGTTCCTGGAGCTCCACCAGACGCCGGAGCATGTCTGTCTGCTCACGCAGCAGCCCCAGCGTTGCATCCCGCCACTTCTCGTCTCGGGCGTCCCTCCTCTCCTCACGTTCGTCCCTTCTCTCCTCCCGTTGGTCCCTTTTCTCCTCCCGTTGGTCCCTCATGTCCTCCCGTTGGTCCCTCTTGTCCTCACGGTCACTGGCCTCTTTCCGGAATTTTAATACAGTGTCCTTCCAGTCATTGAAATTAGCTCTCTCATCCCGGGTCGATTGCATAATTTCCGAGAACATGTCGTCTCGCGTGCGTCTCTTTCGCCGCCTTATCTGTGAGAGCCTTCGGGCCGGGGGCGGGAGGATTGAAAAATTTGCAGCTGCAGGAGGAGGGAAAAAAAGGGAGAGAAGTATGTAAAAAGATACATTTTATAGAACAATGCTTATACTCTTTCACGGTGAACACTTTTCACATTACATAGCAATGTACAAGGTCGCATTTTGCATCTTATATTGAGTGCCCGCGGCTTTGGTGTTAGAGATCACAGCAGACGCAGGGCCGGGCAACAGAATTCGGCTTGTATGCAGCCATGGTAAGCCATTGTCCTGCGGCTTCTGCATTAAATCAGCGCCCTCCTTTCCCATAGCAAGCAAAGCCCTTTACGTGCTGCGGTTTTCCTGTTACCGTGCAGCATCAGATAACATAATAACCCCCCCCCACCCACCCATTCAATTCTGTGGGATGACCCCCTCCCCCCACCACGTGGCTGGTACCATGGAAGATCCATGCAGATAGCAAACTAGCCCCCCCATCCACTTCTGTGGGATGATCGCGTTACCCCTCCCCCCACCACGTGGCTGGTATCAGGGAAGACCCCTGCTAGCCAAACGCGAAAACCTCAGCGACATTGTCCACCCACTCCCCCCCGCCCGCTTGGCTAACTGCAGGGAAATATTTCTTTTCAGCTACAGGCAAACAGCCCAGTAGGAACGGGGCCACCTCTGTCCCCTTAATTACATTCCCATATCTCAAACAGGTTACCCTGAACGATATCACTCTCCTGAGGATAACACAGCAAGATAAAGAACGGATGTTGCTTGAATGCCAGCAAACACCGGGACCATACGCTGCCAAGCTTTGTCAAGCAATGATACCGGATTACTTGCTGCTAGCATGGCGCGGTCAAGTGTCCTACCATGGAGGACGGAATAAGGCTGCCCTGCCCAGAAACCTTCTGGAAAAGCTTTTGGAGTACCTCCAGGAGAGTTTCATGGAGATGTCCCTGGAGGATTTCAACTCCATCCCCAGACACGTTAACAGACTTTTCCAGTAGCTGTACTGGCCGCGAATGCATCCCAAGTCCCCAGGGCAAATTAATCATTAAACAAATACTTGTTTTAAACCATGTTTGATATATTTGAAAAGGTACACTCACCAGAGGTCCCTTCCAGGGGGTCTGCGATGCCGCCTTGGGAGGGTTCGGAGGGCACTTCGGTCAGGGTCAGAAACAGCTCCTGGCTGTCGGGGAGAATGGAGTGCTGTGTGCTCTCCACAAGTTCGTCCTCCTCCTCCTCCTCCTCTTCCCCGTCCGCAGATTCGTCATTCAAGGATGAGATTAACCCCTCCTCGGAGTCCACGGTCAGGGGTGGGGTAGTGGTGGCGGCCCCCCCGAGAATTGCATGCAGCTCCTCGTAGAAGCGGCATGTCTGCGGCTCTGCCCCGGACCGTCCGTTTGCCTCCTTGGTTTTCTGATAGGCCTGTCGGAGCTCCTTCACCTTAATACGGCACTGATAGGAGTCCCGATTGTGGCCTCTCTCCATCATGCCCTTGGAGATCTTGTCGAAAATTTTTGCATTCCGTCTCTTGGAACGCAGTTCTGCGAGCACGGAATCCTCTCCCCATATAGCGATCAGATCCAGTATCTCGCGTGTGGTCCATGCTGGTGCTCGTTTGCGGTTCTCGGACTGCATGGCTACCTGTGCTGTTCAGCTCTGTGTGGTCACCTGTGCTCACCAGGCTGGGCAGACAGGAAATGAAATTCAAAAGTTCGCGGGGCTTTTCCTGTCCAACTGCCCAGAGCATCCGAGATTAGATTGCTGTCCAGAGCGGTCACAATGGTGCACTGTGGTATAGCTCCCGGACGCCAATACCATCAAATGCCGTCCACACTAACCCTAATTCGAAACGGCAATACCGATTTCAGCGCTACTCCCCTCGTCGGAGAGGAGTACAGAAACCGATTTTAAGAGCACTTTAAATCGAATTAAATGGCCTCGTTGTGTGGACGGGTGCAAGGTTAATTCGCTATAACGCTGCTAAATTCGAACTAAAATCGTAGTGTAGACCAGGCCTTAGAGTCAGAGTATGGTCATTTGGGAGAGTTTTGCAAGGAAACATGTCCCCTGATAACAGTTACTCCTTTTATACTATTGCACACAATTTCCAGCAAAGGTGGTTTTAACTCAGAATCACTGTTAGTATTTTATTTGCTTAGTGGCAATGTGTTCCACACTTACAAGACACAAAGATAAAGAAAGGCACTGATGCAAAGAGTTTACAGTCAAAAAAGGCAGACTCTAGACAACCTTGAGGAGAGAATAATTTATGGGTTGTTATGATCTCAGAATGTCAGGGCATTGTTAAATAAATTACATTTTAGGAGAATAATGAGGAGGGTGGCTTTGCAAACATGATTTGGAAGGTCATTCTCTGCCTGAAGAAGAATAAAAAAAGGCATGTAAATGGGACTAAGAGAAAGAAGGATGCTCATGTCAAGTAGCATCATTGGGGGAGCAGAGAAGAACAGGGATATGGACATAAGAGACAAAGTCACATATGTTGGCCAAGCAGAAATGTGTAGGACCTGGAAGACACACAAATGGTTGAATAATTATCGGTCAAAGTCTGCCATGATTCACACACAATGTGAAAATTCATAATTTGCATGTTTCTGTTGTAATGAGAACCATTTTGAAGAACTTTAATGGAAAAGTGAAATTTCAGGTGCATAACATTTCCTGAAGAAAATATGAGAGCAAAAACTTTAGTGGATAATTTTGTCATACAATCCCACCGCTTTCATATAGCTTTAATCATGGACCTTCTATGCTGCCAGCATTAAAAGAATAAATCTTTTTAACAAGATGGCTGCCACCAGCATTTGGTTCTGAATTCAAGAGCTAAGAATGGATTATCTGTATGAGAAAGTAATCTCCTGAATATAAATGATTTCTGATGTTAAAATGATCACTTTTTTGAAATAACTTTAACTGTGACAATTAGTATGAACCTTTTACATGTAACCTTGAAATTATCGTCAGCAGACAAGAGTAGTCCCTTGATTAGTATGTATGGCCCACCAGATCACATATTAAAAAAAATACTTGCATCCTTTTAGCTCAGTCCAAAGGTCTGAAAGCTCAACAGATGAGCAACCTTTCTCACTAGGAATAGCCTGAGAAAATCTCTCTCTCTCTCTCTCTCTCTCTATATATATATATATATATATATATATATATAGTAGTAGCACCCCAAATACCTCAATCAGGATTGGTATTCCACTGTGCATGAGCTATGCATATATAATAAATGTGTTTTTTAAAGTTTATAAGTACAATTTGTATGTCTTGCATGGTGAAATTGTTGCCACATTAACTGGCACACCGTGGCGTCATTGCTCAGGTAAGAATTTCCAAGTAAAAACCATTGAAATTAAAGTGCAGTACTTTACGTAATCTCTGTTGTTTAGGTGCCTGAGTCCCTTTCTGGATCTTGGCCAAAAATGTGCCTTTTAGGCTAGTTGCTAACAATATGATAGAGGCTTAAGTCCAAAATTTCTTTGTGGTCTGTACCGGCTCAAAACTGAGTTTGGTTTTATTCCCAAAAGGAGCTCAACATGAAACCCAAAAAATCTAGCCCAAGTCTTCTCCACAGGTGTGACCGCTCACAGGGATGATTCCCACAAATTTGTAGGTTACGCTGAAAGCCCCCCTGGAGAGAGAGAGAGACAGACTGACTCCTACTTCTTCGAATGCTTGCTCATGTCCATTCCATATTAGGCGTGTGTGCTCGCCACATGCATCGGTGCTGGACGTTTTTCCCTCAGTAGTATCCATAGGGGAACGGCTCTGGTGCCCTCTGCAGTGGCGCACATATGCACTGGTATAAGGGGCATCACCAGTTCCCCCCCTCAGTTCCTTTTTTACTGCCAGTGACGATGCTGGAACCCCAGAGCCAATGGCCTACCCGTGGCACTTTTGGAACCTGTGGGGGTTCCCCCAGGCATCAGAGACTCGGTGTCAGGAGCATCAGAGAGAAGGTTGGCGACAGTCTCCCACCCTCACCTGGAATCAGAAGGGGGTCTGAGCAATGGGCCCAAGAGCACCCGCTGGCCTCTGTGGAGACCACTCATGTGGAGGATGTTGAGCCAGTCCCTCCCCCACCCTTGCCTCCTTGTCCTCACCCAACGACGCAGTGGCAGGACTGTCCCAGACAGTGCCACAGGACGATTCCAAGGCAGACCAGGAGCTGCTAAAGAGGGTGGCAGCAAACCTGGGAT
Source organism: Platysternon megacephalum (assembly GCA_003942145.1). Classification (NCBI taxonomy): domain Eukaryota; kingdom Metazoa; phylum Chordata; order Testudines; family Platysternidae; genus Platysternon; species Platysternon megacephalum. The sequence continues at coordinate 24,654,893 of QXTE01000007.1, forward strand.
TGGAAGCAGAGGAGTTGGCAGAACCCTCTGACACTTTGACATTCTGGCCACGGTAGCCCCATCTAGGGTGGCGCTCCCGGTACACAAAGGGGTAGTAAAGCTGGTAAAAACTTTATGGCAGACCTTGTCCTCTCTCCTGCCCATTTCCAAGCAGGCAGAGAGGAAGAAGTATTATGTCCCCACAAAAGGGTTTGAATACTTGTATTCCCACCCAGCCCCGAACTCTTTAGTGGCCTTTGCGGCCAAGGAGAAGGACAGCAGGGGCAAAATGGCCCAACTCCCAAAAACAAGGGCAGCAAGAGGCTGGATTTATTTGGCAGAAAAATGTATTCATCTGCCAGCCTCCAATTACGAGTGGCAAACCATCAGGCCTTACTCAGGAGGTATGATTTCAATGTGTGGTAGTCTGGCAAAGTTTGTGGACTCACTGCCTGAGGACTCCAGGCAAGAGTTCCTGGCCATTTTAGATGAAGGGAGAAACGTGGCAAGGGCCTCCTTTCAGGCCGCCTCCGACGCGGCGGATTCAGCTGCCAGGTCCATTGCAATGGCCATGTCGATGATGTGAGCATCATGGCTGATGTCTTCTGAGCTATCAATGGAGCCTCAACAATCAGTCCAGGACCCCCCCCTTCAAAGGCCTCGCCCTGTTTGCAGAACAAACAGACATGAGATTACATGGGCTTAAGGACTCTAGGACTACTCTACATTCCCTGGGTCTCTGTACACCGGCCCCGCTAGAAAGAGGTTCAGACTGCAGCAACTTCAAAGAGCAAGCAAACCTCGCTGATCTCCACCTCACAGAGTGGATGCTGTGTGGCTGAACCCAGAGGAGCAGGCCTGCTCCAGTCAAGTCCAGCGCGTTCTGTTGCAAAGTAGAACATTCTTCACTAGAGCAACTTACTTGGTAAAGTGGAAGCGCTTCTCCTGCTGGGCATTGGAGTGGAGGATCTCCCCTACTCAGTCTTCTCTACAGTCCATTATGGACTACCTACTTGAAACATCAGGGCCTAGCCTTCTCCTCAATCAAGGTGCACCTGGCGGCCATCTTGCCCTTCCATCCCTGCATCCAGAGCAGATTGGTATTTGCGCATGAAATGATGATCAGGTTTCTTAAAGGCTTTTTCCGCTGGTCCAGGACCGGTGCCCCAGTGGGACCTTAATCTAGTCCTCTCTAGGTTCACTGCCCCCCCCTTTGAGCCTCTGGCCTCCTGTTCTCTTTTGCATCTGTCGTGGAAGGTTGTTTTCCTCATGGCTATCACTTCAGCGAGGCGAATCTCCGAGATTAAAGCCCTTATGTCGGAGTGCGCGGTGCTCTACAAGGACAAGGTTCAGTTGTGTCCCCACCCTGCCTTCCTGCCTTTCCATGTTAAGCAGGATATTTTCCTCATGGCGTTCTGCCCAAAGCCTCACACGTCTAAAGAGCAAAGGCGTTTGCACACCCTGGATGTCAGAAAGACTTTGGCTTTCTACTTAGAGCGTACCAAGCCCTTTCTCAGATCAAGTCAATTCTTCGTTGCAGTGGCTGACAGGATGAAAGGTCACCCAGTATCTTCTCAAAGGCTTTTGTCGTGGATTACTACCTGCATCCATACTTGCTATGAGTTGGCACAGGTTGTGCCTCCACCGATAGTGGCGGCCCATTCTACGAGAGCTCACACATCATCAGCAGCCTTCTTGGCCCAAGTCCCTATCCAGGATATCTACAGGACCATAACATGGTCATCCGTGCACACCTTAAAGACCCACTACGCCATCACCCAGCAGACCAGAGATGATGCTGGCTTTGTGTGCATGAACTCCTACCCACCTCTGGAGATACTGCTTGGAAGTCACCTAACATGGAATGGACATGAGCAAGCACTCAAAGAAGAACAACAGTTATTAACCCTCCGTAACTGTTGTTTTTCTAAATGTGTTGCTCATGTCCATTCCATGACCCGACATCCTTCCCCTGTCGGAATTCCAGCAAGAAGAAACTGAGGGGAGGGGATCAACAGCGCCCCTTATACCGGTGCATATGTGCACCACTTCAGAGGGCGACAGAGCCAATCCCCTACGGGTACCACTGAGGGAAAAACTTCCGGCACCGGCACATGTAGCAAGCACATACACCTAACATGGCATGGACGTGAGCAACACATCTTGAAGAACAACAGTTACGGAAGGTTAGTAACCTTTTTTCCCTTTATATCTGGGTTGGGTAATCAGTCATCTGTCTGCAACACAAGTCAGCTGCATTTTCCAGCAGTTTCTTACCTACTAACAGGGTGAGATTTTCAGGCAAACACTGTCAGCATGATACACTGACATTAAAGCAACATTATCACTAAAAAAAAAAAAAAAAAATCACACTTATGCCTGAAAAATAACTGCTTACCATGGTTAGAAGTACAATTTTAATTATTTCAGCATGTTTACTTTGTTGGCAACCTTTTGTATATTGTCCGTTTCCCTGGTTTTCCTTGATGTTTGTGAGGGTATTGCACACAGCAACAGAGGAGAGAGAAAACCTTATGGGATAGGAAAATGTGGGCTGTAGGTCACAAAAATTGGCAGGAGTATTTCAGGGCAGGAGTGGTACCTAAAACTACATTATATTCCTTTTTAAATTGACTTAATTTCTAGTTGCTGGTTGTAATAGATATTGCCAACATAAGAAAAGATACTGGAGACTTTTTTTATGTAACAGTGAACACTTTACTTAACTTGTTTCTGAGAACTGTGCAGACAGGTGTTCCTGCCTTCCCTACCTGGCTCCTAGTGTTAGCAATGAGTTTGTGCTTTTGCTGACAAGGCTCACTACATGATTTCCCGCATACAACACTATGTGGAATTTTGGTTCCTACTATCATGACATCTCCCTTTAAAAAAAAATACAATTAGACTAAATTTGAACTTTATGCACAATTATTTTAGCGCTCATTAGAGCCTTTGTTTCTTCTATAGACATCTCCTTCCTGTCTCAACAAGATAAGATCTTTGACTAACAAAGTGCTCCATCACCTGTGTTCATTCCTGTGCTCCTTTTTGATGAATACAAACAGTCTCTCCATTTTTCCAGTGGTGATAAAGGCTTTGCACCTTTTTCAAATAAATGTTTCTGCTTTCCTCATCTCAATTTTAAGATAAATTTACGTGTCTCCTTCTATCAGCTTGAGTTGCAACAACTTTAATGAAGTCAGTATTTTGGTCCTTAGACATTTCCCATGAGGAGTTGAACAGGGGATCCTAAATCTCCCTTACTCCCTAGGTGTATTTGTCCAAAAGGCTAAGATAGTGATCTGCATTATCCAAGCTAGATTATTTTTAGAGTTCTTTTTACAGTTTGAAGTGTTCTCTCAGCCATACCATTCAATTGTGGGAACAAAGGACGTGATGTTTTGTGAACAAAGTCTCATTGCTTTGCAAAAATTTTAAGTTTCTGGAATAAAATTGTGGTCAATTGTCTCTGAGTTCTTCAGGTATCCCATACCTTGCAAGTAAAAACTTGCAGTGTCTGATAGCAAACACACTTGTGGTGTCTTCAAGGAAACAGACTAAGTATTTCAAGTAATAATCAACCAAAATAAGATAATCTGCACCTTGAAACTCAAACAGCTCTATGTCTAGTTTCTGCCAATGTCTGTTTGGGACCTCATGTGATCCCATTGCTTCCTTTTGAGTTTTATTTCTGAGGATTTGACATGATGCAAGACTATACCATATCCCCAATTTGATTATACATGCTTGGCCAATAGACAACATCTTGCGTTATCCTTTTACATATGTCTTATCCCTGATGACTCTCAAGAATAACAACAGACAAGTATCAGAGGGTAGCCATGTTAGTCTGGATCCATAAAAAGTGACAAAGAGTCCTGTGGCACCTTATAGACTAACAGACGTATTGGAGCATAAGATTTCGTGGGTGAATACCCACTTCGTCAGATGCATGTAGTGGAAATTTCCAGAGGCAGGTATAAATATGCAGGCAAGAATCAGTCTAGAGATAACGAGGTTAGTTCAGTCAGGGAGGATGAGGCCCTCTTCTAGCAGTTGAGGTGTGAACACCAGGGGAGGAGAAACTGCTTTTGTAGTTGGCTAGCCATTCACAGTCTTTCTTTAATCCTGAGCTGATGGTGTCAAATTTCAAATGAACTGAAGCTCAGCAGTTTCTCTTTGAAGTCTGGTCCTGAAGGTTTTTTTGCTACAGGATGGCTACCTTTAAATCTGCTATTGTGTGTCCAGGGAGATTGAAGTGTTCTCCTACAGGTTTTTGTATATTGACATTCCTAATATCTGACTTGTGTCCATTTATCCTTTTACGTAGGGACTGTCCAGTTTGGCCGATGTACATAGCAGAGGGGCCTTGCTGGCACATGATGGCGTATATTACATTGGTGGACGTGCAGGGGAATGAACCGGTGATGTTGTGGCTGATCTGGTTAGGTCCCGTGATGGTGTCGCTGGTGTAGATATGTGGGCAGAATTGGCATCGAGGTTTGTTGCATGGATTGGTTCCTGAGTTAGAGTTACTATGGTGCAGTGTGTGGTAGCTGGTGAGACTATGCTTAAGGTTGGCAGGTTGTCTGTGGGCGAGGACTGGCCTGCCTCCCAAGGCCTGTGAAAGCGAGGGATTGTTGTCCAGGACAACAGACAAGTTCTCTTTTTCTGAGACTTTCCCGTATTATGATTCTGTCACTTTTAAAGACAAGTCCAACTTACACATTCAGTTCCTCTCTATATGACCAATAGGTACGGATATCCTTTGATACTTCAGGTCTCTTGTCTAGCCATGCTTGCCAAATAATTTGTCTTAAGGTTTGCAGGACAACATTGTTTCCTGAAGCTGTTTGAAATTTCTTCAATATCTGTTCTGAAAAAGGCAAATAAGACATTGAGATATATTGCAACATCAGCTTCTTCTGAATATACTCCTTCAACATGCAACATGCATACTCTGGATAAAGCATCAGCAATTGCCAACTCTTTCCCATATCCGTATCCAAATTCCAGTTGATATTTCTAGAGTGTTGGCAACTATCTTTGGTGGAGCACAGCACACAGATTTTCTGAAAATGACCTCAAGGCTTGTGGTCTGTTTTACAGCTACTCTTTTCCTGTAGATAAAGTGATGAAATCAAGTACAGCCAAATACTATTCTCAACATTTCTTCTATTTGGCATAGTTCTGTTGTGTAGTTGTCACAGCTTTAGAGACATGAGCAGCAAGCACTCGCTTTTGCAGCAATACAGCCCCTGATCCGGTAGAACTTGAATCCACTGACACGGTAACTGGTTAGTTTAGTACACTAAAGTACTTCAGCATGGGTACCCTTGTAAGCAATTCTATCAGGTGTTCTTATGCTACCTTATGTATTGGCATCCATGAGATGTCTTCATAGAGTCGATACTGTTGACGTGTGCAGGATAAATTTCCCAAGCTAAGTAGCCATTCCAAGAAATATTTGCAATTCAGCCTTGCAGGTTTGTGTGTGCCATTGCAGCAATTTATTGAGTGGTCAGGTTTTAGACCTTCTTTTGTCAAGTGAGGCCCCAAATATTTTATCTCTGTCAGATCAATTTACATTTGCTCTTGTTCAAGGTTCCTTTCATGACACAAATCTAGAGTCTCTTGAGTCTTTCATCATGTTCTCATCTGGTATTTCCCCCCATCAGTATGTCATCTAGTTAACATTCAACACCTTTCAGACCTTCAAAAGTTTGTTGGAATACTCTTTGGTACACTTCCAGAGCTGAACAGATGCCAAAAGGTGAACCTGTGCCTCCCAAGTGGTGTGTTGAACAAACTATCTAGGACTTTTGTCATCCAGCTTTGCCAAAATCCATACTGGCAGCTAAGACAGCAAAGGCTACAATTTTCACTAACTTGCTGGTGATTTCTTCTACTGTAGGCAATTGAAAATGTTCCCTTTGTATGACTTCCTTAATATCTCTTGGAAGTATATTCTTATTTCATTTTGACCTGGTTTGTCAACAGTTACTAAAGAATTGACCTATTTTGTAGGTTCTTGCATTACTTGCAACTGTTCCATTCAGTACAATTCTTTTTCAACTTTGTCCCTTAATACCACAGAAGATTTATGAGGTGCTTGAATTACAGGTGGTACTTGTGAGTTCATTTTTATGGTGTGCTTAACTGGCAAGCACCCTAAACAATCGTCGTATTCTTTAAATATATCCCAGTTACCTTCTGGTTCTTCCTTTTAACATATTGACTCTTTGCACCAAGTGTAAGCTTGTCACAGTCTTGTAAGCCCACCTAAAATCCCAGCAATGGTTTCTATCCCGATATTCTCAGTCCAAGTTTCATTCACCACACACTTGCAAACTATCACCTAGATATTTGAGCTGTGAAGTGGTTTGGTCCTTATAGTGTTGTATAACTTTAAAGGCATCACATTGGCCTGTGCTCCATTATCAATTTGAAAATTCATGGGTAATGAGCAAATCCATATAACGCTTGTCCTTAGGAGGTTTCGTACTCAGCATACCGAGGAACAGATCTTGCGAGTGCTCATCTCCTCCTGTGAGGGTAAACATCCGTTTCCCCTGGGACTTTTCCTTTCTAAAGTTGCACATTTTGGCAAAGTGATTGTTTGCCACATCTTGCCCATGCTCAGGATAATTCCTTACGACATGGCTCTGGCCACATTTATAACAACCCTTAGTTGCCTTTGACTGCTCTTGTTCACTTCTTTTGCTCACAGGTTTTTATTAGCAGCAGGACACCCCCTAGTCCATGACTGCATGTCTGGGTGCTTACTATAGACAGACTTTTATTGCAATGTGTGCACGAGGTTTTCTGGTTCACCCAGCTGTAACTGTGCCTTTGTGGGTCACAACTGAGAATACCAAATTCAGGACAAACTGCTGAGAAATAGGGCAAACACACCCCAAAACTGGTGGTTATTCTTCCACAAGATATACCAAACCAGCAACAAAAGAAAACCAGTGTGGTGAAACAGAAGTTAACAAGAAGTCATAAAAGCAGTTTCCTTAGGTATTCTAGTCCTTGTATCACCCCCAAAAACACTGGATTTAAAGATGAGTGGTTCTTTACAACCAGTTTCATCAAATAAAAGGTTCTTCTGATCCCAAAGGATGAGCCACTCACCCAGGTCAATATATAACTCAGATCTTACCCAAAAATCATGCTGATGCCAATCCTTTAGTATCTAAAATCTAAAGGTTTATTTATAAAAAGAAAGAAAGAAAGAAGAGAGTTAAAATTGGTTAAAGGAATCAAATACATACAGTAATTGCAAAGTTCTTGGTTCAGGCTTGTAGCAGTGATGGAATAAACTGCTGGCTTAAGTCAAATCTCTGGCTGCTTCCAAATCATTGGAAGGACCTCAGTCCCTTGGTTAAAATGTTCCTATTAGCATAAGTCCATAGTCCAGAGGTTTGACTTAGAAAATGGAGGGGTTTCTAGGGCCTTTTATATCTTCTGCCATGTGGAGGGAAACAAATCCCTCAGCACAGCTAGTGGAAAATTACAGGTGACAAGATAGTGTTTGGAGTCACATGGGCGAGTCACATGTCCATGCATGATTCCACTTAGACGTAGTAGGAAGCCATTATCAAACAGCACATTTACAGGAAAGTCCCTGCAGGGTAGGTGGGCATCTTACATTGTGAGTTAAATGTTCTTTAAGCCACTTACTTTGAACAGTCCCTTCAAGATGTGCTGGCTAATTACCTTGTGGGCGTTACCCCAAGAGCAAACATTTTGAAATACAGGTATAGAGCCAATACTCATAACTTCAACTACAAAAATGATACATGCATACAAAGAACATAATTATATTGAGCAAATCATAACCTTTCCATAGACATCTTACATGCCACATTTTTTACAATACTTGTTGCAAATATATAACAGTGGGTGCAACAATGATCATTATGGTCATATTTTAATTAGATAACGTGACACCAGCGCTTTCAATTGTTTTGCAGTAATTTCATCTGCCTGACATATGTCCACAGCATGTTCAAGGGTTAGTCTTCCTCAGTAACCTAGCTTACGCTGAGTCTGACACAATACCACATACGAGAGATCTTTTAAGAGAGATTCCATATTCATAAAATTGTGCTGTCAGTTTTAAATCAGTTACATATTGATTTGTATTCTCCCTATCTGTCTGAATTCTGGTGAAAAATTTGTGCCTCTCATATATGATATTTCTTCATGGTGGACAGTGTGCCTCAAACTTATTCTTTAAGACCTGTATTTTTTCTTTATCTGGTGCATCATCAAATTGAAAGTATTAAATACCTCTTGTTTGTTCACCTGCCACATGAAGAAATAATGCTGTTTGCAGCCATTCATCTTTTTTTTTTTCTGCACCACATGCATTGCTATATAGCTCAAATCCTTGCTTCCACTTTCTCCATTTTTTCTTCAAACAACAATTTTCCTGGAGGCTTTAGTTGGTCCATTTTTTCCTGCTTCGTTCTAATCTTTTCTTACTTCTAGTTTTGTTCTGACACCACGTTATAGCTGTTGCGAACCAGCTATTACATCATATGAAAAAATACCGGAGACTTTTAAAAGAACTGTAAACACTGTACTTAACCTGTTGCTAAGAACTGTACAGACAGTGCTGCTGGCTTGCCTGTCTGGCTCCCCAAGTGCTATCAATGTGCTTTTGCTGATGAGGTTCATTACATAATGATTCCCTCTTTACAACACCATGAGTAACTTTGATTCCTAATCCAAATTTCCTATGATCATTACAATGGGGTCCCTTTAATGTACCATCAGCATATTCATTAAGAATTTGGTAGTAGACCTTTGAAACCTATTGAATTAAGTATTCTGTAGAAAAATCAGAAGTCTTTTATGTCTGGTTTAAATAAGAATTTTTTTAATTTAAAAAAAAGCCTCCTAGTAGTGTTCTTTTTATTAAAATTGATAAGCCAGAGAATATAAAACTATAAATCTGTCACAATAGTCACCTGAAATTGAAGCCCATTTTCTTGTAACCTGCTAAAAATACCTGTCATGGATATCTGTCACTGCTGCAATAAATGGCATGGATATGAAGCAAATTATTGAAGTATTAGGTCAAGAACTTTCCTCCATATTACTGATGATAAATTCTAATTAATTCTGTATTTCTCTTTCAAGTTTGTATTGTCTGTGAATAATACTTGATGAGCTGCAGATAAAATATGGATTTGAAATCAGACCCTTGCCTGGCTGCAGTGTCTCTGTGTACATGCTTCACACCTATTCTTTTTTACTTCCTGCAAAAGGATAAGGGCCTATCCTATAGCAACCTCCTCCTATCAGATCTGGCTTTGATCTTACTGAGTCAGCTCACTCCCTGGGCTAATTCTGTCTGACCTTTCTCAAGGAATCCAGGGAAGCAGTTTCCAGCAGGGTTAATTGTTTTATTTAAGCCTTCTTAACAAACAAAACCTTGCAGATTTTTCCTTCAAAGTACATGCAGGCTGAATAGTCCCTTCCCCAAGACTATCCTTTATGCCAGTAACTCCAGTAACAAAAATTTCCTGACTCTTACCTCAGATCCTCAGCAATAAAGGACTCACACAATCTTCCTTCTGTCCATTTGGCTTCTGGAGCAATGCCTCTCTGCAGTAGCTCCAGTAGCAGTCCATCTAGACTGTTCTCAGTGGTACCGGATAACAGAACCCTTAAGGACTAATGGTCTCAAGTTGCAGTGGGGGAGGTTTAGGTTGAATATTAGGAAAAACTTTTTCACTAGGAGGGTAGTGAAGCACTGGAATGGGTTACCTAGGGAGGTGGTGGAATCTCCACCCTTAGAGGTTTTCAAGGTCAGGCTTTTGACAAAGCCCTGGCTGGGATGATTTAGTTGGGGATTCGTCCTGCTTTGAGCAGGGGGTTGGATTAGATCATCTCCTGAGGTCCCTTCCAACCCTGATATTCTATGATTGAGAACACTGCCCCGGCCTGTCAGCTTTCTGAGGAGTGTTACAATTCCCTCCTCCACTGCCTGCTGCACTGTTTCATAAGGGTCAGCGAATTAAGTTCCAGGTCTTTCTCAGGTGCAGAGGGGGACTAATCAGCTAGTCAGCAGCTGCAGGCCTCTGACTCCAGAGGAATGAGGGGTCCCAACCCCCAGTTTGAGAACCCCTGCCTTATACCTTCACACTTCCCAATAGATAAAGGAAGCATTATTGACATTTCTAAGTGTCTTGGTAGTGAGATATGCAACAGTAATTGGGGCAGATCTTGTGCAAGCCTGGAAATTAGAGTCTCTTTGACCGGCAAGGAATTTGCTAATGTGATCTCTTATGTTACCCCCACTTCTCTGCTCTGTCAATGACATGAGCCTTTGTGCACCTCATGTCAGTTTCCTCCACAAGCATCTCAATGCCTCTTTCACCTTTGTTCGGCTTGTCCTCGTCCATCCCTCCACGAACGCAAGTCAACTCTACACCATTCTATTTTGTTGCGAGCACGTTCTTTCCATTTCTGGCCAAAGAGTTTTGTCATGGGATCGGCCCAGCACATTTTCGGTCTGTCCAGCAGTCGCTTGTGGTCTTTGGGGATTCAGTCACTGATGCGGGTTGTCCACCTATTGTCTTGCCTGCGGACTACATGACCCGCCCATCTTCGCTTTGCATCGTACATTGCCTGCACTACATCGGTCACCTCTGTACGTCTTCTGATCTCCTCATTCGGTATGTGATCACAGAGCAATATCTTATACATTTGCCTTTCCATTGCTCTCTGAGTGACAGCGAATTTTTCTTCTGCTGCTTTCGTCGTTGACCAGCTTTCTTCTCCGTATATCATTGCTGGAAGGACAGTGAAGTTAAACAGTTCTTTCCTTTTCTTCATGGGCAGTTCATCATCCATTAGAGTTGTCTTTATTTTGTTGAAACTTGCCCCAGTGAGCAAGATGCCTTTTTCACATGCAAAAAAGCCTTCCTACTCTGGTTTGCCAAGCCATTTCCCTCTTTTTAATTCACTCCTGAAAACTCACCTTTTCCCATTGTGCCCACACCAGATGAGCTAATGTTCTTCTTGTCTCTTCACTTTTTTCATTGGTCCACAACATGGAAAAGCTTGAGGATGTCTGGATTAGTTGGTGAGCTGGATAATGCACAGTTTAATTAGAGTAGGCTCCACATCTTCACTTTTACAAATAAACTTCAGTTGCACAGACACGAGTATTTGCCCACGTGTATCCAATTGCAGGAGTCACGTCTTAGACAGTAAGATCTTTCAGGCAGGGACTGGTTTTAATGTGTTCTGTGCTCTGAAATGATGATAGTGAGTTGACTATGAATGATAATGATGATGATTGATGATGTATCAGTACAGCACGCCACAGCAAAATGTTCTGTAATTTTGCTATAATTTAGAAATCACCTAGAATGTGGATTATTTTGTTTCATAAAATTAAACAGTTGCTTCACTGAGTTGAATTAACATCATAATGTGTAAAACAAGATATTAATTATATATAGGTCATTTTTAATGTCAATAATTATATGTAGGAAAAGACTGGAAATGGGAAATTCTACCACTATCTATATGTCACTCCTATGACTTTAGGCTAATGAAAAGATACATTCTGTCCATGTGTTAATCCAAAAATTTGGACCCAAGGCACCCACAATACTAGCTTGCCTATAACCATAAATTGATTGTCAATTTACTCTGCCCAAATGGCTTGCCCTAGAGGAATTGCCAGGGGGTTTATCTCTGACCCACAGGGTAGTCCCCAGAGCAGATTCATTCTGCTAACCCATGGAAGGACATGGATACAGCCCTCCGCTCAAAGGATTGATATTCAAGCAGTAATTCTTCGAAAACAAAGGATCATTTGTTTTAAAGGAAATAATGAGTTACAGTACATTCAATAAAGCAACAAGGAATACATTACATTACATGAGACATAGTAAAACACTTAACTTATTTAGAAATTATAAATTAAAGCGGCACAGTAAAATAAAACAGACTACACAGAACACAGCATACACAGACCATATAACAGTTATAATATAATATCTAGGGCAGGGGTTTTCAGGACAAATTTTTTGGTGGCCTCAGAATGCGGCCACCAACTCTTGCTGGTGGCTGCTCTCACACTTTTTCCTAAAATACTTAATTAGCTTTAGGAAAACCAAATCATATGCATGTCCAAATCATTGTAATTTCTTTATTGCTAGCTAGTAAGTCTGTTGTGAAAAGTGATATTTACAAACATACAAGTATCACTTTTCACAGCAGACTTACTCAGCCCTGGCAAGCCTGGGGACAAATTAAGTCCTGGAGGGAGGGTTAGGGGAGGCAGTGGTGGTCTGAGGAGATGGTTGGGGGAGGCAGCAGGGGGTTGGAACCTGAAGCCCTGCTGCCAGAGCCCGAAGCCTTTCAGCTGGAGGATGGGAGCCAGGGACAGAGCCCGAAGCCCTGTGTCCAGAGCCTGCTGCCCTGCCACCCCAGGGCTGAAGTCCAAAGCCTGAGCCCTGCCACTCCAGGGAAAGTGGGGAAGTCGCTGGCTGTCTGCTCCTACTGTGTTGTGCCCCAGGTGACTCCAGAAGGGGGCAGGGCCCAATCCCTGCTGGTGGCACCAGCAACCAACACCAAGGTGGTGCATCCAGGAGCAACAGGGAGGAGGAGGGAGAGCTATTTTGCTCCCTCCCATCGCAGCCCAGGAGGCTGTGGCCGTAAGAAACGGCCCTAGTAGCTGCATGCAGCCACTGTGGCCACATTTGAGAAACACTGATGTAAGGTACGCAGACACCCTTCATACATATGTATAAAGCTTTAATACACTGTTACAGTATAATACTAAATTGGCTATAATGTAACATGCAGAACTTCTACACATCTATAAGAGAATATTACAACATTTACTTTGAAACCCACTATTTCAGCAGTTCTCAAACTTTAGCAACCCAAGGACCTCCATTTTGATTTACATTTTTTCCACGGACCCCCAAACCTCCTGGCTCAGCCCCAGACCCTGCCCCCACTTCACTCCTTCCCCCAAGGCCCCAACCCCGCCCCACCTTTTCCTGCCTCTGCCCCCCCTTCCACCCTCTTTCTGCCCCCTCCCCCGCACATGCCCTATCCCCGCTCCTCCCCCTCCCTCCTAGCACCTCCTGCACGCCGGGGAATAGTTGTTCCCTGGTGTGTAGGAGGTGCTGGAAGGGAGGGGGAGGAGTTGATCAGCAGGGCTCGCAGACGCCCAGACTTACACTCCTTCACAATCCCTCTCAACCATGTAGGGTCCATGTGCTCTGTCCAAATAAGCTGCTGCTGTTGATACTGTTTCTGCCTTTTCTATCTGTTTTCGTCTTTTTGCTGCTGTCCTCTTCTTTTGCTCAGTCTCCTCTGCTCTCACACAAGCCTGCTGGCTGTCAGCCTTATATTCAGTTTCTGGCCTTCTCTAATTGGTTGCTTTCTCAAGTTCACTAATTAGAATGGATCCTCCCTATGTGGGTGGCAACTGCTCAGCCAATCAGCCTTGCCTATTGTTCGAGCTGAACATCCTCCTTACCCCTCCCCTCAGGTAATCTTACCTACTGAACTTTATTTCACCCCTATTTCTTATATGCTATTGGTTAATTTGATCTGAGTCCTCAATTTTGATGTTTCTAATAGAGAATCATTGCAGCTGCCATTTTGAATTATTAACTTTAAACTATCATTATTTATTCCTTACCTAAAGCCTTAATTCTGAAACTACCTACTGTTGTATGCAAGCTAAAGCATTGTGATACTGTCACCACCATTGTTATGCTAATTTGTGGAGATAAGTTTTTAAGGATGTTTCTCTCCCTCTGCAGTTGCCTGGCAGCATGTCTCTGTCCTGGGTGCTGCAAGTTGCTACAGAGTAGCTAAAAAAACCTTTTTGTCTCACATGTCGGCATTTGGCATGTAGTAGCCTTCTATGAAATGGACTTTCCCCTCAAAGTGCATGGACAACTGTGTGGTGTAATAACAAGCAAAGACTTTTTATTTTTTGGTTTGAATTTCAATAGGCCAAAAAAGCTTGAAGTTCAGTGGCACCAATAGTCAGGGATTGTATTTACTGAAGTCTATAATTGTCAAAAAAATCTATAGTTTTTTGACATTTATTGGTTAGTAGTTTATGTTGATATAAATCTCGAGTGCATTGTTTGAAAATGATATTCAAAAAGATGAAGCTTTACACAATTTCCTTATTATGAGCTAGATATTTTTAGGACTGTTTTTGTTCTGTATATGTATATCTGTTCACCTGATTGCTCAACTTGAAATCATAAGATACTTAGGTTTGTATACAGCACTTATAGTAAGGTACCCTATCTGAAGAGTAGCAAGGTCTGCTCTGTGGTTTTTATGTAAGACCCAGGGGCCAGTAATGGACAGATAACTATTCTCACTTTTAGTGTGGCTGCCTTCTTCCCCTTGTCTTCGAGTTACTGCCAAGTCTGGATATTTTACACATAAGGGGAGTTAACAGTGTTTCCGGTGTAAGAATAGCGAAGACTGCTGCACAGGCCTCTAAAGAAACAAAGTGAAGTTACTGCTTTCTTCGTCGCATGGTCTCTTTGTATTTGATTTAAGAATAAAGGATTCAAAAAGAGTCATGGGTAAATAAAACATTAACTTGGGAACAGGTTCCAAATGTGGTTAAAAGCATTTGTATCCCTGAGTGACTGGGCTATCAGAAGATCACTCAAGCAGCATAGGAAATGCATAAAAGTACATTTGATAAAATGATAGATGATGATGAAGTCCAAGCTATTGGGAAAAAAAGGAGATAGCTACATGATTCTTCTGGAAAATGAAGGAACTAACAGATTAGCATGGTTTTTGGTGTGCTGGTATAACTATAGGGGGACCAGATGTCCCGATTTTATAGGGACAGTCCCAATTTTGGGGTCTTTTTCTTATATAGGTTCCTATTACCCCCCACTCCCTGTCCCGATTTTTTACATTTGCTGTCTGGTCACCCTATATAACTATGACCACAATACTGTGCTGTGAAAAGGCCAAATTCTGTTCTGACGTACTCCTTGTGAAACTTCACTGAAGTCAGTAGATTTTCACAGGACATAAATCAGCATAGAACTTGGCTGTAAGGTAATTAAAATATGTATTCATTTTTAGGCTCTTTTTGTTGGTTATTCCCTACTTCATAGCTCACTTCTTGCTGCTGTCTATCTGCTAACATTTTAGGATAGCAGTATTCAATGTGCCTCACCTCCCCCCAAAAAACCCAAACTACACATCCTTTTAAATTGGCTGGACCCTTGGTGTCTCCTTTTTAAACAAGCAGGTATGGTTTAAAAAGAAAATATTAGAACTGTATATCTTGTAGAGAGAACATTGTTGATGAATGGTGAGATGTTTGTTGATGGTGATTGATTTTGGTTTGGGGGGTTTGGCCTTTAAAGTGCTACGAAAAAAAGTATTAAAAATACAGTAATTAATGTAAAAAATAATGAAAAAGAAATATGTATTCCCTGTGGGCTACTTTGCTATTCGTTTACACCTATTTTATACCTATTTAACTCCATTAACTTCATGTAAATTTACAGTGCATAAATGGGAGGAGAAACAGGCTTGTTGCCATCATCAGGAATTTGTCTGAGTAAGGACTGTCCCAAAGCTTCAGGATTTGGCCTGTAGAAATAAGTGCAGGGAAAGAACTGTTGGGTCAATGATTCCCAAGTTTTGTGCTGAGAGTCCTTTCAGTCACAGTGGTGAAGTTCTGTCATATCCAAGGCAGCGAAGCTCTATTCAGGGCACTCTTAGGCTTTCCAGAGCTCTTTTGATCAGTTTTATATTATCATTAATGAATATTTTCATGTTTCTGTGAAGCATTCACAACCATCCAGCTGAAATAAATTAGATGGTTTTCAAAACATTTGTGAACAATGCCAACTTTAAAAGCAATTTCCAAATCTAAGGAAATGGTTTGAATAAATTAAACTTCTTTCCTTGGCTTTATATTACCAGGAAATATTTTTATTCATTTTTTTAAATGTTAAAAAAAAGAAAATACTTTCTTCTTCGAGTGATTGCTCATGTGTATTCCACCATAGATGTGCATGCTCTCCACGTGCACCGGTGCCGGAAGTTTTTCCCCTAGCAGTACCCATAGGGGGGAGCGCCCCCCGCGATCCCTGGAGTGGCACCTGCCTGGCGCGGTATAAGGGGAGCTGTGCACTCCCTCCACCCTCAGTTTCTTCTTGCCGCCAGTGAAGGTGCGTCGGAACTGCTTAGCTTCAGCCTTGCTGCAGCTTGTCCTCAGAACTGTTCGTTCAGTAGTACCTGTAGTCAGTTTAGTTTTCAGTAAAGTTTAGTTAGTTAGTGAGCCCAGGATGGGGCACGCCCCATGCCCCGGGATTTAAGTCGTGTGGCTCCTGTAGGCGTTCTATGCCAAGGAGTGACCTGCACACAGACTGTCTGCACTGCTTGGGAGAAACCCATATCAGCGAAATGCGCAAGATCTGCAAATCGTTCAAGCCCCGGACTAAAAAAGAAAGGGACATTAAACTCCGGGCCATCCTGATGGAGTCGTCGCTGGCCCCGACCCCGGCACGCCGCTCTGATCCGGTACCCGGCACCGCAGCGTCGGTATGCGGAGACCCTCCGGTACCTTCGACTAGTCGGCACCTCTCCCCTTCCAATGGGCATGTCGAGAGGACCGGAAAGACTCCCTCTTCGCAACGGCACCGAGGTAAGTCTGGGACAGAGACTAGGCCCATGTTGGGTAGTCCTCGGTCCCCATTGGGCCCTAGGCCTCCAACTCACGTGGAGCGGAGTAGCCTGGCCCCTTCGGAGTAGGCCTCTCCGGATGTCCGGATGCCATCTACGCCCGAAGCCCTCCAGGCAGCTAAGGACATCAAGTCCATGCCGGTGCCAGGAGCGCTCCACGCTCCAGAGGCAAGCCACTGCTGGGATCGCCGCAGTCGCCACCGGCCCGGTACCGGTCTCGGTACCCAATGACCGTTCAGTGCTCAGTCGATGTGGATCACCCTCGACGCCAGCTAGACTGTCTGGTGGGTGCCATCTGATCAGGACTCCTGGCACCGCTCGTCTTCACGGAGCGAGCACAGATGGGACTGTGGCGGACGTTGCCAACGGTCCTCGTCTCGAAGGCAGTACCGCAGTCGGTCGCGGCATGACCGTTGACGCTGTTCTCGCTGGGAATGCCGCTCAAAGTCTCCGCCAAGGCACCATAGCTCCGGGCGTTGATCGCTGGCTCCTCGCCGTCGCGGGTCCACCCGTCGAGACTGCTCGCGGAGCAGCCACTACCGTCAGTGCCGTTCTCCCGCCTCGAGGTCGCGGTCCTGTGGCCGATGTAGATCCCGGCACCGCTGCCACTCCCGGTCCGGAGGCAGCAGCGTGACGTACGCTAGCCCGACCTCTGCTCGCAGTCGCCCGTCTACAGGCCAGGCGAGCCAGCCTGATCGGCCAGCCCTGCCGGTGCCTCAGCAAGTGCAGTGGCACCATGCAGTGGTACCAGTGCGCACCGTGGCCTCCGGCGCAGCCCCCGGTGGGGGCTCGCTTGGTGGCTGGGGTGTCGGAAGCACCATCGGCCTCCATCCCTAGACCGCCGAGGAAAGAGAGCTTCCTTGGTGCCGTGTCCGGAGTCCGTCTGGAGGAGGACTACCTGGCCCATCAAGAATTACTAAAAAGGGTGGCAGCGAGCCTCCATCTCCAGGCAGAGGAAATGGAGGAGCCCTCAGACTCTCTGTTAAATGTACTGTCCCCCTCGGCACCGGGCAGGGTGGCCTTGCCGCTCCATGAAGGGGTGGCGAAAATTTCACATGCCCTGTGGCAAATACCAGCCTCGTTGGCTCCCATCTCTAAGAAGGCAGAGCACAAGTACTTCGTACCCACTAAGGGGCATGAGTATCTGTATACCCACCCAGCGCCCAACTCTTTGGTGGTCGAGTCGGTCAACCACAGGGAGCAACGGGGCAGTCAGACCTGACCCCAAAGAACAAAGACTCTCGGAGGCTGGATGCTTTTGGGAGAAAAGTTTATTCATTGTCAAGCTTCCAGATGAGAGTAGCAAACCATCAGGCTCTCCTGGGTTGCTACAATTTTAATCTCTGGGGATCCCTCCCCAAGTTCGAAGACTCCCTCCGGGAGCGCGATAGAAAGGAGTTTAAGGCACTCGTGGAGGAAGGGGCAGCTGCCGCAAAGGCGTCCCTGAAGGCCGCTTCGGATGCAGTGGACACGGCCGCACGGTCCATGGCCTCAGCGGTGTGCATGAGACGGGCGTCCTGGCTTCTGCTCTCTGGGCTATCCAGCGAAGCGCAGTCATCGATGCAGGATCTCCCTTTTGACGCGAAGGTGCTGTTTGCAGAGGAAACGGACACAAGGCTGCATGGCATGAAAGACTCCCACATGACCCTCCAGACCCTGGGCCTCTATGTCCCTGCTCTGGCAAAACCCAAGTTCAAGCCACAGGAGGCTCCCGCCCAGGCCGCCCTCCCGAAATACGAGGCCACTCATAAGAAGCAACGGGACTATAAGAAACGCCCGCAAAGACAATACCGGCCTGCCACCCAGCCTGGGTCCTCTAAGGGCAAGCAGGCGGGTAAAAGGCGGTTTTGACAGGACGCTCGGGGGTACCCTGCCAGTTTTCAGCAGGGATCCACCACCAATAAAGCTCCCTTTTTCCAATCGGTTGTGTGCGTTCCTCCCGGAATGGTCGCGGCTCACCTCGGACTGTTGGGTCCTCATCACCATCTCCCGAGGTTACACCCTCCAGTTTACCTTCTACCCACCCAACCACCCCCCGCCCCTCTTGGGGGACCCATCGCACGAGGCTCTGCTTGAGCAGGAGGTCGGGAGGCTCCTGGAACTAGGAGCGATAGAGGCGGTGCCCACGGACTTCCTGGGCAAGGGGTATTACTCCCGGTATTTCCTTATCCTGAAGGCCAAAGGGGGGCTCAGACCTGTACTGGACCTGCGAGGTCTGAACCAGTACTTGGTAAAACTCAAGTTTTGCATGGTTTCCCTGGCCTCCATCATCCCCTCCCTGGATCCCGGGGATTGGTACGCGGCCCTTGATCTACAGGACGCATACTTCCACATCCACATATTCGAGGGGCACAGGAACTTCCTCCGTTTTGTGGTGGGACAGAATCACTACCAATTCATGGTCCTCCCGTTTTTGGTCTGTCCACTGTCCCCAGGGTCTTTACAAAGTGCATGTCAGTAGTAGCGGCCTACCTCAGGCGCCGGGGGGTCCAGATATGTCTGGTCAAGGGCACCTCCCGGTCGCAGGTGAGGGATCATGTGGCACTCCTCCTGTCCACATGCGCCACCCTGGGCCTGTTGGTAAACAACACCAAGCCCACATTAGTCCCGGTCCAGCACATAGAGTTTATCGGGGCGCTCCTGGATGCAACGTCAGCCAAGGCCTCTCTCCCCCCAGACAGGTTCGAGACTTTGAAAGGGCTCATCGACTCCATCGTAAGGTTCCCGGTGACAATAACCAGATCCTGCCTACAGCTGCTAGGTCACATATCGGCGTGCACGTTTGTGGTCCGCCACGCCAGGCTCAAGATGAGGCTCCTCCAGCTCTGGCTGGCCTCGCAGTTCTCCAAAGCCACGGACAGCTTGGACAAGGTCCTCACCTTGCCTAACTCAGTGACTGCCTCCCTACAGTGGTGGTCCACACCGAGCAACATGCTCTGAGGGGTCCCGTTCAGGGACAGGGCCCCGTCCGTGGAGCTGGTGTCTGATGCATCGGACCTGGGCTGGGGAGCCCATGTGGGGAATTTTCAGACCCAAGGCCTGTGGTCTCCGCAAGACCTGACCCTTCACATAAACGTCAAGGAACTCAGGGCGGTGCGGCTGGCGTGTACGGCCTTCTGCTCACACCTGAAGGGCAAGGTAGTCAGGGTTCTCACGGACAACACGGCCTTGATGTTCTATATCAAGAGGCAAGGCGGGGCCTGATCCTCCGCCCTCTGCCACGAAGCCCTCAGTCTGTGGGATTTCTGTATAGCCCATGACATCCACCTAAAAGCCTTTCACCTACCGGGCGCCGGGAACATGAGGGCGGATCAGGGGACTTTTCCTCTCAACACGAGTGGTCCCTACACCCGGAAGTGGCCCTCCAGCTTTTCCGGAGGTGGGGAACTCCCCAGGTGGACCTATTCGTGACCCGACAGAACTGGCGATGCCCCCGGTTCTGCTCCAGGGGGGGCCTGGGGAGGGGCGCTATCTCCAATGCCTTTATCCTGTCCTGGTCAGGCCACCTCCTATACACCTTTCCCCCGTTCCTGCTGATCAGCAGGGTCCTAGAGAAAATAAAGACGGACAAGGCCAGGGTCCTCATCATTGCCCTGGTGTGGCCCAGGCAGCACTGGTACGGGACCCTCTTGGGCCTGGCGGTGGCTCCGCTGTGGCCGTTGCCACTCCACCCAGACCTGCTCTCTCAGGACCGGGGCCATCAGGAGGGGCCTCAGGAGGGGCCATCTCCTCCACCCCAACCTGGCAGCTCTTCACCTCACGGCGTGGCTGCTCAGTGGCCAGGTGGTGAGGAGAGGACATGCTCAGCTCCAGTTCAGCGCGTCCTCCTTGAGAGTAGGCGGCCCTCCACTCGCCGCTCCTACATGGCGAAGTGGTCTCGTTTTGCTAGGTGGGCGACGGACCAAAGTGTATCCCCAACGGCCGCCCCGATCCAGCTTATCCTCGATTACCTCCTCTGCCTGAGGGCTCAGGGCCTGGCGCCCTCGTCGGTCAGGGTGCATCTGGCAGCCATATCGGCTTTCCATCCCCCGGTGCAAGGCCACACGGTGTTCTCCCATGCTATGACCGGCCGGTTCCTTAAGGGTTTGGACCGGCTTTACCTGTATTCTAAGCTCCTGGTCCCGCAGTGGGACCTGAATCTGGTGCTGGCTTGGCTTATGGGGCCCCCATTTGAGCCGCTGGCCACGTGTTCCTGGTCTCCTGTTACGAGCTGGTGGGTGTTTCCCTGCTGCCTATTGTTAGGGCACACTCGACGCGGGCGCAGGCCTCGTCGGCTGCCTTTGTGGCCCACATCCCTATTCAGGACATTTGTAGGGCCGCTACGTGGTCTTTGGTTCACACGTTCACCTCGCACTATGCGATAGTCTCCCAAACCAGGGATGATGCCAGGTTCGGCAGGGCGGTACTCCATCCTGAGAACTTGTGAACTCCTACCCACCTCCAGCAGATACAGCTTGGAATCACCTACTGTTGAATATACATGAGCAATCACTCGAAGAAGAAAAGAAAGTTACCTTTTCCGTAACTGGTGTTCTTCGAGATGTGTTGCTCATGTCTATTCCACATCCCACCCTCCTTCCCTGCTGCCGGAGTTGTCTGGCAAGAAGGAACTGAGGGTGGGGGGAGCACGCAGCTCCCCTTATACCACACCAGGCAGACGCCACTCCAGGGGTCGCGGGGGACGCTCCCCCCTACGGGTAGTGCTAGGGGAAAAACTTCCGGCACCGGTGCACATGGCGAGCACGCACACCTACTGTGGAATAGACATGAGCAACACATCTCGAACACCAGTTACGGAAAAGGTAACTGTCTTTTCATGGGGGCGGGGGGACCCTGAAACATTAGGTTTCAGAGTAGCAGCCGTGTTAGTCTGTATCAGCAAAAAGAACAGGAGTACTTGTGGCACCTTAGAGACTAACAAATTTATTTGAGTATAAGCTTTCTTGGGCTTCAGTTCACTTCTTCGGATGCATAGAATGGAACATACAGTAAGAAGATATTTATACATACAGAGAACATGATAAGGTGGAAGTAGCCATACCAACTGTAAGAGGCTAATTAATTAAGAGAAGCTCTTAACAGCAGGGGAGAAAAACTTTTGAAGTGATAATCCTAATAGCCCATTTCGGACAGTTGACACGAAAGTGTGAGGCTACTTCAACGTGGGGAAATAGATTCAATTAGTGTAATGACCGAGCCATTCCCAGTCTCTGTTCAAACCTAAGTTAATGGCATCTAGTTTGCATATTAATTCAAGATTTGCTTATGAGGAATGCAGTATATGAGTTTTCAATTTTTCTTTGCCTAAGGAGAAGGATCAGAGATGCCATTTTTAAGTCTGGTTAAGAACTGGTTTTTATTTAATCTATCACTTTATAAACAATAAACAGGGTGACAGCTTTCAGAGTGGTAGCCGTGTTAGTCTGTATCAGCAAAAACAATGAGGAGCCCTTGTGGCATCTTAGAGACTAACAAATTTATTTGGGTTGGCCTCGTTAGCACTACAAAAAGTAATTTTCCCTCTGTTGATATTCACCCCTTTTTGTCAACTGTAGGAAATGGGCCACAGCCACCCTGATTGAATTGGCCTCATTAGCACTGACCCCCCACTTGGTAAGGCAACTCCCACCTTTTCATGTGCTGCATATTTATACCTGCCTTTAATGATGTACTGGAAAATTAAGCACCCCCCACACTGTACTTGTTTTTTGAGTTAGTTGAACAACAGGAAAAAAGTTCATAATTTTGTAATGTCTTTCATCTAAACCATTTTGGTCACCTGTGTAAAATTAGTTCTTAGTGTTGATACAATTCCATATGGACAAGTGCCAGGATTACACAAATCATCACCAAGATTCACAGAAAAAAACAAACTTGTTGGCAGCCCTAGCAGGGAGGTGAAGAGTAAGACCATTAGAGGCTGGATAGCCATCTGTCTTGGATGGTTTAGATGGTTTAGACCTGATGGATACTCTTAGGTGGGGCTGAGTCACACTGCCCGACTTACATCCCAAGTGGACAAGTGTGCACTGGCATTGCCTTCACTGTATCTCTTCTGTGAAAATCTTCAGGGCTCTCAATTAAGGCTCTTTCATGAGAGCTAAATTCACACAGATACTTTTAAATAATAGCCTAGAGCACTGCAGGTTAATTATTTCCATCTAAAGTCATTGAATAGTAGTTTGAAAGCTAGTGAGAGAAACTCCACAGATTATTCATGAACTCTTTGTGGTTTTATCTCAATTTTCTAATGATCATGAAGATATATATTTTTAAAGTACAATAATGATGATGGGAGTTAACCTGCTAGATTATTTTAAATGTATATTATGTTTTTCAATTAAAAACAGTACTGTAGATAGCCTGACTAGTCAAATGGCTGATTAACTATACATCTCATTAATACTCACCATTGGCTCGGGTCAACAAAAATGATACATAGCCTTCTGTGTCACACATGACTGCCAAAGCTTAGGAAGGTCAAGTCTCCTAACTCCATGACTGGCTGACTCATGCAGCTGAGAGATCAACAAGCAGCTGCATTGATTCTCAAAGGAAGGTTATTGGGATGAACTCTCCTCCACCTGACAACTTTTGCATCTGATTAATTAATCAGACAATACTTTAGTACCCACAAATAGAATTGTTAAGACTTGACATTAAGATCAAGAACAGTGCTTTCAGTTTTCAGAGGAAGCAAGATAAATTCTTGAGGAGACACTGCTTTCTTGCCAAAGAGCAAAACCAGTAGTGGACATCTCCATGTCCAGAAACAGACATGCTCCCAGCCCCCACACATATGATTAAATAAACGCTATCTGTGGAGGAAATAAATATGGTCACACCCCCTCTCCTCAGAAACTTCATTCCTGCTTCCATTCTCCACATTCACTCTTTCACCTTAATTTGTTCCTCCTCTCTAACCTTACTCCCCCTTTCTCCAACTTCTCTTTTATCAATCACTACCTTTTCTTTATCCCACTCTTCTCATTCACTCTCTCACTCCATTTAGTCTTGCTTGTCTCACTTCATTCCATCTCTTTCACTCACTCTCCAGGTTCAGACACATTGGTGCCGTCACCACCACTCACTCTGGTGCTACTTTTCCTTTCAGCCACTCTTTCTTGTCTTTCTACAACAATGCTTTCTTTTCTCCTCTTTTCCTATCCCCTAACACACTTTCTCCATCACAAACTCACTCTTCTAATTAGTGCTGGCCCTTCATTCCAATTAAGACATTAATCAGTTAGTCCCCATCAGAAAATATATATAAATAAATTCAGTATTTCCAATCCAAATAAGCTCAAGTCACTTCTCTTAACCGCAAATCAAATTGGTTAACATCTAGTCATTCCCATATTCTTGCAGGTTTTCCTTAAACTCTGATTTGTAGAGGTGGCTGCCTGCTACGCCATCCTTAGCTTCTCTTTCTCCCTCTTCCCATGCTGGGAGGCGAGCCATAATGAACATCCCTGGTCCTCTCCCTCTCATCTGTGAGTCAGAGACCACTCAACATCACTTTTCACAGAAGCAGACTTACTAGATAGCAAGTCATAACAAAAATCCAAAAAAGCACACACACAAAAAACAACAAAAGACAAGAACATGCAAAGCACCTTATTAGCGTTTCTATTCTGTTTAGATCAAGTAAAGAATAGAGACAACTGTAGATTATTTTTATTATTATGTCTGCCAAAAACCCTACATAAATAAATTACATTGATTTGGAGCTGTATATTTGCATGTTTATTTGTTTTTCCTAAAGCTAATTAAGTATTTTAGGAAAAATTGTCAGAGCAGCCACCAGCAAAATTTTTGTTGTGAGACCCCTGCTCTAAGGCATGTTTTCTAATCCTTTAATCATTCTTGTTGCTCTTCTCTGAACCCTTTCCAATTTATCAACATCCTTCTTGAATTGTGGGCACCAGAACTTGAAGCAATATTCCAGTGGATTGCACAGTGCTAGAGTGCTAGATAGAGGTAAAATAACCTCTCTACTCCTACTTGAGATTCCCCTGTTTATGCATCCTAGGATCTCACTAGCTCTTTTGGCCACAGTGTCACACACTGTGTGCTCATGTTCAGTTGATTATCCACTATGACCCCCAATCTTTCTCAGAGTCATTGCTTTCCAGGACCTAGCCCCCCCGTCCTGGACTACATTCTTTGTTCCAAGATGTATACGTTTACATTTAGCTGTATTAAAATACATATTGTTTGCTTGTGCCCAGTTTACCAAGCAATCCAGATTGCCCTGAATTAGTAATCTGTCCTCTTTATTATTACCTTTCCCATGATTTTTTGGTCATCTGAAAACTTTATCAGTGATTATTTTGTTTTCTTCAGGGTCTTTAATAATAATGTTAAATATACATATACAGTTAAATTTTGAGACCGATCACATAAGCCAGTATTTAATTGATTTAATGTGTGCCATGTTACTTTTATATCATTCTAGTTTTTTAATCAAAATATTGTGCAGTATCAAGTCAAATGCCTTACAGAAGTCTAAGGATGTTACGACAACATTATTATCTTTATCAACCAAACTTGTAATCTCATCAAAAAAAATCTCAAGATAGTCTCACATGATCTGTTTTCCATAAACCCATGTTGATTTGCATTAATTATATTATCCTCCTTTAGTTCTTTATTAATCTTGTCCCTGTATAAGCTGTTCCATTATCTTGGATTGATGTCAGGATGACAAGCCTAAAATTACCCAGGTTAGCTTGTTTACCCTTTTTAAAAATTTGGCACAACATTAGGTTTTTTTACAGTCTTCTGGAACTTCCTCAGTGCTCCCAGATTTACTGAAAATCAACAATAATGGTCCAGCTCTCAGCCAGCTCTCTAAAAACTCTTGGATACAAGTTAGCTGGATCTGCTGATTTTAAAATGTCTAACTTTAGTAGCTACTGTTTAACACCTTCCAGAAATACTAGTGGGAGGGAAAGAATGTTATCACCATATGATGAGAGTATATACGGTAATATCCCCCAGATGCAGAACAGAAATATTTATTGAACACTTCTGCTTTTTCTGCATCATTATTGATAATTCTACCGTTTCCATCTAGAAATGCACCAATATGGTTGTCATTGTTCTTTTTATTCCTACTATATTTTAAAAACGCTTGCTTATTTTCCTTAACTCTGCTGGCCATAGCTTTCTCTTTGTGTTCCTTGGCTTCCCTTATCAATTTTCTACAATTCCTAACTTGATTTATATTCATTACTATCAACTTGCCCTTTCTTCCCTTTGTTATATATTTTTTTCAGCTGTCTTCACTTCCCCGCTAAACTAAATCAGGTTTTTTTTCTCCCACCAGTGCAGTCTTCTTCCTTAATTTGTGGGATTGTGGCTATTGGGCAACTCTTAAGGTGTTCTTACATGATTCCTAATTATTAATCAGATTTTTTTTTTGCTTAAATTCTTCTTCCCAGTTGATTTGGCTCATACAGTTTTCAGCTTTGTGAAATTGGCCCTATTAAAGCACCAAGGATATATATTACTGGTGTGGACTTTAGTCTCTTTGCACATTATAAATGTGATGATGTCATGTTCACGTGTACCTAAGCTAATATTAATTTTTAGTTCTGTTGTCAGTTCGTCTTTATCTGTTAGATCTAGTGGGCTAATATAGAATACCCCCATGTTAGATGCAACATTTTTTGAATTAGGAAATTGTCATCTATAATGTTTAGAAATTCCAAGGATGTTGTATTACTGGCAGCATGAGACCTGCAGCATATGTTACTCAAATTGAAGTCCCCCATCACATAGTTTTTGCCCTACACATTGCATAAGGAATAAGGTGCATAAGGAAGTGGTCATTCTGTTCCCTAGTATGATTTGGTGTTCTATAGCAGATACCAACTAGTATCCTATATTTTGCTTTATGTGTTAGGACATTGATCCATAAGCATTCAAGATCATTTTCTTCTTTGTCATCAGTGACTTGGAAACAAGTAATACTATGTTTGACATAGAGCGACACTCCCCCTCCCATTTTGCCTACTAAATCCTTCCTACATTGGTCATAACCATTGATTTTAACATTCCAGTAGGTTTCAGCAATACCTGCTAGATTGAATTTATGCTCATAAATGATCAATTCCTCGTTTGTTACCCGGGAATCTATTATTGGTGTATAGGTAATTACATTTCTTTTTTTCATGTCCTTTGATTCCTTGATTTAATTTTATTCTCAACATCTTGACTTTTGTGCTGAGCGCTCACATCTTCCCTCTTTTTACACTCTGCTTTTGCTATTAGTTTAACACCCTCATGACTACTCTAACCAGCCTTTCCCCAAAGACATTGGTCCCCCTTCTACTGAGTTGGAGGCCATCCAAATTATATAGCCCCCTCTTCTCATAGAAACCAAAGCTCTTTACCCTTTGCCACTAACCTAGCCAGTGATTCACTTTCTGCATCTTCTGCCTTCTGTCTTCCTTTTGCTTGAAAGACAAGAAGGATCTCAGTGAAGATGGCCAGGACATTCTTCTTTTCAAGACACTTCAGTGTTTCCTGAAGTCACCTACTACATGTGATATATCCCATTATGCAGTGTCATTTGTGCCAATATGAATTATCACCAATGGATCCTTGCCCAACAACATCAAAAGCCTATTGAGTCTTAGATCGATGCCTCATCTTGGCTCTGGAAAGGCAGCACGCCATCCTGTTGTCTTCCTGGCCCTAGCAGAATTTTCTTTTGCTTCTTCTGAGTATTGGATCTCCAACAAGGATCATTTGTTCACCTTGGACAGTTAAAGAACTCCTTTGAGGGTAAGCTACATTTTTCTTAAAGTTTGGGCTGAGCTTTCATCTGCATGGATGTCCTGTACATCTCTCCATTCCCTGGGACCTGTGGATTTTGAGAGGTATCATCTATAGTTTCCATACTGAGGATGTGGTATTGATTTGAAACTTCTAGCTGTGTGAAATTCCTCCTACTTCTCTTCACTTTGGTGGCCACAGTCTGCTCCAGCCTCATCTGTCTCCAACTATGTAGAAGCTACTGTGACCTCTTGCCTCTGGTGTTGACCGACTGCTAGGTCTCCTCTCTGGCTTCCTCTCTCACATATTCCTTTGTGATCAGCTCCATTCTTCCTTGAACTTGGGATACTCTTGTTTCCTAGGAACTCTTCAGTTTCTCTGATTCTTAGTAGTGCCTCAGCTTGCCCCTCTAATGCAAGAATCTGTTCCTCCAGCACAAACACCAACTTGTACTTCATGCACAGGAAGTCCCCTCTGACTTCAAGCAGGAAAGAGAATATGGCATATCCACCAGGTCACCAGTACTGTTCCATCACTGGCCATCTTGATATCACAGGTTGTACTGAGCCTCTCTCACTCCCTCTTTCAACTCCCTCTAAAACTGTCCTGTTAGCTGCCTCTCTTCACGACTCTTGAGTTTGCCTAGCAAGTGACTTTTTATACCAAATCTTCCCTGCTTCGCTCATCTGAGCTTCACCCCTCATCACCAGGGAGCAATTAACCACTCAGAAACTTCAAACATCTGGGCTGATGAACACTCCAAGTGCTAGAGCCTTGCAAGACATTCATCAAAGCTCCCCAAGCTAAGCCCATGAGGTCTCAGGCATTGTGCAGGGCAGGCTCTTGCCTGGGCTCCCATTGCTGTCCCTGCTTTGAAGTGGAGCAAGAGGCTAGCAGATCAAAGTTCCTACTCTACACCTGCACTCTGTTTCCCTCCCCATCTGAGGAATCAGGTGCCTGAGAGGGAATCGATGGCTGACTCTGGTTGGGACCAAGACCTCCTCCTGTTTCCTCTTTCCACTGGTGGCTCTGGGACTTTCTGGGGTGGCAACAGTGGCCACGTCAGGTTTCCCTGGCTGCTCCCTGACTCTTCTGCAGTGGCTGGCTGGGAATGAGGGATCTCTCCTTCCTGGCAGCTTGGACACTCTTTGGGGTGGGAGCAACCAACTGATCAGACTGCTCCTGCTGCTGTGTTCCTTTTACTTTCCTCCTCAGGTTGATGTCAGTTGTGGTGACTGGCTCCTTTATGAGGGGAAGACAGGAGGTAGGAGACTGGCTTTGAGTTCTGGCTTACACATTTTCGACACTATTTAAAATTATTGGCAGAGTTGGGAGTTTCCCTACTTTTGTTAAAACTTTATTTTTTCATATTGAAATTTTCCCAGTGGACATAAATAACCATCATGCATTGTTTACATCAACTTGGAAAGGGGTTAACCTATGATAGGATATTGAGGGATTTCTAGACACTCACTCAGTAAAGTTCTTCTATGGTGACACCTAATTTTCCTAAAACCATGACATCCCCAGTAACATTATAACTGATCATCATATTGATAAATCATTATGAATTAGTGCTTTTTCCATACCCTATCTTTCACTCTCCTGCCTAATTGCTGCTTCTGCTAAACTCCTTCAGCATGCGATTACTCATGTTTTGCACATTGAATGCGAAATTTATGCAATTTATACTACTTTGTCATTTATACCTCTGTTTTCAGACCAACTCACTCCTGCTGTTTAACTTAAAGCACTGATCATCACTACAGAATTGGGCCCAGAATGCCTAATTCAGCAATCAGACGTAGGGCCAGATTCTGTCATCACTTACAGTGGTGTAAATCCAGAGTTACTTCATGGATTCAATAGTCTTAATCCATTTTATGCCAGTGTAAATGGTGGCAGAATCTGGCCCTTGTCTATGGCTGAGGATCCCATACAATTCAGAAGCTGCAAAAAGTATTTTTTTAATTGGACTGTACCTGAAGGGCCCAATTCTGCACTGATATGGTGAAGCATCCACTTTGCACAGGTATAGCTGACAGTGTAAGTCTCTGAAAAATCAGGCCTTCACTATCTAATTAAATAAAATAAGGAGTGGTCATTTTTACTGAATCAGATCATTAAAGCAGACCAAGCATTTTTGCATGAAAGAATAAATAACATCAGAAACCAAGTCAAGGTGAAACAGCCAAAGGGATCATTGTGCTTGTTTTATTTTTCTTGTTTCCACCTTTTTGTTGCCTCTACTTCTCTACCATCCACCAGAAGAAATGTTTCAAATTCTCTGCAGAACATACTTCTTTATGCCTGTTTGTTGTTTTTCTTTTATTATTCCATCTAGATTAGCTATTTCAAGTCTTTACTATACTCTGTATAAGGAATAGTTTTCTCAGCAGTAAATTCTTCTCTGCTTTTTTTATTATATTATATCCTTCCATTTGGGAATCTTTTTTGCCAATAGGAGTAGTTTGCATTTTTATGGTCAGTGTTAACAATGCTTTAAATTTTAGCTTCATCATTTAGGCCATTTGCAGTTCTCACTGTTTTAGCAAAATTCACATTGAAGCTGAATTCTTTAGGGCTTTTAAAAAAAGAAACAATTACACAGTATGTGAATATACCAAAAAAAATAAACAGGTTACCTCAATTCAAGTACTAGGATGATGTGATATAATACCCCCAAATGCTTTCAGGAGTTAAATAATAATAACACTGGGGAGCACAATCAAAAGCAAGGAAGAAATGCTATTTTGAGATAATCTTAGAAATGAGATGGAAAGCTGATGATAAGGAAAAACATAGAAAGGCTGTTACAGATAGCGTCATTATATAGGAGAAAGGAATCACACCATTGGTGATGAGATTGTGTGGAGGGATGGAGGTGAGTATCAGGAGTGGAGAATAAAATAGAAAGAATTTCTGTGAAGTAAGGTGGACAAAGTCCATGGCAAGTTTAAAAACCAAGAGGTCATAAGTAATCCTTACCCATTCTGAAAAATGAGGACTGATGCTTAACAATATAACCTCCACTGGTTGCTTAGGAACTCTCTAGCTAGAGGCTAGCAATGAAAATGCTATTAAAGCTGTTATACTGTATATTGAACTACAGTATTCTGGTTATCTTTAATGAGTCAGAGTGTGATTTGGAAAATGACCCATCTTATCCCTCTATATTTATCTATACCTGTATTATGCATCCTTTCTGTAAATTGTTGAAGTGCTGGAATAAAGCTATCACAGTCCTCTTCTGGGAAGGCAGGCATTCTTGAATATGAAATAAAACTATCCGATATTGTTGGTATCAGGGAGTCCTGCTTCTACCAGACATTTGTATTCACTAGTTTGTCATTCAAAAGAAGTCTACTTGTAAATATTTTCTTTTCAGAAATACAGTACAATTATGTTCCAGTCAGAGCAGAAATTGAAAAGTAGGCTTTGTAGTTGTCTCAGGCTATTGAGAAAGAACATTATTTTCAGAGGGTTGTTGGCTATTAAGTTCTCTAGTTCAGTATTTGAGGTTTTTTCCCCAGAATGCCTTTGAGCATCCCAGCCTGAAAATGAAAAATGGAGATTACTTTGCTTAGGAGAAGCTTCAGAAAAGGAACCTGCCCTGAAACTATTATAGGGGCATAAGTTACTTTTACAGTTTTTTAAATTGCATGCCTACCCCCTTGCTCTCCCGATTACTTTTGTCTCATATTGCAATTTCACCTCTAATATGGAACCTTCTTTTCCTTCCTAAGTCTATTTCTCCCTCCCCCTCCCCTCTCCCAAGAGAACTTTCTTGATGTTTTTTATAGGTCTGTCATGATTTGTATCTGTTACAATTGGTTAAATAGCTTGTTTTATATTC
This sequence comes from Platysternon megacephalum, assembly GCA_003942145.1. Lineage (NCBI taxonomy): Eukaryota > Metazoa > Chordata > Testudines > Platysternidae > Platysternon > Platysternon megacephalum. The sequence continues at coordinate 24,686,250 of QXTE01000007.1, forward strand.
ATCCAATACCTACCAGGAGCAGAAGGTGATGAAACTGGATGCTACTACAACGTCCAAAAGATGAATTGGATGCAGTCTGGTCAAATGTGAACCTTGCCACCTGCTCACCCATTTTACATTTAATTCAAACTAGACTTCCAAGGTTAAGCTGGTGAACTTGATTAAATGTAGCCATTGCTATAATAAGCCAGCTAATTTTATGCACACGCTCTTTGTGTGTGATAAAGTGAATCCCATATTATCAGGGCATTGATACATTTCTCAACTGTTTGCTTAGTGATCACTGTTAAACTCTCAGCTGCCTAAGTTCAAGTGACTGGAAACATCTCTAATAGTTTGAGATGGGATTTATGTTCAAAACTATTAATAGTTTGTTTATAGGATGACCAGATTTTCCTGTTTAAAAACTGGATGTTTGTCCATGCTAGGAGGGGATTATGTGGTATAGTTAGAGGGGGGTTAGGGAGTTTGGCACAGGAGAAGGGAAGGCAAAAAGGATGGCCATTTCTCCCTCTTCTTCTTTGAGTAGTATCCCTATGGGTGCTCCACTGTAGGTGTGTCTCTGTGTCCCTGCCCTGCTGATCAGAGAATTTTGGTAGCAGTGTCTGTTTGCTTCTGTGCATGCATTGCCCTCCCCCTCTCCCATGCTCTGCCATGAGGCTAACCAACGAACCCTCCTCAGTTCCTTCTCAACTGCTCCTGCCTAGAGTTGGAGCTTTAGCTGTCCATTCGCGCAGATCATTAACTTCTTCAGAATTGTTAATTTTAGCTACCTTTTTGGAGCTTCCCTTTCTTTTCTTTACTCCTTCATCCTTATTACCAAAAGAATCTCCTTTTATTTTAGACTTTGTTTTTCTTTGGCACACACACACACAAACACACCCCATCTGCGGACCCCCTTGGTGTATGCCCAGTTCACTGGGTTCCAAGGACTGTCTCAAAAGCAAGGAATCTGTCTCGGTGACTGACGGATACTCTCGGTGTGTCTGCTGCTTGGAAGAGAACCACATTCTGCAGAAGTGTGGTTTGTGCCAACAACTGAAGCCTAGATCCAGAAAGGACACAGAACTGAGACTCAAGCTTCTCCTAATGGAGGCAGCCTTTGAATCACCCTCTGAGCCACGCCAAGACCCCAGATGGCGGGAAGCCTTGCCCAACCCTCTACTTCTAAGGTAGGTGAACTCAAGAAGATGCCCACAAGCCACTCATGTAAGGCCTCCAAGAAAAGGGCCGTGAGTCCCTCAGCAAGCCCTGACTGAGCTGAAAATGATCTCTGCCTCACTCGGTCTCATTGGTACCAACAGCACTGAAGCCGTCTAAGTCCAGTACCCAGGCTTGTGTGGTACCACCCCACCAGAGCATGTTGGCCTGCCAAAGTACCCAGTGGGCACGGGCAAGGAATCATCAATAGTGACTGGATTTGAGAAATCCAGAGAATCCACCCTGGGGAAGGTTCCTTCAGTACAGACATTGATGTCAGTACTGTCTTTGGCTTGCCAGGTACCCGGGGACCGCACTATCAGGTCCAAATCACCGACTCCTTTGATGTAGACCTCTCTGCACTGACAGCCACCATCAGTACCGACACCTTTGACACCACCAGACTTCCAGTACGTTACAAACCTTTGGTGTCTGATGCACCGGATTTACCGGGGCCCCGGTATCGAGTCCACCCAGAACTCCAGACTTGCTGGCAGCATCATGCTGTATACCCCCTTTTTCATCCACTGAGTCAGATAGTGAGTAAGAAGACGTGGTCTCTTGCCTCTTCTCTCACCCAATTCCAGTATGGACCTCAACTGTACCATCACATGGTACCAAGCACTGGGCCCCTTCCCACCCTCTCAGTGGCCCTACTGAGACCATTGGCAGGCACACACACACCGTGCCTCTTGTGACTCTAGCACGGCTTATAAAGAGCCAAGGAGACATCCTCCTTTGGCTGCTGCATCAAGGGCATGCAAACCCCCTGAACAATTGAGAGGAACAAGAGGCTGAAGTCGAAGAGGAAACTACACCACACACCCCCCCAGACTAATTTCTCATTGTCATCACCAGATGAGATGGTGATGCCGCCTCCACCATTGTTGGCAGATGACCTTAAGCTGTTTCAGGAGCTGGCCCAGTGAGTGGCAGAGGCACTGCAGATACCACTACAGGAGGTGAGCAGTCACACTACAAACTAGTGCACATTTTACATTCTTCTACCTTGTCCAAAGTAGCCCTCCCTATTAACAAGACCCTCTTGGACCCTGCCAAACTCATATGGCAGAACCCTGTATCAGTCCCGCCAACATGCAAGCGGGCCAACAAAAAGTATTACATGCCAGCAAAAGACACAGAATTTCTCTTCTCCCACCCACCTCACAATTTGATCATCATGGACGTGGAGGCTGCCAGCACATTTCAGATCCACTCACTACAACCAGGACTGGAAGCATCTAGATCTTTTGGGGAGAAAAACATTTTCATCAGCCACTCTTCAGTTCCATATTGCAAATTATCAAGCCTTAACAGCAAAATACAATTTCTTAAACTACTCAAAACTCAATTCCTTTATTGAGCAGCTCCCAGATTTGCACAAAGAGCAATTTAAAGCCATTGTTAATGAAGACTAACTGGTGGCAAAGACATCACTTTAGTCTGAACTTGACGCAGCTGACACTGCCGTCGTGATAAGATGAGCCTCTTGGCTGCACTTATCTGGGTTCCCCAAAGAGGTGCAAACAACTGGGGAGGACCTTCTTTTTCAAGGTACAAAACTGTTAGCTGAGAAGACGCTTCTCTTCACACTTTAAAAGACTCCAGGTCTATTCCTTGATGGCTCAGAATCTGGGCAGAATAAAAATATAACCCTCAGCCTTCATTCAGACCTTGTTCGCCACAATATTCATCTCAGAAATCATATGAACCCCAGAGAAAGTAGTCCAGGTTCCCCAAGTGGAAACTGTCAGGCTCTCAACCTAGTTCTTCACAGCCATCCATTTAAAAATGACAGTTTTGATGGGTTGGTCAAGGTCCCCACAGACCACTCTCCTCAATACCATCCAATGCTGAAAAACCTCTCTCATCCCTATGGATGCTGCCTCACCCCGTTCTGCAGCATCTGGGAACGGATAACCTCCAACAAATGGAGGTTGAAGATTATTCAATTATTCATCACCCTCTCCCACCCAAACACCCTTCCCCATCCCTCTTCAGGGACCCTTCTCATAAGAGCCTGCTACAACAAGAGAGAGACCATCTCCTCAGCATAGGAGTCATAGAGCCGGTGCTCATACATTTAAGAAGCAAAGGCTTTTACTCTTCCTACTTCCAGATACCCAAAAAAAAGGGAGGTTGGAGACCCATATTAGACCTCAGAGTGCTCAACACATTTGTCAAGGCGCAGAAGGTCAGGATGGTCACACTGACAACAATTATTCCAACATTAGAAAAGGGAGACTGGTTCTCGTCACTTGACCTACAAGATGCTTGCTTCCACATGTCAGTCATACCGAGTCACAGATGATACCTCAGATTCATACTAGGCCAAGACCACTACCAATACAGAGTACTCCCTTTTGGCCTCTCATTCACCCCCATAATATTCCCAAAAGGTCCTCTCAGTGGTGGCGGCTCACTTACGCTCCCAGGGCACTATGATTTACCCTTACCTGGACAATTGCCTCCCCAGGGCGTGTTCTTTTGCCAAAGCCCAGTGAGTTACCCAGACTACCCTGGATCTATTCAAGAATCTGGGTCTGCAAATCAATGCACAAAAATTGACATTAATACTGGTACAAAGACTAGAATTCATAGGAGCAGACCTCAACTCTGTCCGAGCAAGAGCACTCCTACATCACAGATTCCTCTGTTTCTCCATGCTTAGAGTGCAGTCCAGCACCCAAATATCAGCCAGACATTGCCTTCAGCTTCATGGCCACAGGCACATTGGTGATACCTTATGCCAAATTCCGCATGAGATGCCTCCAGTCATGGTTCAGTTTGGTTTGCAGACTGAACAAGAACAACCTAGACAAACTGCTAATGATGCCCACTAAAATCAAACAATCCCTGAATTCGTGGAAAGATCCAGCAAACTCTTGCACGGAAATCCAGTTTGCGCAAACTTCCCCCATCGCTACTTCTCACCATCAAAGCACCCCTCCTAGGATAGGTTGCACATCTCAATGATCTAACAGTATAGGGCAAATGGTCTCCATCCAAGACGTCCCTTCACATCAATTTACTCAAACTCAGAGCAGTCAGGAATGCCTGTGCTCACTTCCTGCCAATGATCAGAGGTACACACACAAAGGTCATGACAGACAATATAGCCTATATGTATTACATAAACCATCAAGGAGGTGCCAGATCATCCTCCTTTCGTATGGAAGCACTAAAGCTATGGAGTTGGTGCATTTCCCACAACATTACAATATCAGCGGCTTACTTACCAGGAGTACATAACATGATAGTGAACAGTCTCAGACACAAATTCCTACATGACCATGAGTGGGGGATAGACTCAATGATACTCCACAACATATTCCAGTGATGGGGGTCACCAATAATAGATTTGTTCTCTTCTTACTGGAACAAGAAATGCCCATGGTCCTGCTCCAGAGTGGTCATTGGCCAGCATTCAATGAGGGACGCTCTCCTCTTCTCATGGGACAAGGGCCTCCTTTATGCCTTTCCCTCATTCCCTCTATTGCTGAAAGTCTTGTTGAAAATAAAAAAGAGAAAAAGCAAACATCCTACTGATCTCTCTCACCTGGTCCAGACAGATATGGTACCCTTACCTGTCACAAATGGCGCTGTGTCCACCACTGACTCTTCCGATCATTCCTTACCTCCTCTTGCAGAACAAGAGATGCACTCTCCATCCCAACCTGTGGATAATACAGCGTCAAAGCCTTCATGGTTCCAGCTCATAGAGACATCATGTTCTGAAGAGGTACAGGAAGTGTTATTACACAATAGGAAAATGACTACCTGTCATACTTATCTACAGAAGTGAACTAGGTTCCAGATCTGATGCCAGTCCAAAAGGGTCACACTGGATATGGCCACTCTACCCATAGTCCTAGACTATATGTTGGATCTCAAGAAATTGGGACTCTAGAAGGGTGCTCCATTTTTTCCCCACTTGATTACAAAGAGGTTTCTCAAAGGCATAGTTGGACCTCTTTTCCCAACCCAAGCTTCCTACCCCACAATGGGACTTCAATCTAGTATTAAAAGGACTAACTAGACTGCCCTTTGAACCCATGGCCCCCTTGTTCTTTAACTCACCTTTCCGTGAAGATGGCATTCCTGATTGCCATTACCTCGGCAAGAAGGATAGGGGAGATAGTGGCCATGATGGCACATCCCCATTCACAGAATTCTTCCCAGACAAAGTCACGCTTAGACCACATCCAAAGTTCACCCCCAAGGATTTCACATGAACCAACACTTTCACCTTCCAACCTTTTATCCTAAGCCTAACCAGGATAATAGGGAAGCCATCCTCCATATGCTAGATGTAAGAAGAGCATTGGTCTTTTATTTGGACAGGACAAAAAATTTTTAGAAAATCTCTGAGACTCTTCCTCTCCATTTCAGACGGGCCCAAAGGCACAGCGATTTCAGCTCAAAGACTCTCTAAATGGCTCTTGAACTGTATCAGACTCTGTTACCAGATTCCAACTGAGCACCTCCATCTACAGTCCGCACACATTCTACGAGACCGGTTTCCTCATCCGTCGGGTATCCCTATATCAGAAATCTGCAGAGCAGCTACCTGGACATCGGCACATACCTTTGCAGAACACTCTGCCATCCTGGGGGACTCAGATGCCAAATTTGGCACCACGGTACCATCATCCATAACAGACTCGACTCCGAAGCCCCAGCCTCCAGTGAGGGACTGAACAGACACTGTTACCAAAATTCTCCAATCAGCAGCGCAGGGATGCAGACACACCTACAGTGGAGCACCCATAATTACTGCAGAAGGTGAGTAACTTCTTATGCATTGTCTTTTTTCCGTTTCTTCATCTTTATCCTGCCTTCCTTCGTCCTCTCTCCTTCCACTATCTCCCTTTTCCTCTTGCCTCCCTAGTTCCCACCCTCATATCTCCCACTTCCTCTGTTTGGCACATTTAGTGATTCTCAGGCCTTTCTCTCAGCCCACACACAATCTTTGTTTCCAAGCCCTCCCCCCCACCCCATCTCATTCTCACCTGCAGTTCAGTGGAGGTGAGCAGAAAAGTGGATGCCTGTCCCTCATCTAGGTCAGTAGCAGCATTGTACAGCTGTGCTGCCTGTAGGTTTGCCTTTCAATGTCCAGAGTCTTAGACTGCAAAGGAATGTGACTCTTATAGAGGGCTGATCTGAAGTGGGTGCACACAGATGGGTTTCATGGATGGGATAGCAACAGCATTGTAGTATGACCAATCTCTGTAATGATCCCTAAAATGCATATGTTTGCCCATCTTGCCATTAGTTTAATCAATTCAGCTTCTTAGTGGCTCCTCCAGATGACAGATTTGCTGGGATTTACACAACTCTGCATTCTATAAAGCTGATGGGGACATACTGGTGTGCGACCATTGTGAACAGGAGTTAGGTTAGTTTTTTGGCAGGGGAGGAGAGGACAGGATTTTTTATTTTTTTTTAAATACAGGGGATATATAACTGGTGGTAACTTGCAGGCCTGGCAAAAAATGCTTAGGCTGGCCATAGTTGTAAAGAACAGCCAGCTGACAGCTCTAGGAGCTCTGTTTTTGGCTCTACCATAGAGACTTGTCTGGGCAGGCATGATAATTACATTGTAAACTATTATATTGCTTGTCCAGTTTGGTTACATAAGTAGTCCCTGTGAGGATTATGCCTTGGCTTCCTGCACAAGTCATGAACTGTGAAAATGAAACTAAACTTTCTTTTGTCCCCATCTCCTCTCCATCTGAGCTGACCCCTGACCACCATATTGGGGCTGCCAGCTGTTTTGACTTTGGGAGAAAATGAGTTGTACAGCTGAAATTGAGCCCACCATAAGGTGCCTACATGAGACACCACTCATCTAATTATTATACAAGGCTGTCATGTGCTAGTAAAATATTAATTTGGAAATGTGACCTATGCAACTAGGCATGGTCCATTAACTGCTTGGTTTTATGGGACTTGTACTAACCATCCTCCAAAAAATTCACATTTGGGAGTATTAGAGCATGGGGCTTTTCCTCCTTCTTACAAAGATAAATGACCCAATCATTGGTACAAAAGGGGATGTACCCTGAGCCTCATTGTCTTCCCACCCATCATAACTTTGTGATATTTATTGATCCGGAGGAGACATAATGTCTAAGGGAAAATATTATTTGCTATTTTATTCACTTGCCATCTGTAGACTTACATGCCAGGAAGAAAAACAGTAACTATAGTTCAAAAGCATGACTTGTGAACTAAACAGGGCTGTAAATTATGAAACAGTACTCTGCTTCATTTCTCTGCCCAGGAAAACCAGTCAGAAAGATTACTCTGTACACAGCTTTTCCAGACTGAAACTGAGAAATAAAGGCAGAAAGGGACCATAATTATCATTTAGATAATATTTTTCCTGTGAAAAAACATTTATCGCCATCAATACTCACTTCACCCATAATTCATGTCTCATCTTCTGCTGCTGCTATCTGACATTTATATGTAATAGCATCCTTGGTGTATGAGAGAGTGTGTGTCACAAGAGAAAAATGACCACATGCTCGTAACGCTATTCTCTTCTGGAGGGTCTAAAATGGAGCAGCACAGATGTATGAATTTATGATTTATTTTCAGGTTTCAAGGTTGATTTCAAGGTTTTTAAAGATGAAATGTATTCTTGATGCTTTGAAACAATGTGTTTTCTTTCTGCCTTTCCACTATTGTCTTTAATCTTATTTCGTGTGACAGTTTTCTCATTATTTGCTTTTGTATTTGTTTTCCTTTATGTACTTAACCTGTAATTAATATTTTAAGATAGGCTGGCAATGCATTGGCAATGGCAACTTATTTGCTGGTTAGGTGACTTGAAACCTGTGATGTGGACAGAAATAGAGGGCAACTTAGCTATGCATTTGGTCACAGAAAGTTGAGAACATTGCCCTCACCAGCTGGTGACAGCAGCTACTGCCAAGTGAAAAATGGAACAGGAGTGCAATTGGGAGCTGCTCACCTACAGCCTTTGCCAATGTTAAGATGGTAAATGAAGCCCACAAAAAGAGAGGAAAGGTGAGGAAATTTAAGGAAAAAGAATGTAGAAAACGTTGATACCAATGGATTCAGTTCTTTATTGATAAGTTGTCAGATAACTTGGTTCAATCAAATTATATAAATCAGCACAATACAAAAGGAATTAATAATTTACCCAGTCTTCATTATTCCAAATTTATTACAACTACGATCCGTTTTTTATACCTCAGCTGTTTACAACAGATAGAAAATTCTATTTGATTAATTAAAGACCTTACACACCTGTTCTTATCTAGTTTCCAATTATTTTGCATATCACAAAGGCATCTTATACCTGTTATCCCTAAAACACATAACTGGCACTGCTCATATGTACAAATCTTAAAAGAACATACATCTTGTTTTTGCCAGTTTCTACATGTACAAGGAACAGAGATCATGCACAGTTTACTACAAATATATTTCCACTATATACTTGGCATGATTTGCAAAGCATACTTGGGAGTATGGCATGTAATTAGCATAAGTATAGTATAACTTTTAGAAGTATAGCAGAACTCCGTTTATCCGATCTAATTGGGACTGGAACCAGATCGGATAATAAAGACCAATGTGCCGCTGGTTGTGATTAACATGGCGGGTCAGATAAATGGGGTTCTACCTTATATGATATTGGCTAACCATGTGAATATATTTTCAAGGTACTGTAATTAATTTACCACCACCACTAAAGGGAGAACCTCCTGGTGTTTTTTGGTTTTGTTTCTTCCATTACCGCCTTGATGTCATCTGGTGAGTTGTTTTTGAGATGGATTATAAATAGGGCTCTCAAGCGATTTAAAAAAAAATCGTGATTAATGGCACAATTAAAATAATTAATCACGACTCATCGCACTGTTAAACAATAATAGGATACCACTTATTTAAACTGTTTTGGATGTTTTCTACATTTTCAAATATATTGATTTCACTTACAACACAGAATACAAAGTATACAGTGCTCATTTTATATTTATTTTTATTACAAATATTTGCACTGTAAAAAACAAAAAATAGTATTTTTCAATTCACCTAATACAAGTATAGTAGTGCAATCTCTTTATCATGAAAGTTGAACTTACAAATGTATAATTATGTACAAAAAAACCTGTATTCAAAAATAAATCAATGTAAAACTTTAGAGCCTACAAGTCCACTCAGTCCTACTTCTTGTTCAGCCAATCGCTCAGACAAACAAGTTTGTTTAAATTTGCAGGAGATAATTCTGCCCGCTTCTTGTTTACAATATCACCTGAAAGTGTGAACAGGCATTCGCATGGCACTGTTGTAGCTGGCGTCGCAAGATATTTATGTGCCAGATGCACTAAAGATTCATATCTCCCTTCATGCTTCATCCACCATTCCAGAGGACATATGTTCATGCTGATAACGGGTTCTGCTCAATAACCATCCAAAGCAATGCGGACCGATGCATGTTCATTTTCATCATCTGAATCAGATGCCACCAGCAGATGGTTGATTTTCTTTTTTGGTGGTTCAGGTTCTGTAGTTTCCGCATTGGAGTGTTGCTCTTTTAAGACTTCTGAACGCATGCTCTACACCTTGTCCCTCTCAGATTTTGGAAGGCACTTCAGATTCTTAAACCTTGGGTCGAGTGCTGTAGCTATCTTTAGAAATCAAACGTGTGCTGGATCATCATCCAAGGCTGCTATAACATGAAATATATGGCAGAATGCGGGTAAAACAGAGTAAGAGACATACAATTCTCCCCCAAGGAGTTCAGCCACAAAATTAATTAATGCGTTATTTTTTAATGAGCATCATCAGCATGGAAGCATGTTCTCTGGAATGGTGGCCGAAGCATGAAGGGGCATACGAATGTTTAGCATATCTGGCACGTAAATACCTTGCAATGCCAGCTACAAAAGTGCCATGCGAAAGCCTATTCTCACTTTCAAGTGACGTTGTAAATAAGAAGTGGGCAGCATTATCTCCCGTAAATGTAAACTAACTTGTTTGTCTTAGTGATTGGCTAAACAAGAAGTAAGACTGAGTGGACTTGTAGTCTCTTAAGTTTTACATTGTTTTGTTCTGAATGCAGTTATTGTAACAAAAAATCTACGTTTGTGGGTTGCACTTTCACCATAAAGAGATTGCACTACAGTACTTGTATGAGGTGAATTGAAAAAATACTATTTCTTTTGTTTGCCATTTTTACAGTGCAAATATTTGTAATAAAAAATAACAATATAAAGTGAGCACTGTCTACTTCGTATACTGTTGTAATTTAAATCAATATATTTGAAAATTTAGAAAAACTTCCAAAAATATTTAATAAATTTCAATTGGTATTCTACTGTTTAACAGTGTGCTAAAAACTGCGATTAATTTTTTAATCATGATTAATTTTTTTGAGTTTATCACGTGAGTTAACTGCGATTAATCGACAGCCCTACTTATAATCATAGGGCCAAATTCTGCTCTTACACAGTGTAAATCTAGAATAACTCCATTGACCTCTGGGGTTATGCCATTGTAACAGAATATGATTTATAGTAAATAACAAAAACCACTCTTAGGATATGTCTTTATAGTAAAGTTAAGCTGGGTGATCAGCACCTGGGTTAGCCTTGCTCGGGTTTGACCAGCCACACTGCAAAGCCATTTGAGTTAATGAGTCCACACTGGTATTGTACTTACTGCTGTCAGGCATTAGGACTTCTGGAGTCATATGGTTCTCTAGTGCTGCAGGAGGCTGATTCTTTCCCAGTGAATTGTGGAAGAAGTTGTCTGTCCTGGGCACATGGAAGGAATTGTGGGGAGGCATTGGAGGACTATCAGCGCTCCAGTGGTTTAGCTTGCATCCTCATTGCAAAGTGGGTGAATTACCAGCCCAAGTGTAAGCAGCACTTGAGCTTTAGCCTAGCCCTAGGAAAGGCTAACTAGCCTGGGTATAAATCTGCACCACAGTCAGGCCAGAGGGTTTGTGTATAGATGGGAGCCAGGTTGGGGCAACACCTGAGTAAGACCCAAGTTAACTTTGCATTGAAGATAAGCCCTTAAATAAACCAAACCAAGAAGAGTTGAGAAAATCAGGCCTATAAATCATTATAGATATGCTAAGCATTACTATTATTATGCTCTAGCACTGTGAGGAAAGCAGCTTCTTTATCTACTTAATAGTGCTTCCTGGACTATCAGCATTCTACAAACAATAGTTAGAGAATTGGCTAAGAGAGCTTGTAATGAGATATGGAGCCTTTCACCTGTAGATTACCAGTTTTAATCTGTCTCATGTTGGTAATATCCAAATGTTATCTACTAGCATTTCAGTTTTTCCAGCCTATTTCGCAGTGGGCAGATATCCACATTATTTCACAACAAAATACTACAACGTTTGGCCTTAACTGTTTTTTTCCCCCCACAGTCTCAGCAGAGATAAAAAAAACTGAGCATGCATATGGCCAGATTGTCATATTCTCTTTTGTTTTGAATAGTACTTTACTCTATGAACAGATCCATTGAAATCAATGGAGCTACTCATCAAGTAAGGTGAATGAGTGAGTTTTATAATCCGACCCATAGTGATTCTACTGTGCTTTTCAAAGCAGAGTTGGGGCACATGGTAGGGCAGTGAACAACCCTGCTCTGTCTTCTTCTAGATTCCTACAGGTTATGTTTGAGACACATTGGCTGGGCAGTGTGAGGAATTTGTACTGTATTCTGTGGATAAATAATGGCCACTCTGTCAACTTTTATCAGCGCTAAATTCACTTCTAAAAATTTACTAACTTAGACACTTTACATTTTCCTTTACAATACTAAAAATGGTTACCATGTTGTGCATTATAATGACTTATTGAACTTCAACATAAAATTGATGTAATTTCAGAATTTGAGTGCAAAAATGCAGTTAGTTTTTTAATAATCATTTAAATTTTACGTGGCTGAACATTTTGGTTGAAAATAAAGATTTATAATGTGCTGATGCAGTCTTTAATTATAATAATGCAAATGCTGTGATTATGATGGTATAATATACTCTACAATCATTATATGCAGGAGTAAGTGCTCACACATATACAACTTTTACTGTCACAAATAACTTCTCACCTCATCCCCATTTTTATTCATCAACCTCACTGACCTCTAGTTATGGAGCTGGACACCTAAATTTTCCTGTATGTACAGTCCCCATCCCCCAGTCTGAGGGTATGGACTTGCGCTTCTTCATGAAAACTGTTCCATATGTCATCTCAACGCTTCAGGGAAGTAATCCTTCAGGTTAAGCATTCACAAAATGTGAGCTGAGACTCCTTGGAAGTTGTGAGGGTTGTACTGGGTGGCTGTAGCATCACAGATGCCTGTATGGTCCCAGGATGAACTCATTGCAGCCACCAGAAGGTATAAGCTTGCTTGCTGATTCAGTGTGCTATGAGAAGATTGGCCAACCCCTTTACCGTATACCCATTCTTAGTGTAAAATCTTTATAAACAAAAACGTTCTTTGTAACCCTCAAGATATATGCATTAGTCTTCAACATGAGAACAAAATTATGCCGTCCTACCTGTTGTTTACCCCTTCTTGTGTTGTCATCGCTTCCAGTTTTTCTCAACTTACCTTTGGCCTCGATGATGCAAGTAGATGACTACCTTTAAGCCCACATGGACTCCACTGAATTCTATGGGCATAATGGTAGCAAGTCCAGGGTCTTGGATTGCAAGCCCTTTAGGAGAAGGAATACATCTTTTATTGGTTTTGTAAAATACAATGCACGTCTGCAGAACTATATAGATAGTAAATAGTAATAAAGTTGATGAGTTAGGAAACTGGGCCCTCCCAGCCACAAAAGCTGACATTGCCTCAGATTTTCTCCCTTATCTGCTTTCCCTTCAGGACTGACTCTTGCATCTTCTGCCTTCTCCCTCCCTTCCTCCTCCCCACCCCTACCCCCCGCCAAAGCCTTTCCTTCTTTCCTCACTTCTTTCAACATTTTAAAAACATTTTCCCAACTTTTTTCTTTGTTTTTAATTTTTAAAATCTTTTTAAAAGATCAACCTTTAAAAATACTTTCATTTTCCCAGATAGCACTGCAGGCTCCACAGACTGTTTCCGCTTGCTGGCGGTGGTAGGATGGACAGTCTGGGTTCTAGTCATTCAGGAGATGAGAGGAAGTTTCATGGCTTTTCTTCATAACACTTTCCACTCAAGCGTTCAGCACAAGCACAGAACCCCAGCTGGAACACCCCAAAATTATCCAGGTCACTAGGGTGTAGCAGCTGTCCTGCCAGAACCATCAGTGGGCTCCACCACACCTCATTCCTTCCCCACTCATTCTTCATCGCTGCTACCAGAGCAGGAACTCTCAGGAAAAGTGCTGCCCTGTGTAGTGCTGTATGTGGTAGAGATGAGAAGTGTGGGAATTGCATAATACCCAGATTGAGCACTACCTTGCTCAGGAAGATAAATCAGTTATCTGCTTTGCAGTGATTAACTCTGTCTCTTGCCTTAAACATCAGTCTAGGAGATTGTCTGTTGTACATTTTGTTTAACATGTACCCAAGGGGTTTGAAGTCGCAAGCATCTGCTATGGCCACTCCTTTTCCACTAATACAGGCTAACGTTCGTGCCAGTAGTAATCTTCCTCATTTCTTAACACTTACTTTGACTAAATAGCCATATCCTTATTTCTTGCCATTTATATATAAACAATGTATAATGGGTAGTTATAATTAATTATTTATAAGTCAAAGGACAAAGAACAGAGGAATGGCTGGATATCGAGTAGCATTGTAATTTTCAGGAAAGGCAAAAGTGCCAGCTGGTGATCACAGTTGCTAAATGAATGATATGGTCCAAACATTTGATGCAAACTCATTTATGGAGCTGGAGAACCTTCATGTGGGACAACAAAACAGTTTTATTTTCATATTTGAATCACATGGCAATTAAAATAATTACAATAAAGTGAAGTGCTTGTAAATATTTTGTAACTTAAATCTTTAAAAACACCCACAGTTGTTGTTCTCTTTTAAAGACACAAGTTAGTGTCTACATTTTGCACCTTATTATGCTAAACAAGCACTTTTAAAGAGGGGCGCACACAGGAAAATGCCTCGATAGAAAATATGTAAAGACAAGCAATTTTGTTGTCCTCAATATTTCTGATTGCCTTTTGCAAGCTGGAATTGTCTCACTGCTGCCTGTCCCTTTTACCCATGAGAATTTTGGCATGATGAGTTTTGCAGCATGCACATAAGCTGTACTTAAGGCCATGTTAACAGTCCTGATAATGTATCTTCTAGGTTTCCTCTACGCTCAGAACAGTACCAAACGCAGCATTAAAGAGCGGCTTATGAAGCTCTTGCCCTGCTCAGCTGCCAAAACGACATCTCCTGATATTCAAAGCAAGTTTTATTTTTCACTTGATTTTGTTTTTAGGTTTGCATGTGTCACAAGCTATACTTTTTTAAATTATGTTATTAACTGCTCATTTGGGAGACAAGATATCTGCTAATGACTCAAATGATCTACTGACGTTTAAGAGGTAATTCTGGATGGGTATGTCGACTCTCAGCATTTTTATCCTTGCTCAAATTGATGTCAAGGTGTCATTGCCATGAGTAGCTGCTGTGTATTTTTCCTCTGAAAGCTAATTAAGAATTAGGGAGACAAGATGAGTGAGATAACTTTTTATTGGACCAACTTCTGTTGGTGAAAGACAAGCTTTCGCACTTACAAGTTTGAAATCATCCTCCTTTCACCAATAGAAGTTGGTCCAATAGACGATATTACCTCACTCACCTTGTCTTTCTAATATCCTGGGACTAACACAGCTACCCCAACCTTGTAAACAATTAAGAATTAGTTCACTGGATAAAGGCAGTAGCGTAGCTAAGGGGGAAGCTGGGGGAGCAGCCGCTCCCCCATTGAGCACAGTGGTGCCTTAGGCCGCCCATTCCACCTCGTAGGCAGAAAACACAAAGCACCAAGCCCGATGTTGTGTGGCCGAGCGGAGGGAAAAGGGTGAGTTAATCATGAGGTTTTAGAGCCAGTCATGGTTTCTGCAGCTTGCAAAAAGTTGTGACTCCTAAGGAAAGGCTTGGTCTGTGTGTGGGACAAAGGTGTTAATGGTTTTTAAACTGGCATTTATGGCCAGCCCATAGAACAATACCAGTATAACTGGTTCTGGGGGGAAGCAATTGTAACTACTTAACAGTGAACTGCTTTGGAGGTAACACTTTACAGTGCATGTGCGAGAGAGAGAGAGAGAGGGCAAGAGAAAAAGGAAAGATATACCTACGTCCTTTCAGTACTCTGACTCTATCTGTGAAAGAATAATTGCTCGGACCCACCTCATCCTGGTATTGTATATGGGCTAAATTGAACAGAGGTAAATCCACTTTAACAACAATAGGATCATCCTCTATAAATTGGTTAACATAATAATGGGTTTAAGAGTAACTTTTTGGGCCCAATTGTGAGCTGGTCAGGAAATGTAGACCTGGGAGTCCCCTTAGCCAAGCCCAGAATTTGAGAGTTGCAGAGCGCCTACGCTGGCCCTAGTGTAACTTTAAGCAGCCTCAGGGGCTATTCCAATTTATAATAGATTTCCACACCCACCAATGGGCTACTCTGGCAGGCCAAAATAGCTGGAGCACCGAGCAGTCTCTCTGTGCTTCCTCCCACACTCAGAGCTTGCCCCTACACTGGGGAAGGGGAAGAGTGATACTGTAAGGCAGGGGTGGGCAAACTTTTTGGCCTGAGAGCCACATCTGGGTATGGAAATTGTATGGCGGGCTATGAATGCTCACAAAATTGGGGGTTGGGGTGCAGGAGGGGGTGAGGGCTCTGGCTGAGGGTGGGGGCTCTGGGTTGGGGTCAGAAATGAGGAGTTCAGGGTGCGGGAGGGGGCTCCAGACTGCGACAGGAGGTTGAAGTGCGGGGGGAGGAGGGGAGGGCTCCGGCTGGGCGTACGAGCTCTGGGTTGGGGCTGGAGATGAGGGGTTGGAGGTGCAGAAGGGTACTCGGGGATGGGACCAAGGGGTTTGGAGGGTGGGAGGGGGATCAGGGCTGGAGCTGCGCTGAGCCAGCCCCCGGCTGGAGTGCCGGAACGGGGCAAGCCCTGGACCCCGCTCCCCAGCAGCAGCTTGAGGGCCGGATTAAAACATCTGAAGGGCCAGATGCGGCCCCTGGGCCGTAGTTTGCCCACCCCTGCTGTAAGGCCATTATGCTAGTCCTGTGCCACTTAGGAGAACCCTTTGTGATGGGTGGAATTCCCAGCTGGAGAGTGCCGGGATGCTTTCTTGCCCCTTTATGCCATAGGAATAGTACAAAGTTTCTGGAATGTAGCACAGAATCAGAGGCTGTGACTGTTGTATGGGGCTTGGGTAAGAAATCTAAGGGTCAGCATGGAAAGGAAAGGTTAAGACCAACAATTGCAGATGGGGTGATATTCAATTGTATAATTGGAGAGGATAGAAAGTTTATAAACAAACTGGAGGAAACAGACAAGAGACAACAGAAAAGAGAGAAATAAAATCAAGTGAAAATAAGCAAAGATTAAAAACCATAAAAAAGAAAGAAAAAAGTGAAAATAGAATAGGGATGAAAAATAACAAAAAATAAATAAAAAGAGGCAGTGAAAAAAACCAAAAAGAGAGGAGAAAATAGTTAGAGGTTTAATGCAAAGAGAAGGAGAAATAGGTGGAGGTTAAGAACAATTAAAAGTGGAAGTTAGGTTTGGAGTTGAATACAGTGTGATAGAAAACCTCTTACATTGTATTCATTCATAAGTTGTCTCACTACAGACTGATCCTGAAGAGTATTACTCACTTGAGTAGTCCCATTTAAGTCAACAGGAGATGATGTGGCCTAATGGATAGGGCCCTAATCTGAATATCAGGAGACTTGGGTTTCATTCTTGGCTCAAAAACAATGAGGAGTCCGGTGGCACCTTAAAGACTAACAGATTTATTTGGGCATAAGCTTTCGTGAGTAAAAAACCCACTTCTTCAGATGCATGGAGTGAAAATTACAGATACAGGCATATATACAATGGCACATGAAGAGAAGGGAGTTACCTTACAAGTGGAGAACCAGTGATGACAAGGCCAATTCAGTCAGGGTGGATGTTGTTCACTCCCAATAATTGATGAGGAGGTGTCAATACCAAGAGAGGGAAAATTGCTTTTGTAGTGAGCCAGCCACACCCAGTCCCTATTCAACCCCAAATTAATGGTGTTAAGTTTGCAAATGAATTGTAACTCTGCAGTTTCTCTTTGAAGTCTGTTTCTGGAGTTGTTTTTGTTGAAGGATGACTACTTTTAAATACTTTTAAAAATGTCCAGGGAGATTGGCGTGTTCTCCTACTGGCTTTTGTATGGTAACATACAAAAGCCTGTAGGAGACTGTGATACTTGCCCATCTTTACAAAAAGCTTTGTGACCTAAAGCTGAAAAGAACTGAACATTGGTATTAGTCATGACTATAGGTTTGCAATTTAAGTTGTTTAGAAAGCAACCTTTCTGTATATCTGTGAAGAGCCTAGCATGCTTTTTGCCGCTATATAAATAAAGCGCCTGTTTTTCCAGGGTTTATTAATTTCATTTTTCAGGGGTTATTTTTAGCAATTTTTGAGTTTTTTTGTAAATGTCCAAAAATCAGGGAGTTTGGGGGCTTTCTCTGTATATATTGTAATGAGTAATCTCTTTGTAATGTTCCCTAGCGTGGTTTAGCATGTACTACTTCAAACAGCAGTATGTTAAAGTGCACTAGGGAACCTTTAGTGTCTAGCAGGGTCTACATAGACCGATTAATGAGTAATATGTTAGTGTGCTTTAGAAATCACACTCCCCTAGTTCACATTACTGCTCCATGGAGACCAGTCCTTAGATACAAGTAATGATTTCCAGTGTTTTTCTGGTGTTTATTGGATAAATATCGATTTTGGTGGGAGTTTTTGTATCAGGGTGTCTTTCAATGTTTATCATTTAAAACCTAAAATTATAAGCCCTATATACAAATAATAGTAATCTGCCCTCCCACCAATAAAATAGATTGTTGCACAAACAATAAAAAGTATTTACAAACAAGTTTTTTAGCATGAGACTTGCACTTGCTTGCTAATAAGTGGTGTTGTCCACCAAGTAAGGCAAGTTGAAGTAAAACTTACATAGAAGTTCACTGTATTTGGGAACGGAATATTAAAAAGGGAACATGGAGTCAGTATCTTTCTTTGTGCTTTAGTCAGTAATATAGCACTAATTTTAAGTGTCAAGGCAACTGAAGACACCCGTCATCACTATTTATTATCACCTTTTGACATAACTGCTATTTGGTTTGGCCAGACAGCATTCCAGAGTACTAGAAAGAAAGTGAGCATTACCGAAACATAATTTGTTTTGTACATTGTGAACTCTTAAGTGACTGTAAGGGATATAATTTCAAAACAAGTACTTGATGACCATAAAAACAGGCATGCACACAATTATTTGTGCTAAATCTTAATTTCTTTGATCAACTCAGATAATATTGCATGGAAAATAGATAGATACTTGCATGCATATAGGCCCCAATTCAGCATTCTATCCCAGTTCAGCAAAACATTTAAACATCTGCTTTATTTTAGCTATGTGCTTAATTCCCATTAATGCAACTTAAACCCAGGTTTAAAGTTAAGTACACATCCTTGCCAACTCTGAATTTTTACACTAGTGACATGCTTTTGGATGGAGCTGGAGCCATTCTTGCAATGACCTAAGAAGCTCCAGCCCTCTGACGGATTGTTGGCCTCTTAGGGCAGAGTAACAAGTCAGAGATGCTGCAGACAGAGCTCTCTCCCTCCCTATAGCAACCCAAAGTATTCTCACATGAGCAAGGAGGGAGCAGAAAAAGCCCAGCCAGGTCAGGGTGACTTTTCTTCCTTCCTTCCCTCCTCCTTTGACCAACCGGTCCTTCTACTCTGTCGCTCTCCCTCTCCCTCCCCTTCCCTGCAGCACCCAGCCTGAGAAGGGGTAGAGTAGAGTGAAGAGCTGGGGGAGCTGCCCCCCAGCCTGGAAGAGGGAGAAGAGATCCCACTGCACCGCCCTCCCGGGCATGGGAGAGGAGCAGAAGTGAGGCTGGGGAAGTGGAATTGATGCTGGGAGTAGAACTAATATGGGTGGGCCGAAGTAATGGGGTAAAGGCCGGATAGGAGACGGGTAAATGTGGGAGTGATTGCTTGTGCAACAGGGGCCAAAATCTGACCCAGTACATTTGGGAGAGAGGGCCACATGAATTGTCACACACTGGGAATAAGTAAGGGAGTTCAAAATCAAGACAGATTCCCCCCCCCCCCCCCCCCCCCCCCAAAAAAAAACAACAACAACAAAACAAAACCCACAAGATAGTTTTTCTTTAAAAAAATCTTATGATTTTTTGGGGTCTTGATTCAATACTTAAATGCTTTGCTGAATGAAGTTGGACTTCAGTACGTGCTTAAATGTGTTGCTGATTTGGGACAAAATTGAGGGATAATGTACAGAAAATAGATAGTTATTGTGCATGCTGTCTGGAGAGGCTCATAAACAAGAATACCAACCTCCAGACAGTCTGTGAAGAAGCAGGCCACAAATACTTAGATTTGATCAACCAAGTAACAATATACATGGAGTCACAGACAGTCCCCATTGGCATTTCGAGCTATCTTTGTGATAGAACATAAGAACAGCCATACTGGTCAGACCAAATGTCCATCTAGCCCAGTATCCTGTCTTCCAACAGTGACCAATGCCAGGTGCCGCAGAGGGAATGAACAGAACAGGTAATCATCAAGTGATCCATCCCCTGTCGCCCATTCCCAACTTCTGGCAAACAGAGGCTAGGGACACCATCCCTGCCCAGCCTGGCTAATAGCCATTAATGGACCTATCCTCCATGAATGTATCTAGTTCTTTTTTGAACCCTGTTATAGTCTGGGCCTTCACAATATCCTCTGGCAAGGAGTTCCACAGGTTGACACTGCGTTGTGTGAAAAAAAACCTCCTTGTATTTGTTTTAAACCTGCTGCCTATTAATTTCATTTTGTGGCCCCTAGTTCTTGTGGTATGAGAAGGAGTAAATAACACTTCCTTATTTACTTTCTCCACACCAGTCATGATTTTATAGACCTCTATCATATCCCCCCTTACTCGTTTCTTTTCCAAGCTGAAAAGTCCCAGTCTTATTAATCTCTCCTCATATGGCAGCCGTTCCATACCTCTAATAATTTTTGTTGCCCTTTTCTGAAACTTTTCCAAGTCCAATATACCTTTTTTGAGATGGGACGACCACATCTGCAGGCAGTATTCAAGATGTGGGCATACCATGGATTTACATACAGGATTTACATACAGACAAGATATTTTCTGTCTTATTATCTACCCCTTTCTTAATGATTCCCAACATTCTATTTGCTTTTTTGACTGCCACTGCACATTGAGTGGATGTTTACAGAGAACTATCCACAATGGCTCCAAGATCTCTTTCTTGAGTGGTAACTGCTAATTTAGACCCCATCATTTTATATTTGGGATTGGGATTATATTTTCCAATGTGCATTACTTTGCATTTATCAACATTGAATTTCATCTGCCATTTTGTTGCCCAGTCACCCAGTTTTGAGAGATCCTTTTGTAGCTCTTCGCAGTCTGCCTGGGACTTAACTATCTTGGGTAGTTTTGTATCATCTGCAAATTTTGCCACCTCACTGTTTACCCCTTTTTCCAGATCATTTATGAATACGTTGAATAGGACTGGGCCCAGTACAGACCCCTGGGGGACACCACTATTTACCTCTCTCCATTCTGAAAACTGACCATTTATTCCTAGCCTTTGTTTCCTATCTTTTAACCAATTACCAATCCATGAGAGAACCTTCCCTCTTATCCCATGACTGCTTACTTTGCTTAAAAGCCTTTGGTGAGGGACCTTGTCAAAGGCTTTCTGAAAATCTAAATACACTATATCCACTGGATCCCACTTGTCCACATGCTTGTTGACCCCTCAAAGAATTCTAGCAGATTGGTGAGGCATGATTTCCCTTTACAAAAATGATGTTGAATATTCCCCAACAAATTATGTTCATCTGTGGCTGACAATTTTGTTCTTTACTATAATTTCAACCAGTTTGCCCAGTACTGAAGTCAGGTTTACCGGCCTGTAATTGCCAGGGTCACCTCTGGAGTCCTTTTTAAAAATTGGCGTCACATTAGCTATCCTCCAGTCATTTGGTGCAGAAGCTGATTTAGATGGTCACTTTACACGAGAGATCACAAAATACTCTGAGGTTACTCTGAGTCCTAAGGGACCAGTCACTTACCCGAGGTCAATTGGCACCTTTGATCACACACCAAAGATAGTGCTTGTAGCCAGTCCTGTAACAAACAAACTAAAGGTTTATTAACAGGGAAATATAAATGAGTTATTTACAAGGTTAAAGCAGGTCACACACACATACACATGTTAGTCTTAAATTCTAAATGATGATAGAACTTCTATAATAAGCAAACTTTATATGTCTTTTAGGGCTTACCCAGGCTAAACAGTTGAGGAATCCTTGTTTATGCTTATGAATTCAAGCAGTATAGGAATAATAAGCTCTCCTTAAATGACATTTTTATTTCCTTCCCCCAGTATTCAAGCTGTGATGGTACCTTCTTCAGGGTTGTGGAGGAAGCAATCAACAAAGTCTTTTGTCCACAGTGACTTCTCTGATATCTGTAGACCTCAAAGATAATACCTCTTGTGGTGAACTGGTATTTCACACTTGGTAATTCTTCTCCTGTGACTGTGGGGGACTTATAGTCTTAGCAAACATTTTTATAGTTACAGAGCAAATATTTCAATATTTCCCTATACCATGGGATACAGATATGAGTAGGATTTATACATGCAGCATCCTACAAGCATTCCATAAAGTCTAAACATTAGATACATACATAATAACTAAACATTACATACATACATAATATCTATTTTAATTATACTAACATACAGGTGATCCAGATTGGTCTCCAGCTATGTATTTGTCAATGTTCAGGGAGGCCCAGGGCCTTGGCATGAGCTGGCACCTGATCTGCCAGCGTCACACCTGTGCTTGAATGCTTTACTGAATTGGGGCCAAAAATGTACCAAAATCAATAGTTTTTGTGCATGCAGTTACTTGATAGTAATATATACATTTGGATTTTATGTACTCAAATGTGTGCATACGTAATTTGGGAGGCACAACTTAGTGCCCAGCTTTTGGAAATCCTTCTCTAAATGCCACTGTTTAAAGAGTAAGTTTGTGTGTTTTATATTGCTGTTAACCTTTTCCCTCATTTGGTGAACTGAAAATTTTTCAAAATGTAGCTCATCTGGCAAATAGTTTCTGAAACCAGTGTAAAAAAACCACTTAAAAATAGAAGAGCATTACAACTGTAAGAATACTTCACATAAAACTTTAAGGGGTAAATGTGTGCCAGTTTCTCTTTCTTAGGTCATTTAATATCTACCCTGACATCTAGAGAATTGATATGGGCGGTTTTAACTTTTCATTAATGCCGCTAAAATTATACGCCCTTTGTATATAAATACATGTACTTTTACACAGTTTCACTGCATATTTAAGAATGTAGGTTTTCTGCCTCAGGCCAGGTCTACACTCTAAACTTACATCGGTAGAACTACCTTGCTTGGGATGCGAAAAATCCACACCCTGAGCGATTCTGTTATAGCAACTTCACGCCCAGTGTAGACAGCACTAAGTAGCATCTTCACTGAAGCGCTAAAGCAGCACAGATGCACCAGTGCTGCTGCAGCGTTTTAAGTGTTTGAGTGCCCTCAGACTCCAATTTGTGTGATTCTGTAGCCAAGATATGAAAAAAAAAAAAAAAAAGAGATACTGTATACTAAATGTAACACCAGATAAATAATATTTCTGAAATACAGCACTTTCAATCAGTGTAATTTGTTCTTTATAAAGAAGTCTCACTGTGGTCTTGTTTACTGAGAAGTTATTAGTACAAAAGAATACAGAAATACAATGTGACAAGTGTATTAGACTAAATTGCTTATTAATATGGAGCCATCATCACCACACTATTGTCTAATATAATTTGATGAATCATTAAAATGCAATATACATTTTTAGTGTTAAAGAAAAACCCAGACAGTGTTCAACATTTCAGTGTCTGTGTTTGCCTCTTGCCTTACCATTTACTGTATGGATGAATTTATCTTGTATTAAAGCTAGTAAAGTCTCTTTAGGCTGTCAAATTGTTCACAAACAGCTGCTTAGAGTATGCATTTCTGGCAAAAGTCTGTAACTGCCTAAGGTATGGACCATTTAAATGTGTAAATAGTCATCAGGACATAAAGTACTGGTAACTTTTCAACAGGTGCATGCAGGTTGATTCCTTAGTCCGTTTAATATAAACACTAAATTTGACCAGTAATTAGTGGAAGATTTCAATAGTGTGAATAAAGGTGACCTTTAAGGCCTGGTCCTTTTCTTCCATTGCAATAATTAGTAAATATACCATTCATATATAGTATAGATTAATTTTACATATAAGGGAAAGATTTGTTTTTATGAAAAATTATATTATTCAATATTCAGTCCTTGTAGTTTGGGGGTGGGGAGGCACAAAAGTAGCCTTTATGTTCTCCATTCCTTGGCCAGCTATGTGCCAGCCCCATCTTTTAGGGTTCATTTTTCAAGCTTTTCTGTGCTACCATGAGGACTAGAAACTTACTTTGTTTGAAAAAGGAAGCTGAAGTTCTCATTCAATCCCATGATTCCAGGAATTGGGGCTTTAAGAAAATGACCACATATCATCAGATTTATGATAAAATTATGAGTTAGCTACACCGATGATAGGCTGCAAAGTGGAATTTCTTATAGAACTTTATAAACAGTAAAGAAGAGTAATAAGTAGCAGCATAAACCTCTAAGGAAATCCTTGGGTGCTGCAAGAAGTATTTTTTTGTCTTCCCTGTGAGTAAAATACCCCAGAATGGGACTATTGGGAACCATGTTGTTGAAAATTCCATCTTCCAGATTAAAAGTAAAATCGAGGCATACCCTACTCACTTGTGTTCACTGAAGATTCCTTGGTACTAGTGGTGTTCTCTTGAGTATGTTGGCTAAATTTTAAACAGGGCGATGTTTTTATCTGTTGTGTAACAAAATTCCTTCTATAGGTTTGAATGACTGTGTTACTGTTCATTTCCCTTTATGGACACTCTTGTGTAATGGTGCTGACACAGATAAGTAATGGCTTGGAGAAACCAAAAATGCAGATTCCTGAAACCCAAATACATGCTTCTCAGGGTCCTGTTATAAAATGTGGGAGTTTTTTAGGAACAGACTGGATCTGCTGTTTGATACAGTAAAGTTTTATTATGCCACTGGAAGAATACAAAAGTCCTGCTTCTGAGGAACTTATCATGTGATCCTTAGCCATATTCAGCACCCTTAACTTCCACTGAAGTCAGTGATTGCTCAGCACCTTTGACAGTCAGACCCTTAATGATCAAACTGACATTGATTTCCATGTAAGCAGGATGAGGCTGTAGAAGTCCTTCTACTGAATTAATTCCTATGCACAATCTTTATACTGCAAACCAGTGTAAATCAAATTTGATTTTTGTAAAAATGTATCACTTAGGCGTAGACCTTGCATGACAAATTTTCACAGGCCATTTATCAAGAAAATTAGGGTTTGTAATGGAAGTGCTTACAAACTCCTGAATACTGAATGGCGGAGCTAACTGGTTCTTGTATTGTAAGAATGCAAGATTTAATTTTCAGATGCAAATTGAAAGATTTGAATTGCATTGGGGAGAAAAAAGCCTTTAATTTTTAATTGAAAATATTCTAATCTTCAGTGTGCCATGCATAATCATTGTCATAAACCAGGGTAGCATGTTATTGCACTAATTGGATATAATGGCATCTGTAAATAAGTGATCTAAGTAGAACAGTTTTTTGCTTCTTAGCAGGATAAATCTTTCTGTATACAATGAGAGCTGAAAAGTTTTGACACGAGCATCTTCAATATATAAAGTCAGTGTACGTAGAGAATACAGACAGAACATCTAGACAAAAAGCAGGCTACAGTGAAGATATAAACGCCTTATGAGAATCAGTTTTTGATGTCCCATACTGTTTCTGTCCTGCATCACTGACATCCTATTTGAATCAAATCACAATTTCTAGAAAAAGCCTTTGTCACCATCATGATGATAATGGATCCTAAAATACTGGAGTTATATTTTGGAATACAATTCCTTTCCTAAAAAATCTACTGAGGTAGTAACTTTTTATTCTAGGTGTATTAAGACCTTAGATATCTCACACAACTGTGTACTCCTAGCATCACACAATTTAAAAGGCCAAAATCATCCTTCATTTACTTCTATGCAAGCCCAATGACTGTAAAGGAATAGAACCAATCAGCCAAATCCTAGGCCCAGTTGCCACTGTAGCAGGTAGTCCTCAGAAACTGTAGAGCTTGATTTGGCATCCAAACTATACCCAACAACTTGCAAAGAGTCTGAGCATAACAACTAATTTTCTTAAAATAGAACAAATTGCACTCAGGGCCGGCGCAACCCATTAGGCGACCTAGGCGGTCGCCTAGGGTGCTGCTATTTTGGGGGCGCCGGCGCCCCGGCCGCCCGTTGAAATTTGGGGGCGGGACCTTCTGCCGCCGCTGTTGGGGGCGGCATTTCAGGGGCAGGACCTTCCGCCGCCTAGGGCGCCGGAAGAGCTGGCGCCGCTACTGATTGCACTCATCCTCATCTTTGATAGGGAGATGAGGTTTGCAGAGACACTACAGATTCCGGCATACAGTAATCCATCTGGTCTGAACAGAGGCTGCTCAGAATGAGATGCATCATTGTATCCTGAAAGCCTTAGTCTGTGTGTGCCTCATATCAATATTTCAGATGTTGGTGGCCACATAGTACATGGTATCTTTTGGCTGGATTGGGGCTTGGAACCTGCCTTTCAGCTACCCTTGCCATAAGTCTTACCTCCAAGGCATCACCAAATGAGTTGTGTCTGATGTTACAAAATATATATTTTTTAAATATCTCTTTGAGGCAGCGATTCTGGAAATGACACCAAAAGCCTGGCAGCACGAACCAGATGCAAAAAAAGAGGAATCTTGGGCACTAGAGCTGGATAAACAATTGCTTGCAAATAAATTATCTAATGAAGGTCGCCCTTGTGAATCATTCTGGACAGGATTATCATTCTTGAAAGGATTTTTATTTCTGTGAATTAATTCTTTATGTATAGGTAGTCGCTAAAGACTTCAGACATTGTCACCTAAATCACATAATATTATTTTTACTTCATGACTGGATGACTGAAACATTTAAGCAGTGGAATAATGATGAACAGTGAATAATGAATATTCTTGTTTGCACACAAATACCCTTATTTCCGTGATAATGCTGGTGTTTATATGAAGAGCTGCCATTCCCCTAAGTACAGTGAATGCAAATTTTTCCATGCAAATGTTCCAGAACAGTAGAGAAAAGAGGGCATGAGCATAGCTGAAATGACCAGCTGTTTGAAATGTGAACTAATGTTTGTGAACGCTGCTATTACAGCTCTATCTAAGGTTACCATAGCAGTTGAGCACCTCATAATCTTAAATGTATAATATCCCTGTGAAGTATTCACATTTTGCATATGGGTTTCTGAAGCACACAAAGACTAAGTGACTTGCCTGAGGTAACATAGAAAGGTCTGCAGTGAAGCAGAGAATTGAACCCTCATCTCCCAAGATCTCAACTAGTCCCTTACCCATTGGACCATCTGGTGGACACCAAACATTTCCAAAGCTATTCATATTTTTAAAGCATGTTTTTCTTCCTTTCCTCCTCCCAAATTCTTCTTTAAAAGTTAGATCTTCTGTTCTAGTGCCAGCAGCACTAGAAGACTTGGCAAAACAGTGCAATTACATTAAGTGGTACAGCTGAGTTTACAGTAGTCTTGTGTGTGTTTATATATTACAGGGGATGCGCTGTTTTTTAAACTGGGGTTTCATTTTTATTGTTTGGTTGAAATCAACCTCCTGACGCCAGATTTCATCCTGGCAGCTGGAAGTCACTGTTATAGCAAATGTCAGAACAAAAAATGGCCTGGCAGTGAGAGCTTCCTAAAGTGTAACACTACTTAAGTAATATGTTTTAAGAATGTTTGATCATGGAATAATAGATTTAATAAAATTTCCCAGTAATACTGTATGGGCATCAGGCCTTCTGAAACAACGATGTCTCTGCATTTTGTGCTTTGTATGAGCTAAGAATTGTTATGTATGTTTGTTTTTTGTTTTTTGGCTCAGATTACATATCTATAGAGGGATCAACTATTACACTAGAACAAGGTAGTGAATTTAATAAATTTGTCCCTAGAGCACTACAGAAATTGCACTGTGCTGTGATTATTTCAAAATACTGTGAAACAATTTTTTTTAAAAACATGTCTTTTGCTAGGATCAGAGGCATGAAGCAACAATACAACTCTCAGCACAGTATTTGTCGTGAAAAGGCCTTTCCTTCAACTTTATTAAACTTTTTACTGTAAAACTTTAACTCAAACAAGTTAATCAAATGGTTATCTGCCAGTTCTCACTCCTTGTAATCTGATGCTCTGCTGGAAGCCTTGAAGGTCTCTACAAGTGCTCAAGTTGGCAAATCCCCCAACTAGCTTCCCATCCATGTAAAGACAGGATTATCCAGGAGGCTACCTTGTACCTATATATATCAGTAAGGTCTACCTCAGTTATGAAACGCCAACCCAATTCCCCAAATACCACCTTGGTCTTTAGGACAAAAGGCCAACACATACATGCTCCAGCCCAAAGCTGCAAACCCCCATTCATTAACTAATCAATGGGTTAGACAGAAGATTCCTGTAGCTAGATCCTGGTGACAATGCCACTTTGTGAAACTTGAGTTATTTTTGCTATCATAAAATCATAAGCATTAGAGACAGAAAAAGACCTATCAGGTAGGTCATGCATAACCTTCAGGATTCTTCCTTGCTGTGCATTATTATTATTTAATGTTTATATTATGGCACTGTCCAGGCGTGCTCATCAGGATTGGGTCCTCATTGTATGAGGTGCTGTTCAACCATAGAAGTAGACACAATCCCTGTCCCAGTGAGTTCACAATGTCCTCTTTCTTCAATGTTGTAAATGCCTTTTTCCTAAAGAGTCTAATTTAATATTTCTATTTATGCAATGAGCAGGTATTTCTGTGTCACTTATATTCTTGTTGCGCTCTCTTTCTGTTCTGTAGACAGCGTAGAAGATGAAATGGAAATAGCCACCGTGCGGCATCGGCCTGAGGCTCTTGAACTGCTGGAAGCACAGAGCAAATTCACAAAGAAGGAACTTCAGATTCTGTATAGAGGATTCAAGAATGTAAGCACTTTCTTTCTGACTCTATTGTCACCTTAAATAGCATGCAACCCACAACAAAATCAGAAATGGTATATGAATGGAATGCATAATGAAAGTGTTTATGGGTTTAAATAACAAGATACTATGTATCTGGTCAATTTAGCAAAATAAAAAATACCGTGTTTGCCATAAACAAGATAAGATGTTCAAGGTATGAATAAGCTTGACTCTTCAATTTGTAGGAGGCTTTTATTGTTTGTGGTTAAGTACTGATAGATGTGCTCTAGATATGCAAAAGTTTGCTTAATGAGAAATAACTCCATGTCAAACTCTGGATAGAAAAACATCAGAATTTTGCAGAAGTTCTGATCCAAACTTGGCTCAGGCACCAAGTTATGGTCCTTATCTCTACAATAGACTAAATCACAAACCTAAATCTGAACATCTTCAAACTGTGTGAAAGTTTGGAAATGGGTTTGGATCTAAACTGTGCAGCTTAAGCCCATCTCAAAGTTTAATAGATGTACTGTTTTAGAGACAGAAATGGAAAGAAGTGTGGTTAGACCGTAGACTCATATTCTTGTTCTCCTAACTGTGCCATTGATTTGCAGTGTTGTTTTTGGCACGTTATTTAACCTCTGTTTGCATCGGTTTACTCAGCAGGATGATAATATCTACCTCACAGAAGTAATGTGAGGCTTAATTAATTAATGTATATGAATCGTTTTGAGATTCTTACATGAGTCACTATGTAAGTGCAAACTTTTATTAATGTTCCTAAATGGTAAATTGTTGTAAACCTTAGTATGAAACAGGTAGTGGCTGTAGCCCTGATGTACAATTTTTTTTGTTTCTTTGTGAATTTCAAATAGGTTTCTTTTACATTCACTGGATTACATAAACTGTCCTACTACTAGCTATTTTAACATGCACAAATTAGTCATTTTTAACCAAAGACATGAGGCTTGTTTCTCCACTATCTTCTTGCACCTTATTTTATCATTTAAACCTGTGCAAAGTGGTTATAAAACAACATCAAATCAAAATGGTAGTATTTTGCACAAACTGAATCAGAGGGAATTACATGTGCATCTGAAAGCAGTTATTGTCCCACAGAGCTGAATGAAGCTATTTCTGAGTCTAAACCCTTGAGTGTCTACCAGAAAGTATTAAGAGGTGTGTTTTTTTGTTTTTGTTTTTTGTTTTAGATTATTTTATGAATGCTTTTTTATGACATTATATGCAATTAACATTGAGCCAAGATGCTTGATTTTGAATGAGCTTGAATAATATGAATTGGAGTTGTTCACCAGTCATCAGTGAGCAATTTCCAGTCACTGAGCTGAGTCCTGTGTTCAGATGAATGCAAAAATATATGCAGCCTTCTTTTATGGCCCTTTTGATTTAGTTTTTCTTTTGACCTTCACTTGGCATTTACTATAAAAATGAAATATAAGAAGTTAGATATAGTACCACTAATAGCATACTGATAGCACAATGACAAAATGAAGTATAATAATATTTTTTTAATGGCAGGCACTTGGAAGAAACAGTAAACCTTACAGATTTCAGATTTCATATAATCTGTAATGAAAGAAGTCTAGCTGAAATTTCTTCTTAAACAAAAGGTTTTAACTGAAAAATCCAAATGCAAATAAAATACAGTCAGACCCTTCATAGAATCATAGAATATCAGGGTTGGAAGGGACCTCAGGAGGTCATCTAGTCCAACCCCCTGCTCAAAGCAGGACCTAATCCCAACTGAATCATCCCAGCCAGGGCTTTGTCAAGCCTGACCTTAAAAACCTCTAAGGAAGGAGATTCCACCACCTCCCTAGGTAACCCATTCCAGTGCTTCACCACCCTCCTAGTGAAAAGGTTTTTCCTAGTATCCAATCTAAACCTCCCCCACTGCAACTTGAGACCATTACTCCTTGTTCTGTCATCTGGTACCACTGAGAACAGTCTAGATCCATCCTCTTTGGAACCCCCTTTCAGGTAGTTGAAAGAAGCTATCAAATCCCGCCTCATTCTTCTCTTCTGCAGTTCCCTCAGCCTCTCCTCATAACTCGTGCTCCAGCCCCCTAATCATTTTTGTTGCCCTCCGCTGGACTCTTTCCAATTTTTCCACATCCTTCTTGTACTGGGCCCAAAACTGGACACAGCACTCCAGGTGAGGCCTCACCAATGTCGAATAGAGGGGAACGATCACGTCCCTCGATATGCTGGCAATGCCCCTACTTATACAGCCCAAAATGCCGTTAGCCTTCTTGGCAACAAGGGCACACTGTCGACTCATATCCAGCTTCTCGTCCACCGTAACCCCTAGGTCCTTTTCTGCAGAACTGCTGCCTAGCCACTCGGTCCCTAGTCTGTAACAGTGAATGGGATTCTTCCGTCCTAAGTGCAGGACTCTGCACTTGTCCTTGTTGAACCTCATCAGGTTTCTTTTGGCCCAATCCTCTAGTTTGTCTAGGTCCCTCTGTACCCTATCCCTACCCTCCAGCGTATCTACCACGCCTCCCAGTTTAGTGTCATCTGCAAATTTGCTGAGAGTGCAGTCCACGCCATCCTCCAGATCATTAATGAAGATATTGAACAAAACCGGCCCCAGGACCGACCCTTGGGGCACTCCGCTTGAAACCGGCTGCCAACTATTCCTGACTGAATATCATTCCTGACACCAATGGGCATCTGACATTGGTATTGTAGTGATTAAGAGTGATGGCTCTTAAAAGCTTTCCAACTTCTTTAGATAACTAGAGAACATTCCCTTGTTCTTCACTGTATTCTCTAGCTATTGCAAATCCTGAGGTAATGTTCTCTAATTATCTAAGGCATAATTGGAAAGGTTTTAAGAGCTGTAAGGTGGGCAAATTGAGGCTTCCTATATGTTTCCAAAAGAGCAGTTTCTAGCTTTCTGAGTCTTTTTGGATCTGAATATTTTCTTGAACATAGAAACATGTATGTAGAAAGTGTTGGATATTATTGTTGGATAAATAATAAGGAAATATTATGAGGATTTTCAATAAAGCCTAAAACAGGAGTTCCATCCCTTATATTTATTTTCCCCTTTTACATTCCAAGATGCATCAGATATGTTTTATCATTGTAATACATCCTTCCTCAGATATTTCATTCCCTTATCATCCATGATAATCCAAGAGATGCAAGTTTTGAATATCTGGAGTTAATGAGCATGAGCTGCAGTTTTTCTTTATTCAGTTTATCGCGGTAAACTTATCAGTTGTCTCCAAAACTGCTGCAATGGATGTTTCAGTCTTACAGACTGCTAGGAAAGTAACATCTGCCGCAGCAACAGAAGCTAGCCCAAGCCACAGAATTCAGAACTGGATTCTTTCCAAAGTTCACAGTTGAATCTGGGGTTTCGTTTTTATACATTGTAGTAATAAATTCTAGCTGCAAAGTTTGGTGTTGGGGCCAAAGATCCCCAACTTCCTCATAGCGTGAGTGGATCAAGTGCACCTCTACTACACAGATATCTTGCATGTACTGAGCCACAAATATTAGTCTGTCTATTCTATCATCCTTACACATTTTATCAAATGGAGTTCAAGCAGCCTTAGCAGGTACTGGACACCAATGTTGTCGTCAGAATGCTTTTGCCGATTTGACTCTGGATGTTTTTACCACTGTGCTGATTGGCTGTTTGTTCCAACCACATCCTACACAGTCTTTGTCTCACTCCACCTGCCCTCCATGTTCTCCTCCTTCCTTTTCTCCCTCTTCTCTCCTGCCCCATCCCCCTTACCTAACTCCCTTCAGTGTCCCTACTCCCTTCCTTCCTTTCTTTCCCTTTACCAAATCCCCTCCTAACAAAACCATACACACAAACAAAAATGTGGCACCCGCATGACATTTACAAACCAAAAGTCTGGTTCTTTTCATTTCCCCCATGCTTTGTCTGTTGTCTATACTCAGGGTTTTCCTGAGTGGGAAAGTTATATTGGTATAAGATAAGTTGTGAACTTAAATCAACATAATTATACCAATGTAAACTCCTCCCCCCTCCACCCCAGTGGAGACTCTTATTCTTATAAAAAGGAGATGGTGCCTTTTTCAGTTTAATTTATGTTGCTTGTGGAACCTACGTAGAGAGAAGTTAAGTCAATTTACTTACCAATTCTATGCTATAGAATCCCTCTTTCTGACTTAAAGTATTTGCAGAGACCATGAATTCTTATCCTTGCAAGAGCTTGATTAACTATAGGAACCCTCTAAATACTAAAAGTTGAAATTGTAATAGGATTCACTTTCTTTTTCTTCTTAGGAATCCAGTACCAGCCTTTACCATAAGACAGTTATGCACACACACAATTAATAATTTCAAATTCCTTTTTATGAGTAACATTCCAAAGATAAACAGTAGTTTATCAAAGCACAGCAGTTACAATGTACCCTAGTGAGACTAACATCACTAACTAGAGATTTCTTGTTTTCCTTTAACATGAAGAATATAACACAGTGCCTAGTCCCTTACAAAATAAATACAGGGATTGGGACTTCTGACAATCAGAGATCTTCTGCTTCCACGTAGGCCTGCCCTAGGTATTACAGTGACAGTTAAATAAAACATTTAGTTGTACCACATAGCCAGTTGTTTCAGCATCCACATAAACAACATCAAATAAGAAAGAAAAAAAAACTTGGTGATAACTGTAGCTGTGGGCTCACACACTATCTCTAATTCAATGATGTAATAATACACCTCACAAAGACATTTGGCCTCTGATCTGCAATTCCTCCTTTATACTGTTTTCCCAGTCTCAATCCCACTGACTTCTGTAAAATTACAGGAAGCTGTATTGAGATCCAACCTTAGGATGACCATATTTCCCAAAGGGAAAATGGGACACTGCACAGGGCTGGCCCGAGCCGCTCGCCTGAGCCCCCCTTTCCCCATGCAGGGCTGCTGTTGCTGCTCTCCCAAGCTCTGACTGTCCTCCTCCTCCTTCCTCTGCCCCCCCCCCCCACCCGCTCACAAGGCTGGCATCGCTGCTTGCTCAAGCTCTGTCTCTCTCTCTCCTTTCCCCTCCCCCCCCCCATGCAAGGCTGGGGCTGGCATTGCTGCTCGCTCAAGTCCTACCTGCCCCTGCCCAAGCCCTGTCTCTCTCCCCCTCACGTGGCTGGCATCACCACTGGGCCCCCTGCACGTTCTTCCGCACCTCACTTTTTTGACAAAGTTGGGAATTTGTCCCATTTGCTCTTGCCAACTTAATTAGTTGGCAAGAGCAAATGGTCAAAAAAGTTGGGATGGCCAGGATAGGGCTTAAAAAAGGGACTGTCCTGGCCCTTCTCCCTGCATGCATGGCTGGACTGGATCTGACTGGTGTTTGCTAATTTTGTAACCCTGCCAGAACTCACTACTGATTGACCAGGACCTTCCAGCTTCTAACTAAGGGGTATGTGTGTACATGCGGAATGTCTGCCCTTAGTGCAACCTTCCACATTAGCTTCCAAACAGCTACTGGGTATGGTTAACAGCTTTCTGCACTCCCTTTAGGGTGCTGAAATAGCCTAGCAGCTACCTCTTTGCAGTCACTCAAGGCTTTATACTTGGTTCCTCGGAATGTTTCTATATCAACTCAGAGCAAGTAGAAGCAGCAGCTGTAATTATAGCAATAAGTGTTTTTGGCTGAATAACAGGAAATAAGAAAAAGAAAAGGGGATTACATTTGGGAATGGTTTTAAGGTAAACCCAAAAGAACCACTCTTATACCAGAATAAAAGTGTTCCTGCCGAGGTTTATACTGGTAGAACTATAACTATTTAACTAAACCAGTATAAATGGTAAAACTTTCCTGTGTAAACAAGCCCTTACATTGTAAGCA
This sequence comes from Platysternon megacephalum, assembly GCA_003942145.1. NCBI lineage: Eukaryota > Metazoa > Chordata > Testudines > Platysternidae > Platysternon > Platysternon megacephalum. The sequence continues at coordinate 24,720,730 of QXTE01000007.1, forward strand.
CTTAGAGTAGTAGATAGTCCCTTCCTCAATCTTTGTACAGTGCCTCACATGACCAGATCCCATCATCAGTTGGCTTCTAGGCACTACCATAATACAACTGATAATAATATAGTAATAATACCAACAAAGCTGGGAAGGAATATAAGGGGATGAGACTCCGAACAGCCACCATACATTTATGACTAATATGATAATAAATATAACATGAAAACTTTTAATTAAATCCTCTTGAAATCCATATTTGAATAGAACTTGTAATAATATTAAATGCCTTTTGTGCATCAAAAATCATGTACTGCGCATGAAAAGTATAATTGTCTGAATTTTCAACTGCATTTTTACTTTATGCAGTACAGTTCTCTCTTGTATGTCTGTTTATCCTAATGATACAGGAGGGAATAAGTCATTGGGTCCCAGTCATGACAGAAATAAAAAGTGATATCCTGTATAATTATGTCCAGTGTATGCAGTGTATACTGCAAGCTACTTCCATAGTTCTGCTTCAGTGTAGATGAGAAAGATGTTACCTGAATCAAGTGTTTTTGTAATGTGCATGACATTTAAGAGGTTTGGGCAATTACTTTGTTGTTGTTGTTTAATTAAAAACTAAGTAAGCCTTCAAAGACATTTTAATCAATTGGATTTCCTTATGCAAGCAAATTACATTGAGCGATATGATGATCGGCTGAGTTGACATTCTCACCATCACAGCACCCATCATAGAATAGTTCATGCAGTAGAAGCAGAAAGTCAAGGAATGAGTCTTTGAGTGTATGTGGCTGCTTGGATGCTTTAGAGAGGGTTACCCTGGTAGAACATCACCTCTGCTGCAATGTTCGGGAGAGAGATTGTAGAAAAGCGGCCAGAAGCACTCATTTAGCTTTCTGGGGAAGGGTTGTTTGGGTCATGGCCATGGCCACTAGGGCAACACTTAAAGGACAAGAGGCGAGAGATGAAAGGAAATGTGATGTGAAGGGGTGGGAGATGATCCTTTTAGATGTGATAAGAGCTATGAAAAGGATAAGTACTATGGGAGGGCGTAGGCTTGTGTTCAGTAATTTAGAAATTTTAAAGCTTTTACATTATCATTTGAAAAATGGGCTTAATGGAAGTCTCAGGCTTCTCCAGGCTCCAAAGACTTTCCCCAGCATTCTGGCTTCACAATCTTCCTGGAGTGTTGTTGATGGATTGTTGGTCAGCTACCATCACAGTGGGGCCCCTCCATTTTCTATTTGGCTTCTTGTCATCCCATTTGTTGTAAATTGAAATTGTGATTGCTGCAATCATTAACCTTTCAAACCAATGGCTCTGTGGCATGCCTAGTACAAATGGCACTTCACAGTAAATTGCCTAGACTATCAAGCATGCACTCAGCATGTGGACTTGCTTTTTCTTTTGTCTATTAGTAAGTCTCTCACAGCTTTAAGCCACTGCACATTTCTATTTAAAAAATACTTAGAGCTGGTCTACTCTGGAAACTTACATCTGCATAACTATGTCTCTCAACCGTGTGCCAAATCCACACCTCTGAGAGAGATAGCTACACCAACCAAACCTGGTGTAGACAGCACTACGTTGATGGAAGAATTTTTCCATCAACCTAGCTACTGCCTCTTGGGGAGGTCGGATTACTGACAGCAAGAGGAGAACCCCTCCCGTTGCTGTAGTGAGTGTCTACACCAAAGCACTACAGTGGTACAGCTGCAGCTGTGCTGCTGTAGCGGTTTAAGTGTAGATATAATCTTAGATGATGCCTTCGTCACACAAAGGATGTTCCTGTGCAAAACTTAAACATTAATGACCCTTTAATTTGGTCTATTGTTCTCATCACAAATTCTGTTGTACTAATAAATATATCAGAAGATTAACAGGTGTTCAGGGAAATGTGGATAGATTTTAGACGTGTGTCAGTACTGAAACGTATGCAGGTTAGGGGCCCATACCCCCCCCCCATCCTTGTACCATGGAAAGTGTGAATTGATTCCTTAGTCTCTGAAACTATCCACCACTTAAAATGTCCTTAGAAGTGAATAGAGACACTTTTATGAATGAGGGAGATTTAAATAGATACCTTGTGTATATATATTTTCTGAGAATTTTTTTTTCTAAGACACCTTTCATTCAAAGTGCTCATATTGCTGTTAATAAGTATATAAATCAGGCACACACAGACAATATGTTGAAATTCAACATAATGTAAATGCTACTGTAATAAAAATATTTAACTTGTACACACCAAAAAAAAAAAGAATTCAAAAGCATGTAGATGCGCCCCCCGTCCTGGTGCAGCCTTGCTAATAGCAGTGCCCATTAGAGTGCTCCTGCGCCCCACCAACTTCTCTGTAACTCCTCCCCTCAACAACTCTACTGTAAGACTTGGGGCCTCCAGCCAAGCGTCATAAAAACAGTCTCCAGTTTGTTCCATCTTCATCACACCAGCGCAACCCGAGAGCTGAATGTTTATCTGAATGGTCAGAAGGTGAAGCATGAAGTAGAACCGATCTATCTAGGTGTGACCTTGGATCGCACACTGAGTTACTATGCCCACCTGAAGAAGACAGCAGCTAAAGTTAATACGTGCAACAATCTTCTTAGCAAACTGGCAGGTTTGTCATGGGGTATTCGTGCTCCAACTTTACGGACGTCCACTCTTGCCACCTCGTATTCTGTGGCGGAGTACTGCGCACCAGTTTGGAGTCGATCGTCACACATCAAACTGGTGGATAGGCAGTTACATGCTGCCATGTGTATCAGCTCCGGCACCCTGCATCCGACTCCACTCCCATGGCTTCCAGTTCTGAGCAATATTGCTCCTCCTCATATCAGAAGAGAGGTTGCCAGTAGCAAGTTACTGGAGAAAGTATGCGCCAACCCAAGCCTGCCGCTGCACAATGACCTTTTTAAACCACCAGCTGCACATTTGCCATCACGTCGCCCATTATGGTCTCATCCGCCACACCAGGATGTTAGGGCGGAAACACTCTGGCGAGAGGAATAGATATCTGTTATAATCCCCAACCAGTCCCTCCTCACTGACCCTACAATTTGCCCACCTGGTTTTGACCTGCCCTGTCGCCAGTGGTGCCTGTTGAACAGGTTCCAGACCTGGCAAGGTCTCTGTGCAGCCAACCAGTATTGCTGGGGCCTTCGTGACAGCCCTTTGTGCAGCTGCGGTGCAATATAGATGATGACGCACATTGTCGATGAATGCCTGCTGACTAGGTTCAGCAGTGGCCTAGAAGAATTGCATCACGCCACTGAAGATGCCATCGCTTGGCTAGACGACTATGCACATGCTAAATAATAAATACCCAATTCCTCCCCTCAGCATTTGAGCATGTGCTGAAGGTGTGGCTATAAAATGGGTCATGTTGCCACCTCAGTTCCTTCCAACTGTAGCAGTCAGACAGATCTATACGTCTCCAGATGTCTTGGATCCATAGCGTTGAACAAAGTGCCTTACTTACTCAAACATGGTTTGTTTGATTAGTTAGATAGTGTTTAGTGCTTTATTTTAATGTGTATTAGGTTCTTCTTCGAGTGTTTGCTCATGTCAATTCTATTGTATGTGTGTGCGCGCCCATGTGCACGGCCATCTGAGATTTTGCCTTAGCAGTGTCCGTCGGGTCGGCAGTGGTACCCTCTGGAGTGCTGCGCTCTGGAGTGCAGCACCTGCCCTGTGCCCTCTCAGTTCCTTCTTACTGCCCATGATGGTTGGTCGGAGCGCCTTTTCCCCTTGCCTCGCAAGTAGACAGCAGTTCTCTCTAACTCTCTTGTTAGTGTTGTATATAGTTTGTTTACAGTAGTTAGTAAGTAGGTGTTAAGTAGTGTTAGTTAGTAAGTTAGCGTCCCAGCAGGGACGTAGCCCCAGGTTGGGGCATGCCCCGATCCCGGGTTTTAAGCCTTGTTCTCCCTGCAATAGGCCTGTGCCCATTAGTGACCCTCATAGCAGCTGTCTAAAGTGCTTGGGGAAGTCGCATGTGAAGGATAAGTGTCACATTTGCAAGGACTTTTGTCCTAGAACTCAAAAGGAGCGCGGCATTCATATAAGGACCCTCCTCATGGAGGCTGCGCTTTGCCCGGCATCGGAGCCTTCCCACTCCAACTCTATGCCCAGCACCTCAGCATCGGTGCAGAGTGTACCGCCGGCATTGGCCTCCACCCGGCACTGCTCCCCTTCGCCAGTGCCCAAGAAGTGTCTGAAGAAACAAGGCTCCCCGGCACCGAGCAAGAAGGGTTAAGGGGCGTTGGGCAAAAGACCTGTTCAGGCCGCCCACCCACTCTGGAGCCACAAGGGGGTATCTCTCCAGCTGGACCCCCCAGCCCTCCTAGGGATCCGACTCCCTGGAGCAGTAGAGAACCCAGGAACTTGGCAGGGCCGTCGACATCTGAGGCCCTCCTGGCGGCTAGGGAGCAGAGACCTCTCCCAGCACTGCTGGTGCCGCGCATGGCTTTGGATCCAGCTAAGGCTTCCCATGGAAGAAAGCCAGCCATGAGACCTCCTCAGAGGGCAGCCGAATGCCGTCGGTCCCCGAAGCAGAGGCAGTGTTCGCCATCTCCACAGCCGAGATCCCCGATTCCGCAACCTAGATCTCCTGTCAAATGGCCCAGGTCGCCAGCACCGTGCTCGCGGTCATCATTTATGCGGCACAGATCGCCTATGGTGAGACGTCGGTCCCCGTACGTCCAGCACCGATCATCCTCCCTCCCGCCAACCCCTTGACGTAGATCTCCTTCGGTGCATCGTTCCCCTCAAATATGGGACTGGTCACCAGCACGGCACCGATCTCCCAGACTCCGGCACTAGTCTTTGGAGAGGCACCAGTCCTCCTATTCGAGGCATCGCTCTCCCACATCTACGGTCAGCTGCCAGACACAAACTTCTACGGCCCCACCCTAATCACTGGAAGGGGACTTGTCCGGATTGGAGTGGGACTTCATCCCCTTACCATGACAGCAGTGGCCCTTGTGAGTGCCCAAGACCACCTCAGCTTCCATGGTGCCGACCTGGCAGTAGGGCCAGTAGCTGGCGCAGTGGCCATATTGGAACACGTTGGGCATGCTGTTTATGCCGGTGCCCTTTTCACACCACTCCTCCTTTGCTGAATCGGAGAAGCAATCCCCAGCATTGACACAGAGCGGGATCAGATACTGGAGTAGAGGAGCGGGTGTCCACTCCAAAAGAACCTTCCCCCACGGGGGACAATGTCCCAGGCTCTCTCCTGGTGGTCCAGTCCTCATCCTCGTCACCAGACGATGCAATAGTGGGGGCCCCCACATTTCCGTCCACCTGATGACTCTAAGGAGCACCAAGCCTTGCTCAGAAGAGTGGCTTCGAAATTGGGCCTGGAGGTGGAAGAAATGGCAGAGCAGTCTGATACTTTATTCAACGTGCTGTTGGTGGCAGCCTCCTCAGGGGTTGCATTGCCTGTGCACGACAGGATTCTAAAGATAGCCAAGGCCCTCTGGCAAATCCCATCCTCCATCCCCCCCCACCTCCAAGAGGTCCAAAAAGAAGTATGTCATCCCTGCTAAAGGGTTCAAATACCTTATACCCACCCACTCCCAGGGTCACTGGTTGTATCTGCAGCCAACAAGAGGGGCAGACAAGGACAAGTGAGTCAATTTTCAGGATCCACCCTACTCTTTCCTCATGGACATGGAGAATAATTGATCATACTTCTTCCTCAACCACCTGTATCCCTTCCGGTTGGCTTGGTTATGAGTAACCTCGGATTGTTGGGTGATTGGCATAATATCTCTGGGCTACACCCTGCAATTCTCGGCTGCCTCTGCCTCCCAGCCCCCTTCCCTGTCCCTCTTCAGGGACCCTTCTCATGAGCAACTTCTCACTCAGGAAGTGGAAAACCTCCTATGGCTGGGAGCGGTGGACAAGATCCCCTGGGAAATAAGGGGGAAAGGGTTCTATTCCCACTATTTCTTAATCCTGAAAGCGAAAGGGGGCCTAAGACCCATTCTGGATCTGTGATACCTCAACAAATATCTCAAGAAGTTAAAGTTTCACATGGTCTCCCTAGCCTCCATCATTCCCTACCTGGATCCCGGAGACTGGTACGCTGCCCTCGACTTGAAGGATTTATACTTTCATATCTCCATCTTCCAAGGGCACAGATGGTTCCTCTGTTTTATGGTGGGCCGGTGCCATTTCCAATTCCTGGTGCTGCCCTTTGGCCTCTTGTCGGCCCCGCGAGTGTTCAGAAAATGTATGGCGACAGTGGCTCTCACCTGAGGCATCAAGGTGTCCAGGTTTATCTGTACATCGACAACTGGCTCATCAAGGGCAGATCTCGGGATCAGGTAAAAAGGAGCCTTGATCTGGTATGTTCTATCTGCCACAATCTGGGCCTGTTAATAAACTTAAAGAAATAGACCCTAATACCGGTGCAATAGATAGAGTTCATAGGCATGGTCCTCGACTCCATGGGACTAGAGCCTTCCTTCCGGATGCCCGTTTACAAGCCATGTCACACCTGATCTCTCATGTGAGGGCCCACCCACTCACCACCACTCACACCTGGCTGAGGTTATTAGGCCACATGGCGGCCTGTATTTACGTGTTCTGTCACACTCAGCTGCATCTCAGACCCCTGCAAGTGTGGTTGGCATCGGTCTACATCCCCAACAGGCATGATCTGGACTGTGTAGTCAGGGTGCTGGATCACATACAGTCATCCCTGCAATGGTGATTGGACTCCGGATCAGTGTTGGAGGGAGTTCCCTTAGCGGCCCCGGCTCCATTGCTGACCTTTAGTCTCAGATGCCTCGGACTTGGACTGGGGAGCCCACCTGGGTGATCTCAGCACGCAAAACCATTGGTTGCTAGACTCCACATAAACGTCAGAGAGCTCAGAGTGGTTCACTTGGCCTGCCAGGCTTTCTTGCCCCCCCTGAAGGGCAGATCCTGACGGACAACACCACTGAAATGTTTTACATCAACAAGCAAGGTCAGCCCTTTGCCAAGAAACTCTCCAGCTCCGGGACTTCTGTGTGCAGCATGCCATTAATCTTGGGGCTGCACACCTCCCTGGGGCCAGGACGTGTTAGCAGATCACCTCAGCAGGTTCTTCTGGTCTCGCTACGAATGGTCACTCTATCCGGAGGTGCTCAGCGTGATCTTCTATAGGTGGGGAACTCCTTGGGTGGACTTGTTCACGTCCCGTCAGAATAGGAAGTGCCACGTATTCTGCTCGATTCGGGGGATCGAGAGAGGCTTCCTGTCAGATGCCTTTTTACTCCCGTGGTCGTGGGCTCTAATGTATGCCGTGGCTGCATCTGCTGTCCGAGAACCATGGTAGTCTTCTGCACCCAAACTTGGCAGCACTGCAACTGACGGCTTGGCTGCTGTGTGGCTGAATGCAGAGGAGCAGGAGTGCTTGGCCCATGTCCAACAAGTCCTGTTGGGTAACAGAAAGCCCTCCACCAGGGTGACCTACCTGGCCAAATGGAAATGGTTCACGTGCTGGGCCTCGGACCAGGGTATCCGGCCCGAGCAGGCTTCGCTGCAGTCAATCTTGGACTACTTTTTGCATCTTAAGCTCCAGGACCTGTCTCTTTCATCAATTAAGGTCCACTTGGCCGCCATTTCGGCCATCCACCCTCCATTCCAGGGCAGGTTGGTATTCGTGATGGTCAGGTTTTTGAAAGGTCTGGAGCAACTCTATCCCCACGTCCTCCTTGGGACCTGAATCTTGCACTGGCGCGGCTCATTGGTCCCCCCTTCGAGCCTCTGGCTTCTCTATTCTCCTAGAAGGTCTCATTCCTGGTGGCGATAATGTCTGCCCGCAGGGTCTTTGAGATTAGGGCCCTTACTTTGGAGATGCCCTATGTTAGAGGGCTTTCCCTTCACCCTTCCACTTCCCTGGTTCTTGTCACGCAGACAGCAAGCAGCAAAAGACCAGAAGTCTGAAGAGCAGACAGTGCGATGTTTATTGGGGTTAGTTTCCAAGCAAGCATATTCCGAAGCCCTTCACACCAGTCGGGCTTATCTCTATACGCCGATAGAGCCTGTTCCCCAGTGTTCCGTTCCCAGCTCTGATGCCTCAGAGCTTTTACCCCGTGTCCCCCTTCCCAGCTCTGACACCGCAGAGCGTTTACCCTGTGTCCCCCTTCCCAGCTCTGACGCCGCAGAGCCTTGCCTGTGTCCCTGTTCCTCGTTCCCTATTCCTGCCCACCCCCCTTAGCATGATTCCAATTTCCCTTCCGCTTCCTGTTTGACCCCAGTTTATATAGTAATATTCTCAGCTATACCTTAGCCAATCATTTTACTGAAATTTAACTAACCAATCCTAACATATTGTAACATAATTCTCTAACCAATTATATCCCACCACTCTAATTAACTTACACTTAGCAAAATTAATTATACATCAGACAGAACCAGACAAATTAACTATAGAAAAGTGGGGGCCATAAAGATAAAACAATACAGAAATGAGGGTTTCGCAACCACAACCACTGATAAATGATTTCTTGTCAGACAGGATGCTATCAAACTGTTTTCTTTAGCCATCTTAAGATCTGTTTCTTTATCTGGTGGTGATGGGCACTATCAGAACAGGATCATCTTCCTAACAGCCCAATACCACCTTATTTCAATGTGACTGGTTTGGGATGTGAGGATGTGACCTGCTTCCCAGCTTATGGCTGCCCCTGCTGCTTAGCCAAAAACCTTAGCCTAAGAACAAGGCCTCAGACTATCCTAGTGAGAGAAGGCCCATACACAGGCGGACTTGTGATTTTGATTCTTTGTTTTATACCTCTATAACCAGCTAAGTGATAAAAATACACCTAAGTTCTTGAAGTACAGGCCTTTACAGGCAGGCCTGAATATCTATATTCTAACACCCTATATGGGGTTTTAAAAGGACAAGGTCCAGCTGCGAGGTTGTATCAGTTTCATGCAAGCCAGGACATATACTGTCTTCTTTCCAAAGCCTCATAAGTTGGATGAGGAGCGTAAATTACACACTCTGGATATCAGAGCTAGCCTTTTACATCGGAAGGACCAAGCCGTTCCATAAGTCGACGTAGTTGTTCGTTGCAGAGGTGGACAAGATGAAGTCTTCCAATATCCACCCAGAGGATTTCATCATGGATCACCGCCTGCATCCGTTTTTGCTATGATCTGGCGAAAGTGCCTCCAGTGGCGCTTGTAACCGCCCACTTAACTAGGGCACAAGCCTCGTCAGCCGCCTTCCTGGCCCAAGTGCCGATTCAAGGTATCTGCAGGACCGCTACCTGATCGTCCATTCACATGCTCGCATCTCATTAGGCACTTACCCAGAAGGTAGAGCAGTGTTGCAAGCCATACGACTGTGAACTCGGAGCCCACCTCCATGGATACTGCTTGTGAGTCACCTAGAATGGAATCGACTTGAGCAAGCGCTCAAAGAAGAAAAATGGTTACCTATCTTTCGTAACTGTTGTTCTTTGAGATGTGTTACTCAGGTCCATTCCATTACCCGCTCTCCTGCCCCTCTGTCAAAGTTGCCGGCAAGAAGGAACTGAGAGGGCGTAGGTCCGGTGGTGCCTAATATACTGACGCATGAGCGTGGCACTCCAGAGAGCGCCATTGCTGACCCTACACATACCACTAAGGCAAAAATCTCCGACGACTGTGCACGTGGGGGCGCACACATCTAGAATGCAATGGACATGAGCAACACATCTCGAAGAACAACAGTTGTGAAAGGTAGGTGTAGCAGGGTGATGACTCACTGGTGTGGCGCCTCCTGCTGGTCGTCCTGGGAATTAGCTCTTCCAGCCTGGAGCCCCCTCTGTAGGCCAGTGGCTCACCTGCTGCTGGCCCCCGTGTCTCTCCTGGACCACGGTGCCCCTGTACCTTGGGGTGCTGCTCCCTGGCAGTGCCCCCACACTCTAGGTCTCCCCTCCCCGAGGAATCCCCAACCCTCTATCCCCACCTTATCTCAGTGGCTACTGCCAGCCATTGTCTAGCCCCCCGCTCACTGGGGCAGACTGCAGTCTGTACCCACTCATCATTGGCAAGGAGGGTTTAGACCTGCTGCCTTTGCCTACCCTGGGCTGCACCTCTGCAACCCCAGTACCTTTCCCAGCCTTTAGCAAGGCCTGCAGCCTGGAGGTTTTCCAGGCTGGAGCTCCCCAGCCCTGCTCCACTCTAGGTACCCTGCTCAGCTCCCAGGCAGCCAAATCTGTCTCTCTCCACAACTAGAGAGAGACTGCCTGAGCTGCTGCCTCACAGCCCTTTTATAGGGCCAGCTGTGGCCTGATTGGGGCATGGCCCCAGCTGTGGCTGTCTCCCCAATCAGCCTAGGCTTTTCTCTCAGCCCCGGCCCTCTCCAAGGGCTGGCTTTTAACCCCTTCTGAGCCGGAGCGGGTGACCGCTCTGCTACAGTAGGTAACAGTTTGGGTTTTTTTAAGAGTAGCTTTAAAATACTTACAAAACCTAGGTACTGGCATTGATGGTGGATTCAAGCGGAAATAAACATGGCTTTAAAAGATGTGCATCATGCCCTGCAGTTTTTCTGGCACTGGATACACGTGCCAGGTGCCTTAAATGTTTTGGGGAAGGACGTTACCCTTCACATTGTGCTGTTTGTAGCACTTTGACTCCTCAGGCTCATAAGGAGAGACAAAGTAGACTTCAAGCCCTCCTATTATAGGAGGCTCTGTCTGCTAAACTTCTGGGATCAGAAGTTTCGAAGGGATACCGAGGAAGAGATAGGACACCTGCATCGGCTCCAACAAGACTATCATGCTGAAGGCTTCAGCCTCAGTACTGAGCTCCAGACCCAAGTCAACTGAACTTTCAGTAGCTAACTCCTGCAGTCCAGCACCGAGACATTTACGACCTCTTGTCAAAGACAGTTCCAACTCAGGAACCTAAAGCACCAGATGACATGCCGGAACAAATTACTTTGGTTTTAAGGAAAAGAAAGACTAAATTAAAATATTTTGGGTGATTCAACAATCATTCAGATTATTCTGTGGAGTTGAGACCTACGGATATAAAAACTCTGGATCATTCTAAGGTGACAAATCCAAAGAAGTCAAAAGAATGGAGTATTTCAACTTGTGCACTTATGGTGCAGGTTCATATTGGACTGCAACACATCTTAGATCCAACTAACTCCTCAACTAGAATGATGAAAAGACTAATGAAGGTACATCCCTCTCATTCTTTTCTTCCTGACAAAAGACTCAGATGGGACTCTGTGCAAGATAGGTCTCCAAAGACTGTACTCCCATCAGCTAGGACTGCAACTGGTTCTCCAAAAAGCCTATTTGCCATTATCCCTTCAAATTCCAGCTTTGGTATTTCACCTATTGTTTCATTATCAGATCTGGAGTCAGTTCCTCATTCTGAAGGGAAACCAAATTTGGAAATGATTTCAGAAGTTCAACTTCTTCCTTTGTGGCAAGGTATTCTTTCTCAAATGGACACTTCAAGACATCCTGTTCATCAAGCTTATGAAGCCAGAATGGAGTAAGTGGCAGGATTGGTACATGCCACCTTGGATGCTTTGGCTGTAGTGGCCAACTCACAGTTATCCTTGCCACTCTTGAAAAACAGACTCTGGTTCCACATCATGTGAAAACCCAAATCTACAGATCCAAGGTGATTGGTTCCTAAATACTCAGAACCAACAGAGAACACTTTCCTATTGGTACAGGATGCACTTACGGAATGGTGGCAATACTAAAATTACCATCAGTAACACCTGGTTTTTGATATCTGATGCATGATTTCAAGGAATTAGGTATCTTTGCCAATATTAGAAGGACTTTGGCTGCCAGCTAAAGCAGTATGATCCAATCCATCTTAATGTCAATTTCAAAGAAAGCTGACAAATTATACCAGATTCCTTACAAGGGATTTTCCTGCTTTCATGTTCCTCTTCTGCCTAATTCTTTCATTGTGGCAACAACAGTCCAAAGATTTAAGTCTGCTCATTTACACTCCACTCCTTATAAAAACAAAAAAAGAACAAAAAAAGTTGGACTCTTTAGGAAGAAAATTGTTTTCTTCAGCTTCTCTGAACATAAAGTGGCCAATTATCAAACGTTTTGTCAAGTTATTGATTTCACCCATGGCAAAAGATTTAACTTTTCACCAAAAATCTCCCAGAGGAGCTAGTTAATGCCGTCATAAAAGAAGGTCAGAATGTGGCTAAGCACAAACTTAGAGCGTGTTTTGATGATAGACACTGCTTCTAGATTAGTTGTTTCCTGAATAGATCTCTGTCTACATACACGGTTAAGATCATGTTTGTTATCTATAGAGTCAAAGTCTAAAATAGAGGACCTTCCTTTTGAAGGGGAGTATCTATTCAGTGCTAAAACTAACGAAATTTTTGATGGGGGGGGAAAAGAAACACAGTCTACTGCTAGATCTTTGGGTTTGTTGCAACCTTTCAGAAGGAAGTCACCTGCCCCTATGTTTAGATTCCATAGGAAGTACTAACCAACTTCCTCTTCCTACTAAACCCAAAAAACATAGCAATGCCAGCCGCAGCAATACTCCTCCTCTCAATCTCAACAGAGGAAGAGACCCTTAAAATCTTAGATGACTATGAAGAATTTTTCAGCTACATCTTCGTTGCCTAATGCCAGGCTTCCAGTTTGACATGGAATCATAGAAATGTGAGGCTGGAAGAAACCTTGAGAGGTCATCAAGTCTAGCCCCTGAGCTGAGGCAGGACAAGATAAACCTAGACCATCCCTGCCAGGTGTTTGTCCAACCTGTTCTTAAAAACCTCCAATTATTGGGATTCCACAACCTCTCTTGAAAGCCTATTCCAGGACTTAATTACCCTTATAGTTTAAAAGTTTTTCCTCAGATGTAACCTAATTCTCTCTTGCTGCAGATTAAGTCCATTATTTCTTGTCCTACCTTCAATGGACATGGAGAATAATTGATCATAGTCCTCTTTATAACAGCCTTTAATATATTTGAAGATGGTTTTCAGGTCTGTCCTCAGTCTTCTTTTCTCAAGACTAAACATGTACAGTTTTTTAACCTTTCATCATAGGTCAAATTTTCTAAACCTTTTATCGATTTTGTTGTTCTCCTCTAGACTCTCTCCAATTTGTCCACATCTTTCCTAAAGTGTTGCACCCAGAATTGGATACAATACTCCAGCTGAGGCCTTGCTAGTGCTCAGTAGAGAGGGACAATTACCTCCTGTGTCTGACATACAGCACTCTTGTTAATACACACCAGAATGATATTAGTCTTTCTTGCAACTGCATAACATTGTTGACTCGTATTCAATTTGTGATATACTATAACCCCCAGATCCTTTTCAGCAGTACTATCACATAGCCAGTTAATCACCGTTTTGTAGTTGTTCATTTTATTGTGCCTTCCTAAATACTTTGCACTTGTTTATATTGAATTTAATCTTGTTAATTTCAGACCAGTACTCCAATTTGTCAAGAACTTGTTGAACTCTAATCCTGTCTTCCAAAGTGCTTGCAACCCCTCTCAGCTTGGTGTCATCTACAAGTTTTATAGGCATACTTTCCACTCCATTATCCAAGTCATTAATGAAAATATTAACTAATACAGGACCCAGGTCTGACCTCTGTGAGTCCCCACAAGATACAGTGTCTCAGTTTGACAGCAAACCATTGAAAACTACACTTTGAGTATGGTTTTTCAACTAGTTGTGCAACAGCTTTATGGTAATTTCATCTAGAGCACATTTCCCTAGTTTTCTTATAAGAATGTCAAGGGAGACTGTGTCAAAAGCTTTACTAAAATCAAGATGTATCATGTCTACTCCTTCCCCTATCCACTAGGCCAGTAACTCTCTCAAAGAAGGAAATTAGGTTGGTTTGTCATGATTTGCTCTTGACAAATCCATGCTGGCTATTCTTTATAACCCTATTATCCTCTCAGCGGTTCTCAAACTGTGGGTTGGGACCCCAAAGTGGGTCACGATCCCATTTTAATGGGGTCTCCAGGGCTGGTGTTAGATTTGCTAGGGTCTGGGTCCAAAACTGAAGCCCGAGCCCCATTGCCCAGGGCCAAAGCCCAAGCCCCACCACCGGGGGCCAAAGCCCAAGGGTGGCGGGGCTCAGTCTTTGGCTTTGCCTCCCCTACCCCAGGTGGCAGGGCTCGGGCTTCAGCTTTGGCCCCTGTAACTGGGGTGGTGGGGCTCATGTGGGCTGAGGCTTCACTCCTGGGATCATGTAGTAATTTTTGTTGTTAGAAGCGGGTTGCGGTTCAGTGAAGTTTGAGAACCCCTGATCTAACTGCTTACAAACTGATTGTTTAATAATTTGTTCCAGTATCTTTCCAGGTATCAAAGTTAGACTGACTAGTATATAATTCCCACGGTCTTGTTTGTTCCCTTTTCAAAAGATAGGTACTATGTCTGCCCTTCTGGAACTTCACCCATCCTCAAAGATAATTGCTAATGGTTCTGAGTTTGCTTCAGCTAATAAATTCCTCAAGTACCTTAAAATGAATTTCATTAGGCTCTATCAACTTATATAAATATTCATTAACCCGTTATTTCCCTATTTGGCTTGTGATCTTTCCCCTTTTTGCTACTATAAAGATACTATTAAATATCTGATCGCCATTAATCTTTTTAATGAAGACGGAAGCAAAATAGGCATCAAACACCTCAGCCTTCTTAATGTCATCTGTTATTAGCTCTCCTTCCTCACTACATAGTGGACTTACACATTCCTTTGCCTTTCTTTCACTTCTAATGTATTTATAAAACCTCCTCTTATTGCCTTTTATGTCCGATGTTGGTGTAAGTCTTTTTTGGTGCCTTGTCCCTAGACCACTGATCTATTGTGATTTAACAGGTATAAAGTCTTTCTCCTGTTCCGCCTCCTTTTCTTTGTGTGTGTGTGTGTGTGTTTTGTTTTGTTTTGTTTTTTTGAGGATTGGGGGTGGAGGTGTGTGCCTAATATTTGGAATCTTGTGTGAACTTTTTGATTTCTGGGTGGCAGTCTATACAGTGTCTTTTTTGTGGACGGAAAAATACCTCAAACTCCCTTCAAAAGTTTTAAGGTTTAAGTTTCACATTTGTTTGTCTTCTCTCTAATACTTTTTTTAGGTAAAAAGTAAATCTGATCTGTGTCCATTACATTTTAGGAACAACTAATTCTTCTTTTACATCACTAGAGTGAAATTCTTCCCAAGCCAGAGTGTCATTTTGATGACATAAGTGAGATTTCAGTGGTACATAGGCTTTATGCTTCTCCTCTGCATAGAGGTGACTTTCACCCTTAGAGCAATTTTCAGTTTGTATAACCACTCTGACCAGTGATTAATAGGCAATAATTTTCATTCTCCCTTTCAAATTTGGGTCCAAGACAATCCATTTCTTGAGTAGAATTTATGTATTGTAGTACAAATAGAGAACGTGTCCCTTTGCATTATATTTGTCAAATGCTAAAAGCTGATCATAACAAGGGAAAATGGCTTTTGACTCAGAGGAAAAATAAAAATGAATGATGCTAGAGAGGTTGAATTCCTCTGTGGTGTTCTAGGTGCAGGTTTTGCGGGTGAGTCTGCTATCCCGCCTTCTTAAATTAGTACCGTATTTGTTACATTTATAAAAACAGCAACAAACAAACCTTACACAAAATCAGAAGAAGACACAATGGTCAGGTGGGGGTTCCCATAATTGGGGAAGAGGTCCTAGATCTCAGCCACGTGCCTCAGCACAAATACCAACCCTCCCTCTTAGTGGGGTCAGGGTTAACCCCTGGAACAAGCACCACACTTAATAATAGAGCAACACTTGTATCTAACCCAGGAAAAGCCAGGAGCTGACCAAGGCCGAGATCTCTAGCAAGGGGCTACACAAACTCTCTCACTCCTGGGATGGCATACAACAAAACAGCTCTTCCCCCCTCCATGCCTGGCCAGGCACATGCAGACTCTGCCCCACACCAGTGCAATCCCCTCCATCCTTTGGATCTGTCCAGCTTATCTGTGTGTTCTGGTCTGAGCTCAAAACGGTGTGTCAGTTATGTGGTCTCAGCTGTCCTGTCATCTCCAGGTTGAGAGTTTACAAGAGTCCCTTTTTGCAGGCTGCTTCCCCTCTCTCCTTGCTCAGGGCTCTTTCTTCTTTTTTTGTTTTGTTTTGTTTTCTTTCCAAATTTCCTGGGCTGGTCCTCCATCCAGTCCCACATCTGCTCCCAAGGGTCAGCGTTAACTCTGTGTGTTTGACTGGCAGTCCCACCCAGCCAATCCGGATTGTGCAGAATAGCAGGGAGGGGAAGAAGGAGAAAGAATGAAGGGAGAAGGAGAAGGAGCTCCCTCACCAGCTCCACATCCACCACCATGTAAACACACCTG
Organism: Platysternon megacephalum; assembly: GCA_003942145.1. Classification (NCBI taxonomy): domain Eukaryota; kingdom Metazoa; phylum Chordata; order Testudines; family Platysternidae; genus Platysternon; species Platysternon megacephalum. Next base: position 24,737,060 of record QXTE01000007.1, read on the forward strand.
TCCCTAGGTAGCGGGCATACCCCATGGCTTGGCCACTCTCAGCATTGCTGTATCAGTCCGATAGGGGGGACTCCCCCTTCAGCCTTTGAGAACATTGGGGTGCTCCTGCCTCTTTGTTGTGTGCCCCTGCCCTCCAGGGTCAGGTTTGTGTGCCTCCTCCCTGCTCTGCTCCTCCCCCACCTCAGGGCCAGACTTGGGTACCTCCTCCATGTGTCCCCTGAGCCCCTCACTCTGCTTTTCCCCTGCCTCAGGGCCAAGACCAGTATAGGGTGCCTCCAGTGGGGATCCCCCCTGTGTGATCCACCCCACTAGTGGGAGCCCAGTGACTCCTTCCAGCCCTGCTACTAGGACTAGAATCTCCTCCCTCCCCTCGCCCCCCCCCCCCCCCCCTCCTAGGCCTAGCATCCCCCCCCCCCCCCCCCCCCCCCCCCCCCCACACACACACAAACATGCTGTTTTGTGGCTCAGGCTCAAAGTGGCAAGGCCTGAGTATGTTCTAGTGGACTGCCTTTTCTAGTCTATCTGCAATCTCTGCTTGGCAGGGGTGCCATTTAGGGAGGGCATGGGGGCAGAGACCCCCCCCCCCCCCCCCCCCCCCCCCCCCCGAGTTTCATACAGGAGATGTGCGAGCTCCCAAGTGGAGCTCCCAGATGGAGGTCTTAATTACAACACAGCATTAGTGTGAAATATAGATTCTGCAGATGAGAGGTGTCCCTGGGGCAGGGAGTCAGTATTTTGTTTACAAACAGAGGCAGGGTGGTTAAGATAAGAAAGGCCTTGTGATTAAATTAAGGATCTGGAAGTTTATTCTGTAAAACAGGAATCCCTCTGTGGAGGGGGGGAGGGAAGAGGGGTTATTTTAGTGAGAACACAGGAGACTCAAAAAATACAGGCAAGCCCTCTGAGCCAAGGTTACATTCAGAAAAGGGGGGGATTTGGGGGGCATTGGTGAAAAGAAGGGGCCAAAACCAAGGGAAGGGATAGCAGTGATATAGATAAGGTCCCATTTTACCTGTGGTACTTTTGTGGCCCCCTCACCGTAGTATCTGAACAACTCACAAGGTGTTAACCTATTTCTCCTCACAGCCACTCAGTGAGGTAGAGCAGTGCTATTATCTCCATTTGTACAGATGGGGCACTAAGGCACACACAGACTAAAGGCCAGATTTTCAAAGGTATTTGGGCACCTATTGGAATTTTCAAAAGTGCCTAGAATGTTAGGTGCTTTGTAAACCCCACTAGATGCCTAGCTGCATCTTTGGGTGCCTAAAAGGTTTTGAAACTAAGGCACTGGCCTGTGGTCAGACAGGAAGCCCATGGTAGGAGTAGAACCCAGATCTTTCAGGGCTAGTTCCCTATCTAGCAGACCATCCCATTTCTCTGCTGCATGCTTCAAAAAAAGAGAACTCTGATAGATGGGAGCAAAACCAAGGCGGCCAGTTCTCTGAGACTCCAGCAAACGGTTCAGGAGGTTGGGATGGATGTTATGGTTGACAGCATGAAAAGCAGCACAGAGGTCAGGAAGGATGGAGGATGAGAGTCAGATGAGAGGGGATCACTTAACTCCCAAGAGGTGGCAGGTTCTGCCCCATGCTGGGTTGTAGAGCAATGGCTGCTGTGCAATTTTATGTTTTAATTGAAAACCATTTTGTTTTGTCATTTTTTGTTCTGAGTTGGTGAAAAGGAAGGAATCAGAAAGTATCATTTAAGTATCAGATGTGTTTATGCCTCAAATTCTTAGGGTTTCAGCTGTATCCAGGACAATTCCAGAACAAAGAACAGAAATTGCATCCCCAGAGTCCATAGAGTAGACGATTATTGTCATGATTTGTATTATTCACTGGGCACCATCTGTGTGCTCAGCACTGTTCAGAATATGCCAGAAAATGTCGTCCTTGAGCCAATGTGTATAAAATGCGTAGTCCTGGATAAGATGGCTCAGATATTTAAGTATGAAGTATATAGTTATTAAGCAATAGAAGTTTTACTGGATTAAGGACTCGAAGATTTGACCCTCCAACTTTCTTTCAAGTGGAAGAGCTGCCCAGAGCTCCTGTGCCTGTTTATTTTCCTTTCCTGCCTGCAGTGGCCCCGATATACTGCAGAAGTCTCAATTTTTTTCTCAACTTTAAAATGTGGAATTTTCTTGGTGTTTGGTTTTAAATATTCTCCTGTGAGAACTGCAACTCAATCACTGTAGTGTTGTGTTTAAGAGCCTTCTGGGAAGTAACTAGCCTTTAAACAGAAGTGAAAGCAGTGTTGCCAACTCTCATGATTTGTCATGAGTCTCATGATAACTATTTTGTTTTCCTTAAAGCCCCAGCTCGTGGAGTAAAGTGGATATCTGATCATTTCAGCCTTCATTCTTAAAGAAAAATGACGTTTCTAGTCCTTGTGGCTGTGACCCCAGGGCACCTCACTGCTCAAAAAGCAGATGGCAAATAAAAAGAACACCAAATCTGTTATTTTTACATAATCTCATGATTTTAAAGTCAATCTCATGATTTTTGGTGTGCCTGATTCATGATTTTTGAACATTTGGGATTGGCAATACTGTGAAAGTGACTTGAAAATGTCAGTTTCACTCCTATTTAAGGTCAGTTTCTAGTCTATTATTTGTAGTGAGGTAACACCCCTAGAGCCCCAGGCATGTGCAATATAAACTCACGGGCCCTTGCCCTAGTGGGATGTTTCCAAAGTTAAATGATCTAGTCCAAGCTTGGTGAACTGCAAAAATGTGATAGAAAGTAATCTAGATTTTTCTACAATTGTTTCAATTGTTGTGTTCAAGAATTAGTAATAAAGTAAGAATATACATTAAAATTTTAAACCTAACCAGTGTCCCTTAAGTGAGTTGACACAAGATGTGAGAACATGTTAGTATTAGAGCTGAGTGGATCTAATATTTATTTATTTCTCTTTTTTATATATAGGAATTAGGTACAGTGCTCCATCAGCTAATTTCTAAGTTATCTGAAGAAAAAAAACCAACCAACCTACAATTTTCAGATGCTTATGTAGCCCCTGGAATCATGCTTAAAGTTGCCCCCTCCCCCCAAATGTGAAATGGCGCCCCTGCTCGGCTCTTATATACCAGCCATTTGGTATACAGGAGCCCAAGATGATGTACAGTTCAGGGCTCCAGCCTGTGTCCAGTTTAGAGTTCTTCTGCTGCTTGAGTAGGACCTGATTTCCCCCCCCCCTCCCCCGTGCTAATGGTTTGGCACCAGCATGTCTGTCATAGCTCCATTTATGTCTGTCTCAGGCTTGGCCCATGTTAGAGGCTACAATCTGGCCTACCTCATGAAAACATTGGTGATGCTTATGGACCCATTCTGGGGTCCCGGGACCCTGGTTCCTTGAGGTCCCCTGTCAGATGACCAGGGTCTTGTCTGTTGGCAGCTGGCCATACCTGCAGAACATCAGAAAGTAGGGGAGTGTACTTCATGATGGTGTGCACAGTGTTTTATATATGTAGGTCAGCTCCAGCAGGTAGGAAGTCTTCCATTCCTCCAGCAGCATCTGTTTGGCTTGCTCACAGAGGCCATTGCCTGCTGGGTTGTAGGCTGTCATAGTTAGCTAGTGGCTGCCATATAGAGAACACACTTCTTTGGTTCTGTGGTTGCTCTGGCCATGATCTCCCTGAGCAGTGCAGTGACCAGAATTTGGTGTAATGATCTGCTATGGTCAGGATGTAGGATGCACTGCTCTGGTTTGGTTCCACCTTCAAGTGGTCCAATGCGACCAACTCCAAGGGTGGTGTGTTGCTCTCTGTTGGCTGGAGCGGGGCCTGTCCCCCACTTCAGGGTTGTTTCTGATGGTGCAAACCAAGCACTTGTCATACTGCTCCTGCATGGCTTGGGCCATCCCCATCCAGTAGAATCTCCTGTGGACATTCATGTCAGTCTTTTGGGGGCCAAAGTGACACAAAGCTCATGGGAGGCTTGGAGGACCATCTCGGTGATAGCTTCATTAGTCCCAGGATCTGCAGTCTTATGTACCAGTCTGCCCTCTTCCTCACATAGATAGGCCCACTGCTTCAGCAGCTGGGTTACTTTCGGGGGCAGAGCACTCCAGTCCATGGCGGAAAGCCTAGTGCCTTGCCTGTTGAGCTCTAATGCTCTCCAAATAATAGGACTGTGTCCCTGGATCTGGACCCAGAGGCCTCACCCTCTTCAAACTCTTCCAGGGGTTCCTCATGAGCCTCAGGGGGGACTGCAGCTGCCTGGCAGCATGCCTGGACCACTTCCATGGGGATGGCCATAAATGGTAGCATCTCTAATTCCTCACTGTCATCAGGTGCTTCTGGTTCTGTTGTTGTTGGCAGCTTGGACAGGGCATCAGCTTGGTGTTGCTCTGGCCATACTGGAATTCCACGGAGAAGTTGTAGCTGGCCAGTCTTGATGCCCAGCATTGTTCTAGTGCTCTCCATTTGGCAGAGCTGGTGTGCTCCTGGGGTGGTTGTCCATGGACACTATGAAGGAAATGGCTGCCAAGTAGCCCTTTAACTTCTAGGTGATCGCCCAGACCAGGGCCAGGAATTCTAGTCTGAAGGAGCTGTAATGCTCGTCATTCCATTCTGACTGTATCAGTCCACAGCAGGCATACACAATCATCCTCTTCCATCTGTCCTGGTCCTCAGAGAGTACAGCCCTCAATCCCTGGACTCTGTATACAGTTTGAAAGGGAGGGTGTGGTCTGGGTCTTCCCCCAATCAGGCCCCAAGGGTCAGGTGCAGGTAACCCAAGCCCAGCATGTGGGTGGCATTCCAGCCCTGGCTCTCAGGTGTTTGTGACCCAACTGAATCCACAGCCTTCTCTTTAAAGTTCTCAAAGCCCATATTGGGGTATTGGATCTGCAGGGAGTGCAAAGCCAGCTGAGCAACAGGATCACAGGCCCCTTCTGCCAATTGTTGTGCCAGGTCCTTAACCAGGGACGGTCTCATATTTTGATGGAGCAGAAGATCTCTCAGTAGGTTTTTGGGCTTGAGCAAAGAACTCTTGCACCTGTGGGGGGTGGGGCAGGAGTCCATAAATCTCAGTAGCCACTTAAAAATATTTTTGGTAGTATTCTGGTCATCTGGCCAGGTCTGCACCTCCACTAGGGTGGCTCCCTCCAGATAGCCCAACAGGAATCCCAGTCTCACACCCACCTCCACCCTGTCTGCTCATTTGCTCAAACCCTCCCAAGGTTAGAGTTAATTCTGTGTGTTTGACTACGGGAGGCTGTCAATCAGGTTTGTGCAGAGTAGTGGGGGAGGGGAAGAAAGGGGAAGGAGTTCTCTCACCATCTACACACACACAAGTACATTCTTTAGTCTACATCAGTGGTTTTCAAACTTTTTTCATTAGCAGATCCCTAAAAATTTTTTGAATGGAGGTGTGGACCCCTTTGAAAATCTTAGACATAGTCTGCAGATCCCTGGGGGTCCACAGACCACAGGTTGAAAACCACTAGTTTACTCCTTGGGCTATATCCATAGAAGCAGGAGGAGATGATCAACTATATACACTAAAACAGAGCAAACACACCGTGACTTGCATTAGTCCTCCCAGATTCATGCATTTAGATTCATGAGCCTCCCCAATCTCACACAGGAAGGAAGTGGTCAGTTCCTTTTGTGATACCATCACCATATTCAGAACCATGCAAAATGTACTCTGTGGTTCTGTGATCTATGCAGGTGGAGAAGTGTAGTCTGATACCGCTAGGACGCACATGTATTTTCCCCCACCAGACTTACAGAAGTTACTTGGGAAAGATAATACAGCCTAGGCAGGAGTGTACGGTGTGTGCTATAGAGTAAGTCCTCCAGGAATTGCAGAGATGACACACTTCCTGTATACCGTAGAGGCAGGTCTTTGATTTGCTGGGGCAGAACAAGAAAGCCTAGGATAGGATAGGCAGAGGCTGCAGCTACATAGAGTTGTAGAAAGTTTTGTTACCTCATTCTGTATATAGTTTCTGTTCATAATAAAGGGTTTTTCTTGATACCAGTCTGCTCATCACTAAGGCACTGCCTCTATTGTGGTGATCCCTGGCTGGTGTAACTTAGAGCATGTGGCCTAAATTGTCCCTAACAATTGAAAAATGCAAAAGTGGCTTAGCACCACCTTCTCCCCCTCCTGAGATTATGGACTAAGCACAGCTCCACCAGACCCAAGGATCAGTGCCTATGTATTACTGGAAATTCTAAGAAACTTTGGAGTCTTCATCAAAGCCTGATCTCATTTAATCAAAGCCAAATACATCTCCATTTTTTTCATAAAGCATTTAAGCCCTCCTCACAGAATCTTTTCTTGTATTCCACAGAAACAGTGTCAGGTAGGATCTTTCTGTTGTTCTGCATTTCTGTTAAAAATAAATACAGAAAAACACAAATAGTGAAATAAACAAGCAAGCCATAAGTTCCAAAGCCCCAGGATCTACACTTGTATCACTCAAGAGCATTGAGCCAACCTGGATTCACTTGAGTGCAAATCTAAAACCCCACAGCTCTGTTAGACACAGATCCAGTATTCATTATTCCTTTGCTCAACTTCTGTTACATTCGAATTCTCATATTGTTCCGTTGCTTTGCATGTGACTAATTTTAAGGTTAACACATTTATCCAAAACTAACATCTATAAATTTATAGACATCTGAACATGATGATTATAATAATGTAACAAATAAACTCAGGAGACAGTATGATCAAGTAAATAGAGCATAGGACTAGGAGTCAGAAGACGTGGGTTCTATTACTTACTCTGCCACTGACTTATGGCCTGCCACACACCTTAAAAGATCCAGCTGGTACAAAACAAACCTACCATCTGTCTAGCAACACAAGTGGCCATGAACACATTACTCAGATTCTCTGCTTTTTGCACTGACTCTCCATTGACAACAGAGACTAATTTAATGTTTCTGTCCTGATATTCAAAGTCCTCCCTGAGATTGGCCTGAGCTAACGGAGATCCAATCTCCCATGATGGTTACATTCCTCTGTTGAGCAACAGAGAGAAGCTTGTGAGTGTGGGAAACAGAACTTCCTCTGCAGCAGGATCTATACCAGTAAGTTCACACATACAAGAGAAAAGAATGAACAGTAACTTCATTGTGCTAGGAACTAAATAAAAGTTCAGGTCTTTGTCTCTGCTGTCCCTCAATAAATTTCTGTCTCTCACACACATGCACACACTATATATATTAAATTTTATATCTTTTATAATATAAAAATTAACAATAAACTAATTCAGCTACTTTCATACAGGCTGAGAAAGAAGAAAGGGTTCATTATTATTATTTCTGTCTTTAACTATTTGGGAGAGTCTATAGTGATGAGTATGTACCACACGTACCAGTATGAAAAGACTGTATGACCTTAAGCAAGATATTTAACCTTTCTTTGCCTCAGTTTACATATCTGTCAAATAGGAGAAAATGATGTCTTCCTTTGTAATCATATCCCCTTATGTGGTATTATGCAAATTATACCAATAGGTATAGGTAAACATTTCTACAAGTGATCAAGAATAATTTTCACCAACAACTGGCTATAGCAGTGTCTGCATGTGGCATTTTATTTGTTATTGATTGCATGTAGACACCAAGTTGATGAGTGCATTAGATTTGCCTAAGATTAGGCAGATAACTTGGGAGGAGAGCTGCTGCGAAGGGGAAAGCATTAGCTCTAGTTGACCAGGAAGTGTGGTCTGTAGTGCATGGGACAGTGGACTTGGCATCAGAAGAACTGGGTTCTATTACTGGCTCTGCAATTGACCTGCTGGGTGACCTGGCACAAGCCATTTCACCTCTCTGTGCCTCCCCCCGCCCCCTCGACACCTTGTCTTGTCTATTTAGATTGTAAAGTTTTTAGGGTAGGGACTATCTCTTAGTAAGTATTTCTACAGTGCCCAGCCCATTGGGGTCTCAATAAGTGTCACTGTAATTCAAGTGTAACCCATCTGCCAGGTGGAGCCAGCAGCAACCAAGGCCGGGTTCAATATCTAGGGGTTCCTTTCCATTGATACAACACAGAACCGGCTCAAGCCCCCACCCAGTAACCTGGGAAATTTACACACACATCCTGGGCACCTCTGAGAGGCAATACTTCCCCACTCGCAAGCACAGAGTCTGAATGTAGAAAAGAAACATTTAATTAAGGGAGAGACGTAACTCGACGTTAATTTGGGAAAACGCCGCAAACAGGGTTCATAAACATAAACTACGAGTAAAAGACCCACCCCCAAGTAGGTTGGGCAGTATCCTTTTCCCCTCAAGTTATTAAGTCCAGCAACCCAAAAGTCCCTTTCACATGCCTGACCCTTCTCTGCACCCCACTCACAGTTGCTATCCTTGGTCAGTGCAGACCCAGAGTTCAGAGGTTCATCTGCAGAGTTCACCTCCCTCCCCGGGTGGGGTAAAGAGGTACCTTACTCGCTCCGCTGATCAGGTACTCACTTGCTGCCCCGTTCTGCCAGCCACCCTGCTGGCCACTCACTGACCGCCTGCTCGCTGCTTCTGCTGGCTGCCTGCTCACTGCTCTCGCCGCACCTCTCCACCAGCCGCCCTGCTGGCCACCTGCTCACCACTCTTCCTGCACCTCTCCACCAGCCACCCTGCTGGCTGCTTATCGCGCCTGCCAGCCACTCGTTCACCAGCTGACTGTCAGTAGCCTTCTGCTGCCACTTGCTCCTCTGCTGTGACCTCTGCACACCAGTCTCTTAGTAATTTTCAGCTCTTTGCAGGCTGGGCAGAAACACTGCCCCATCTCAAGTGATTTCAGCTCTGATTGGGCATTTAACATAACAAAGAGGCTCCTAATGAAGCCTATTTAGCTCTATTCTTTGAACAGTGGGGAGGAACAGGTTAAACCAGTCTAGGGAGGACCCTTGAGAGTGTGCAGCCTCCTGGCTAGGGATACCCGTCCCCACCCCTCTTACTTTCACAGGGATCTGACATTCGAGTCCCTGCTTAACAAGATTCTTTCAACTGAGGATGGCCCCCTCATTTGGGACAGGTTAAGCACAGTCCCGTTTTCCTGTATTCCTACAATAATTACAACATTAGTAACCATATTTCACTACCCCTGCATTCAGTACTAAGGTCATTTGTACCCAACACCAGCCAAAATTGACTTCAACTTTACTGAAGACCGTCACAAAGATGTCTACAAAAGAGTTCTGGCCATGTTTGCTTTATTTCTCAAAGAAATGTGGTTTATGAAAGAGCATGTTGCCACCAGAGAATTCAAGAACTGGTGGAAAATGCTGAAAGTTTTATAAGAGCTCTGTGATTTTTGGAACTGCAAAACATGAAACTATCAGACAGGCTGGTTATTGGGTTAACAGATGAAAATATTTCACAGCAACTGCAATTAAAAACAGACTTAACCTAACACACAACTATTCAAATAGTCTGAGCTGGTGAGACAGCAAAGCCAAGAGCAACTTGCCAAACTTTAAAAACAAGAAACTAGCTTTACCATAAGACTCCTGAAGCAATGAGAGAGAACTCCCAGGCAAAGAAGGACAAATTCCAGTCAAACACCAAAGGCTTACAGCCTAAATTCGCAAGATGTGGAAAAATTCACAGCTCAACAGATGTATGTTTTGCCAAAGTTGCAACATGTAATAAATGCACAAAATATGGACATTTTGAAGATGTTTGCCTCACCAAAGCAGTGAGGGAGTTGACAAATATTACAGACAATCAAGAGCCATTGTTTCTGATCTGTTGCATATGATGGCACAGAGCCTGCCTGGAGAATGAAACGGAACATTCATGGATAGACTTGAAAATTGACTCAGGAGCAGGCATCATAATCATCTCAGAAGGGACTTACAATAACCTTCAGCCCCTCCAGGAGCTGAAGTCATTTGACATGGCTCTGACTAGCCCTGGAGGTATTCTGAACTGCACGGGCCAGAACATGGGTAAGAATCAACTTACAAAGTTAAAGACAAAAGCTATGCATTCATAGTGCATGGAAGATGTACTGGAGATCCAGTACAAATAAACTTGAGACAGTGCTGAACCATAGCGTATACGAACACCTTTACCAAACAGACCTTGGAAGAGACTAGCTGCAATTTTATGTGATTTCAAAGGACACAATTACCTGGTCATCGTAGACTATGTACTTGAACGACATAACAAGTTGCAGTGTTATCAAGAAACTGAAGTAAGATTTTGCTCACTTAAGTATTCCAGAGAAACTAGTGATGGACAACAGACCATGATTCACTGCAGTAGAATGTAAATTATTCTGTACAAAATATGAGTTGGATCAGGTTATTAGCAGCCCAAATGATCTGCAGGCAAATGGAGAGTGTACAGAGAGCAAAGAAAATTCTACAGCAGAAAGATCCATTCCTTGCTCTTCTCAACAATAGCACAACTAGTCCAGCACAACTCCTGATGGGAAGGAAACTCAGATTCAGACTCAGAACAGTAGATCTATTTCCAGAGTGGCCAAATGAAGAGAGTGTAGCCCAGGGGCGGGCAAACTTTTTGGCCTGAGGGCCACATCGGGTTTCGTAAATTGTATGGAGGGTCGGTTAGGGGATGGGGTCATGGCCCGGCCCCTACCTCCTATCTGCCCCCCCCTCTCCCCCCGGGACTCCTGCCCCATCCACACACCACTGCCCCCGGACTCCTGCCGCCCCATCCAACCCCCTCCTCTCATTCCTGATGCCCCCCCCCCCCGCGGGACCCCTACCCCATCCAACCACCCCTTCTCCCTGTCCCCTGACTGGCCCCAGAACCCCTGCCCCTGACAGCCCCCTGCTGCCCCATCCAACCCCCCCTTCTTCCTGACTGCCCCCCGGGACCCCTGCCCCCATTCAACCCCCTGTTTCCCCCCTGACCACCATCCACATCCCCGCCCCCTGACCACTACCCCAAACACCCCTGCCCTCTATCCAACCCCCCCCCTGCCCCCTTACTGAGCTGCCTGGAGCACCGGTGGCTGGCGACGCTGCAGCCGTGCCACCCAACTGGAGCTGGGCCACGCTGCCGTCGCCGCCGCCACCGCGCAGCACAGAGACCGGGGCAGGCCGGGCTCTGCAGCTGCGCTGCCCCAGGAGCTCACAGCCCCGCTGCCCAGAGCTGAGGCTCCAGGCGAGGGGGAACAGCGGGGGAGAGGCCGGGGGCGAGCCTCCCAGGCCAAGAGCTCAGGGGCCGGGCAGGATGGTCCCGCGGGCCGCCATAATTTGCCCACCCCTTGTGTATCCAAATCATATGAAAAGTCAAAAAAAGCTCATGAACATTTTTACAACAGATGACATTCAGAGAACTGCTGTGTTTAGAACCTCATTACCATGTATGTGTCAAATTGGATGGAGAAAAAGAATGGACAACTCCAGCAGTCATAAAGAAAAATAATTCATCACCCAGATCATATATGATCAAGACCAACAGTGGAGAGTTCAACAGAAACTGTTGACATCTAGTTTGTTCCTCAGAAAAACAATCAACAAAGGAAACTCTACAGACGTGGATGCAGAACAAGACGACGATGACTCAGGGACTCCAAACTGACCACAGCTAGTAGTTGTAACTAATGGACAGCAAGATGACCAAGATGTAATGCATTTGGATTGTGTAATTAGAAAACCAGTACAATTCAGAGACACTTAACAGACTGATCTGTACTGAACTTCAAAGCTAATATGAAAGTGTAAACTTTGTAAATGGTAGGAATGTAAAGGGAGTAATGGAATGGAATGCTAAACTGTATTATACTCTTCAACCACTAGGTGGTGCTCTGTGAACATACCTTATTTAAGCTAACCTCAGTCATACCTGGGAGAGCATTAAAGGATCTTAGAGTGAACACATCTGATGTAGCTCTCTCAGAAGGAATCTCTGCAGTCAGTCCATATCTGGTACAGAAACCTGATCTGCTAGTAGCAAACTACATGACAAACACTAGGGAGGGTGAAGAGCTATTTAAGCTAAAGGACAGTGTTGTGACCAAAATCAAGGGGTATAAACTAGCCATGAATAAATTAAGCTGGAAATTAAAACAAAGTTTCTAACCATAAGAAGAGTGAGGTTCTGCAACAGCCTTCCAAATAGGAATGGTGGGCAAACAAACTAATTGGGTTCAAGGTGGAGCTTGATAAGTTTAAAAACTTACTGCTTGTGAAAGCAGGGGACTGGCTTAATGACCCAGGAGATCCCTTCCAATCCTATGTCCTAAATGTAAACAAAACTCTTTTTTCTGTATTTGTTAGGCAATTTATTTACAAGTCTCAAGTATGCATTCCCACTCTACTAAAGGTCACTCCAGTAGTGGGCTGGAGGTTTTGCTCAGCTACTAATTATTTTTTTCTATTTCTTACCCAAATGGCAAGATTCTCTAGATTTATCAGCCTCACCAATGAGACACAATTAAATAAACCAGACCCAAGTTTGGTCTGGAATAGTTCATTTTACCTCTAGTTAGTAGGTCAACCCCTCCTCTTCCTCCATAAACAAAAAGAAAAGCCCATACCCCAAACACCACCACCTACTTAGCAGAGTGATGTGATAATATCCTATCTTAAAAGTCTAAGCAAATGTCAGTCTTTTTTTAGGCTGCAGTTATTTGTGGATCAATGAAAAGCCTTGAGGAACAGAAGCTCTGTAGTTTTTGCTAAGTTTTGATCTCATTACACATTTACTGATGATTGAACAATAAGGAACCTCCCGAGGGCTGGCACAGTTCTGAGAAATGAAATAATCTGCTTACTGCAGTGCCATCCAGTATGGTGCGATTCTTCCTTGGATGTGTGAGAGTTCCCTTGTGTCGTGATTTTTTAATGCACTTTGTCATCTGTTCTATTTACAAAGAGCCTTCAGTCGGGGTTTTTTTTCTGTGTTTCACTCTATGTTTTCACACATATATTAAAGTCAGTATCATCAGATACTTAGTTCTGTTTTATTATTCAGTTCCAGTAACTATTACTGATGTGATAAGGTATAAAAGCACTCCAAAAATTAATACACCAAGTATCTATGTATAGGATGAGGGAGATTAGTTTTATGTGATATATTTATTTAGATGTATAGAAATGTTTTAACACTATCTCTTTGCTCTAAACACCCTTGACATAGCTTAAAAATAAATTCTGATGTTTCTTTAATGTCTTTCATTTAATACTGGAAACAATGTCTGATACTTATGGGTGAGTGGATGTATCATCAGATCTTCCATAATCTTCTAAAGTCATTCTTCCTTTCCAAAGGAGATGAATTTTATGACCTAACACGTTAGTTCTTAACGTCCACTATGACCCTTCTATGAGCACATAGCATAGCGTCAAAATGGTAGCAGGGAGCCAGTGTAGTTCTATTGTGGATGGTGAAACTAGGTTGCAGAATTACACACCACTTGCATGCTCTGGGCGATAGAACAGAGGAAGCTTGGATGTGGTCTGTGTGGGCATGGCCAATGGATTCATGAATAGAGAGGATTCTATTGCAGCCAAGCAACCTAGGGACAAAAAAAATTTCTCTTACATGTTGCACAGAGAGAAGGGTTTTGCTTCTGTGGGCCTGATTCATCTCATATAAGTTTTATACCAATGTAACTTCACTGTAGGGTGACCAGATGTCCCGATTTTATAGGGACAGTCCTGATTTTTGGGTCTTTTTCTTATATAGGCTCCTATTACCCCCCACCTCCTGTCCCGATTTTTCACATTTGCTGTCTGGTCACCCTACTTCACTGACTTCAATATTTTTCAGTTACTTCTAGTTTATACCTATAAGTGCTAACTCCAAACTCAGTTCTGTAACTCGCATGTTTAAAGTCATGCACATTTATATGGGTTTACAGGATCAGGCCCTTGCTCTTCAAAGGAAATGTTTCTAGGACAGGGGTCCCCAACGCAGTGCCCGCGGGCGCCATTGCGCCCGCCGGGGGGTGTAAGTGCGCCCGCGGAGCCCTCCGGGTTTTTTGGGTTTTTTTTGCGCTTGGGGTGTTTTTTGTTTTTTTGTTTTTGCTCCGCCAGCAGCGCTTGGCGCCCGACGGCAGCGCTCGGGGTGGTTTTTGTTTTGTTTTGTTCCGCCGGCAGCGCTCGGGTTTTTTTTGTTGTTGTTGTTTTTTTGTGCCCGCCGGCAGCGCTCAGTTTTTTTGGGTTTTTTTTTGGCGCCCGCCAGACGAAAAAGGTTGGGGACCACTGTTCTAGGAGCTCAGAAGAGGAGGAGTGCTTTATTCAAAGATAAATGTCCCAAGTATAAATAGCATATCAGACATAAATAATTGGTACAATATTGAAACTGCAAGCCCTGTGGCACAGTTTTAACTCTATTTCTCTTTTCCTCCCAAAGGGATTGGTTTTTATTCTTTTCATTTCTGCAAGTTGACTATATTCTCTAACAGCTGGACTTCCTAATTGTATTTGTTCATGTTTAGCATTTAACTAAATATTTACTTTTCCTCCTCTACCAATGAACTTCTTTGAGAAACAAAGAATAATTTCTCTTTGAAAAGTTCTGAAATAACATGAGGATGATAACAGCCAGACTCAGTCATTGGCACAATTTCAAAACAAACATTTTGTAAATATAGATGTGTTCATTAAACCTGGATTGCCAATTCATTGTATTTTGTATTTCAGGATTGAAATGATAAAATTTGAAGTCAGTGTTGCAACTCCAGCTACTAACATATGTTTGTCTGCCAGATACAAAAAGCCTAAACAACATTTTAGACAGTATACAACATTTTCAGTTTATTTCCGTTTTAAATCCTAAAAAACAAACAAAAAATATCTTCACCTGTCTAGTTCCCAATACACAGATGTCTATATCAGAAAAGCCACCATTGTGATTGATACTAAGTGGTTCATTGTTGGCATTCTAGGAAATACATTGTGCTGAATTGGGAAGCTCTTTTCAAAAGGTGGGTATGAATTTATGTTCATAATGGAAAGTGCCTCTTTGACAGCTCTAGAAAATGAAGCCGTATCTCCACAATTTCTCTGCCTGTTCCATGCAGGGTTGTTTCCTACAGTATTTTCTCCAGTGAGTTGTCCACTCTCATTTTAAATTGTGCAAGAGATAGAGCTAGTCAAACTAAAATAAAAACACCAACTAAGCTCCCAACCTACAACTCACTTTTCTAATAAAAGAGCAGCAGGAAGCATTCAGGCTAAGGGCTATGTTTGAACAGAATGCCACAGAAACATAGAATCATAAGAGTGGAAGGGACCTTGAGAGGTCATCTAGTCCAGTCCCCTGCACTCATGGCAGGACTAAGTATTATCTAGACCATTCCTGACATAAGATATACCAATCCAGCAACAAAAGTCAACTTCTGTCTCACCATACTGGCTAACAAGAAGTCAGAATAGTAGCCTCTTTAAGTATTCCAGTTCTGGATTCAACACCCAGACACTAGACTTAATGCTGAATGGTTATTTAAAACCTATTTCATCAAACAAAGGGTTCTTCTGATCTCAAAGCACCAGCCACATACCCAGGTCAATATATAACTCAGATCTTATCCAATAATCACGCTGTTGCCAATCCTTTGGTATCTAATATATAAAGGTTTATTTATAAGAAAGAAAGGTGAGAGTTAAATTGGTTAAAGGAATCAAATACATACAATAAATGCATGGTTCTTGGCTCAGGCTTGTAGCAGTGATGGAATAAACTGCTGGCTTGTTAAGTCTCTGGTTGTTTCCAAATCATTGGAAGGTCCTCAGTCCTTTGGTTAGAATGCTCCCATTAGTATAAGTCCATAGTATAAGTCCATTAGTATAAGTCCATAGATAGGTTTGAGCAGGAAAGAGGCAAAATGGAGATGTTTCCAGGGCCATTTATAGCTTCTGCCAAGTGAAGGGAAACCCATTATTCTAGTTTGTGGAAAATTACAGGTAAGAAGATGGAGTTTGGAGTCACATGGGCAAGTCACATGTCCATGCATGCTTCATAGCAGAGGCCATTTCCCCTACTCTAGTTAGAACATCACAGGAAAGTCCATCAGGTGTAGATGGTCATCTTCCATGGTCCATTGTGAGTTAAGTGTTCCTTGATGGGCCATTTAACGTGAATAGTCCCTTCACTATGTGCAGGATAATTTCAAATTGTAAGCCAAATTGATTACGGTTGTTTCAGTGCTATCGCTAATAATAGGTAACTAAAATTACATTAGTTAGCTGGCACTGCTACATAAAGAGCAACACAGATTTAAAACATTGCTGGCACCAGTAGCCAATTTGTTAATGGTTATTTAGTTCATCAAGTCACACAGGATGGATATGAACTAGTTCCTTTGTTACTATTTATTTTGGTTTGAGACTGTAGAAGGCTGTTGTAGTCATTAGTAGTGGGTGGGAGCAGGTTTGTATATATATAATAATGCCTTGCATAGGAAGGTTCAAAACCCTGTCCTAATATTAAATGCATCTTTACCATATTCCAGGATGTATTATTATATCTGTTACACAGAGGGATAAAATGAGGCACAGAGAAGTTTTGAGGCTTAGCCAGGGAGACACAGGGCCTGAATAAAATTCTTAAAAATACTTCGCAGCTGGTGATCAGAGAAGAAGGATGGTTCATTTACACCACTGTAACTCCATTAACTTCTGTTAAGTTACTGCTGATTTATACTGTTGTCAGAGTAGTATAATTGTGTGAGCTCAGAATCATACAGTTTATAAGTGATAGAGCTGTGAAATCAACAGCCCTGCTTCCCTATTGACCTGCGCCTGGAACAATCCTTACAGCAGTGCAAAGTGTATATAAAATGCTACTATTTCGATTTTGTAATGTTTAATACTCATTTTCCACTGATGAAAATGAATATGTAAAAGGTGCAAATCAATGGAGACCCCGACCCCATTCAGCTAATCCCTGGACTAAGCAGACATTTTACTACTTTGCCTTTGGATTTATATTTCTTTTCTTGGTCATTTTTTTCTTTCTCTCTCAGGGGTGAAAGTAACTTAAAGGACTTACCAGTATGCCGGAGTCCTGAGTGGGGGCATGGCCTCAACCGGAAGTGGCGGGGCCTTTCAAGATTTAAAGGCCGGCAGTGGGGCTCGGGCGGCGCCTTAAAGGGCCCGGGGCTCCCCGCAGAGGCCGAAGCCCTGGGCCCTTTAAATCACCACCGGAGCCCTGCCGCCACTGCCCCGGGATAGCGGCGGCAGGGCTCCAGCAGTGATTTAAAGGGCCCGGGGCTCCCCGCAGTTGCAGGAGCCCCGGGCCCTTTAAATCCCCGCCCGAGCCCGGCTGCAGGAGCCCCGGGGCTCCAGCAGCAATTTAAAGGGCCAGAGGCTCCAGCTGCTGCAGGGAGCCGGGTGCCCTTTAAAGCGCTGCCGGAGCTCCAGCAGAGGGACTCGGGCAGCGCTTTAAAGGGCCTGGGGCTCCACGCAGGGGCTGGAGCTCCGGGCTTTTTAATTCCCTGCCCAAGCCCGGCTGCCGGAGCTCCGGCGGTGATTTAAAGGGCCCAGGGCTCCAGAGGCCCGGGCCCTTTAAATCACCACCGGAGAAGCCGGTCTAGTCCGGCATGGCGTGTTGGCTCTTGCCAGAACGCTGTACCGTACTGTACCGGCTTACTTTCACCTCTGGTGTCATGTACATTCCTGTTTTGATAAATCAACAGAATAAGCTTCTTTTTAAGAAGAGTCTGGTAGTCTGTTGCAGAAAGGTTCAATTACAGTAACATAAGAGCCCTCACAAAAGAATACTACCAATTCTCTGAAGCGAGAGATGGGGTGAAACAGAAGTCAAAGCATCCTACTATCTTTTTACATACATGACTGACATCTCTCATTATTATTTATTAGTAGTGGTTTAGTGACCAAAGATATATATTTAATTCCCTGCCCTGAAGATTTTATAGTGTAAGGCCCCAATCCTGCAGGTGGGTCCGCTAGTACATATGTGCAGACATATTGGGACATATCCTCAGATGGTGTAAATTGTCATAGCTGAGGCTCTGCCCCAGTGACTTTCAGCAGAGCTCTTCAGAGGCACAAAGGACTGCAATAGCTGATCCAATTTCAGGGTTCATGCATCAGTTCAGACATTGTGTATAACATGAAGGGAGAAAGCCATAAATAAGGAGGTAGAGGAAGAGAGGATTAAGGTGAAAACAGTGAAATGTCTATGCTTAGGTTTTAGAATAGACAAATATTGTTGGTTCCACTTTTTTATTTTTAAGTTTTTAAATACATTTATGTATTTTCTAGTTAAATAGGATGGGGAGTTCTTTGCGGGGGGGCTTGTGTGGGGAAGGAGGAATATGAGAGCAGGAGGGGAGGGATTGAGGATGGAGGGTACAAGAGCTGGGATGAAGATGAGGCACGGCTGGGTGGGTACAGACATGGGAAGTGGAGAGAGAAGGGCAATAAGGAGAATGGAAACACCAGTATAGGTGGGACAGGGGCACTCATTAGTCCAAATAGGTGATGAATTGAGAGTGAGTCCAAGTAAATAGAGCAGGTCCCAGGTTGTTCAGGCTCTTCACAGCTCTTCAAGGAGAATGGGGACTTTTAAAAGGTGGCCTGAAAGAGATACTGCCCTGCGGGGGGAGGGGCCTTGCTGGATGGTGGAGCTGGTGGTCCTCAGGCAGCTCAGTGATGATCTGCTGGAGGCCCTTTTTGATGGCAATGTGCTTAAGAAGAACAGATTGCTTCCTCTGAGGATTAAGCAGACAGTGAGGTTATGAGAAGGTATAGACTTGCATTAATTTCAGGCTGTTTCAAGCCACCTCACTTGCAAATTCTCTGCTTCTGTGTATTCAAGCAACAGTACTGTGGGAAATAAGCATTGGTATCAGATAAAAATGGTTGTTTAGGCATTAGGGAGATAGCAGAGGATTGGGGTTCTGAATAAATATGGGACATCTCTGGAAAAAAGCGTAATGAGCACATAATACTTTAAAATGGAAACTAGACTGTTGGAAAATATGTAAAAAGCACTCTCTAAATTACGGTCTTGATCCTGTATCTCCTGAAGACAATGGCAAAGCTCCTTTAGGATGAAATCCTGGCCTATTGAAGTCAAGGGGCATTTGGACATTAGCTTCAGTGGGGCTAGAATTTCGCCCATACTCTACAGTGGTGTTGGTTCAAACCATGTGTATTTCTGACCAACCAAACATGTTTCTATGATTTCATGTGCTCATCATTGCTTTATAGGTTAGCAATAAAGCATCTTTCCAAATGATTGCACAGAGTTTATTAAAAAAAGAATTAAAAACAAGAACTATTCGGCAAAGCAAAGGTACTGTTAGAGCTTTCCTTAGATCCCAGTCTTGGCAAAGATAACATGAAAGAAGAAAACAAGAAATAATTCAGTTTAAACAGGAGATTAAATTAATAGCTCTGTCGCTCCCGATAACACTCTGAGCAGAATTGATAATTGAAATTAAAAACACCAGTGGTTTGCAACATAATTGAATCAAACACAGATTATTCAATAGAGAGAATTAGAGAAAATCCATCAGCATAGAGCTAGATCATTATAAACACACTCTCATATATAATGTATGTACTTATACATAGCAGGGATAATATCACACTGATGGAAAGAATATTAATGCTGGTCTTATAATTACAAACTTCAGGAGAGTTATTTAAAGCAACATAATAATAAAAATTATTATTTTGTACTTATATAATTGCTTCCTTCTCAGGACCTCAATGTATTTTACACACATTAATGAACTGGGGTTCATAAAACTCCTATGAAACAGGGAAGTACTTTGCTAATATTCTAGGTAATCTTCATTTTTACAGTATGAAGCTGCTCTACCGATACAAAATTCAATGAAATCCCTTCAGCTGTAACTACATTTTAATTGCTAGTCTGTGGATAAATTTTCCTTTAAATAGACTTATTAATATAATTAAGGGGCATGAATTATGGTATCATAATAAGCAAGACTAGTATATATATATTACACGATGAAAATATACATGGCTATAAAGGGCCAAATCATAAGCTGGTGTAAATTAAATGAGATGGTGTAGATCAGGTGGGGATCTGCTCAGGGTCTTTAGGACGATTCTTAACTGTGAAATTAGCACTGTTGCATCTGAGCAAAAGTCCACTTGGGGTCCAAAACTGCATACCTTGCACACCAAAAACTACCAGCTATTAGCTTTAAAGAGAATTCTGTGTGCATCAGCCCACTGGAGAATAATCTCACTGAGCATTTTTTAAGACCGTTTACCAACCTCATGAGTTTAGAGGGTGTATAATTAAATGTTGAAAATAATTTAAATATACGTTAGGGAAGTTAGACAAAGCACAGAAAATTATCTACGGAAATCTGATAAATGGGTAGTACAGAGAAAACATGTTTCTAAAATTGGCTGTGGAGTTTCTCTCTGCCCTTCCTTCCCTTGCTAAGAAAACCAACTGGCAGATTCTGTGGATGGATCAGTGGTGGCAAACACAGAGCTGTGTCCATTGTTTAAAGTAGATTGAAACGGGAGGGGAAGCATTCACTGCAACAGTAAAGAAGGAGGTGAAGTTGTAGAACATATTGAAGACAGGGTAGAGACAGGGAGCTCTCTGTTTCTTCTAGCAGAGGAGAGGAGGCTGGGCTCCCCCCCATTTACACTGTGTGCTTTGTGTCTTTCTAATGAAGCGGGGGGGGGAAGCTTTGCAAAATATCCGACATTAAGAAATGAGATTTCATAAAATGTACAGTTGCTCCTGGGTCTCTAGAATATAGCCTCAAATGTTCTTTGAGTCCTTGTCTATGAGGATCTCACCTTTTGTGTGAATACCCCCAATTTCAGGATTTTCTAATAAGCAGTGCCCAATCAGGCTATGCCCATGGCCTGCACACCCTCATACCCCCACCCAGCTGAGAACAAAGAGGGACACACAGACCTGACCGACCCTCAGTTCCCTCTTAACTCCCACGGCAGTGAGTTGGAACTGCAGTGTCCTCTCTGCTTCTCACTTGTGACTAGTCACACAGGTGATTTTTTTTAATAAGTGATTATACATAGATTTAGATTAGTAGTTTTTATAGTGAGTTAGCAGTTTTTCTGCCCCTTTGGCATTTTGTCCTGTCACTGGGGAATTTTTTGTGGGGGAATCTCCTCAGGTATTTGCATCTCACCTCCCCTAAGGTAGACTTTAAGCCCTGCCTTGCTGTGACAGGCTGATCTCTTTAATTGATGGCCATAACAGATGCATTTTCTGCTTGAAGGAATCTCATATCTCCAATCATGGTTCAATCTGCAGGTCCTTTTCTACTTGGACCAGAAAGTAAAGGGAGTCTCACCTAAAGCTGCGCCTGTTAGAACAGTCCATGAGGGGTACCTCAGAGTCCAAGAGACCTTCCCTGGATTCCAAACAGTGTTCCCAAGCCAACGTACCCCAGTGTTCCTATGAGTGGAGAGTCCACTCCAGTCCTTGAGCTCTGATTTGCTGTACTAATAAAATTCTTCAAGATTGACACTGTCTTGGGGACAACATCCCAGTGCTGCTTACAGCTCGCATGTGGGACCCTGGTGCTGACCCCCTTCCTCCTTGGTACCAATCTCCCCAGCACTGATCCCATCAGCACCTCCTCCTGAGTCCCTTCCTTCTCCTCAGCTTCCAGTAGAGAGCATTCCCCTGACCTTAAAAGCCCAGCTAAGGTTATCACCCCAGCCTACCCTAGGGAAAGGTACCTTCCCTCCCCACTTATAGGGTTGAAAGGCCTGGAGCACTCCTCCCTGGGCCCTCCACCACCCTCTCAGTTTTTCTACGCTACCTGGCCTTATTGGGCATGCTAGGGTCCTACCAAGCGCACATCTAGGTCTCATTTTCCTGCACCTTCAATTAGAGAGAGATCAAGATCCCCTTCGTTGCAAAGATAAGCCTCTCTCAAGGACAGAAAGACTTGTAGTGAGAGCCTGAATATGAAGAAGAGGCTTCCACCAGCCGTCCTGGAGATGAAGTGACAGAGCAAGCAGTGGTTCATTTTTCATCATCTCCTGATAAGATAGTCTCGCCAATTCCAGTTGCACCTTCAGGTGTTTGTAGGACTTTCCAGGACCTGGTTGGGAGAATACCTGAGGCACTCAAGACACAGATTTCAGCATTCCAAGAAAAGACCCATAAGCTCTTCAATATTCTCCACTTCCAGATGCCAGCCAAGACTGGTCTTGCTAGTCTATATAGTCTTCTTAGAACCAGGGAATAATTTATAGTAGACACAGGCCTCAATCCCTACAACCTCAAAAAGGGCCGAGAAGGAGATAGTAAGCAGTTAATGTCAGGCTCTCTGCACTCAGTTCCTCTTCAAGTGGGTTACTCACTGCATATCTATTTGTTACAAACTGACAGATATGCCTCTTCTTCTGGGAATTAGGGCTCATCCAACTAGGGCTCAGGCAACCATTCTTAGCTTTCTCAAGAAACATTCCCATGTCAGAGATTTGTAAAGTAGCTATGTGGAGCTCTCCACATACATTTTCTTTAAACAGTGCCTTTGACTTGGCTGCCAGAGCTGATGCCAGGTTTAGAAGGGCTTTCTTCAACTCTCCCTTTGACTAGTTAGTCTTCAGTCTTAGATAAGACTCCTCAGTTCTCTCTCCAGTTTGGTGACTAGCAAGCAGTAATACAATAGTGGGATCCACATAGACAAAGACTCAAAGTAGAAAGGATGATTACTTACCTTACAGTGAGATTCTTCTAGCTATCTTGTCCATGTAGATCCAACATTTCACCCTCCATCACCAGCCCTATTCCTTTGGAGTCCTCATTTTGGGATTCCAAATTAGCATGGGAATTGAAAATTGGTTGGGTCCTTTATGCCCTTGTCACAGGGAGGGTGAGGATGTGCAGGAAAACTGCTTTCTAAAAGTTCTGAACTTGCATGCACAGACAAGACATCTCAAAGAACCATGGTTACTGTAAGGGTAAGTAATATTTTTCTATTTACCAAAAGAAAAATCTACAGCAGTCGCTTCTCTATCACACACTCCCCAAAAACCCATCAATTTTGAGTTAAAAGTCCTATTGTGATTTTAACCATGCCCTTTAAATCCTTTTAAAGAAAATACTGAAACATTCCCTGTACTCAGTTCAGCAGTTCCAGAACTTTTAGTTGTTTTACAAGGATGGATTCCACTGTGTGGATGATTATATTTTTCTTGAGAAGAAGATACCACTTATATTACAGTGCTCTCTCATATCTTTGTGAAGGAGCACTTTCTACACTGGTGATAAGCAGTAAGGTGTAGGATTGTTTTCATGATGGCTTAAATTAATATACTTGCTCTCCACCACCCAAGACACCCTTACCAAGTTTAGATAAATCTTAAATAATCAAGAAAGCTTATTTACTTGAGCAGTAGATGAAATAACCAATTTCACAAACTTGCAACCAAGTGAAGAGGTTTTTGGAAAGCTTTGTTCTAACAGTTGTGTCGGTAAATTGGAATGTTGTATGCACTAGTAGGAATTTCTCACCTGTGCCAAATTAATTATTACTTGAATATAGTACTTCTTATATTTAATTAGAAGCACAGAATAGTAACTTACTAACCTCTGTATCAGTTAGGAAATATAGCATTCCTCTCTGAATAAGTGGTCTGAATTTTCAAGAGATTTTTGGGTACCCACACTGAGATATCTGAAAGGGACCTCCTTTAAGGTGTGTCACATTACGCACCCAAAAACTTAGGCTCCCAGAATCACTACTCACATTTGAAAAGTTAGACCAGATATGTCTGAAGACAATGGACCAGGTTCACTCCAGATTGTCTGCTTCTGTAGGTGTAATTGCAGTACAGAGCCCTATAAGTGGAGAGTCCACCAAAGAAGAGACTGCAGTAAGTTAAAGTGTCCACATCTCCCTACTTGCCAGGGTTCAAAACTTGGTGGTGCTGGCTGTGGAGAAAAACTAAAGCTGTTCTCCTGGCATGAAACTCTAAAGGAAAGCTGTAATAGAAACATCACCTGCCCTCTCTTAGGGATGTATCAGTTGGGGTGAATCTGGCCCTACTTTTAAAAGAGCAAAGGTTAAAATAATGGGGCTTATGGGGGAGCACAACTGCTTCTCCTCTTCTAAAAGTAAATATTGTGCTGCCCTCCGTCTCTATTTTGGCTTGGAGGAACTCCGTTCCCCAGAACTTCCACTCATCTATAGTTGGTGCAATGAGAACTCAATAAGAAGAGAATCATAAATCGGAGCAGCAGGAACAGACAACTTGTTTCTGGGGTTCTCATTAGTTCCTTCTAGTAGATGGAACACAGCAGCACCTCATGGGAGGAGTGTCCCAGGTGGTAATAACCTATTCACCTTCTCTTTGGAGGATGGGGGTCAGATCTTCCTTTAACATTGGAATCCATCCCCACTGTGGGGAGAGGGGAAGAATAGGAACCCCTTCTTCCCAGTATCCCACTTCTCTCTTGGAAATGTGAGGATGAGAAGCTAAATTATGAAATATTTCTTTTGTATTGGCTTAAAATCTTCTAATGTGCATAACTTTTTATGGGGTATTTCAAAACTTTTAGAAGGGGGAAAAACAGACCTCATAATTTTATTTATTTTTGCATCAGTACAGATTCCTTATCCTCATCAAATTCTCAATCCTAGTAGAAATGGGGGGTGAGATGGGAATAGCCAGGGATTTTTCTGCACATACATCTACTTTTACCTGACGTGCTTTACTTTTTTTTCTTTTAGCCCCATATTTCCCTTTTGCTGAATCACACCTCCGTAACTTTCTTCAATGCTGCATAACATTATAATGTCAAGACCTGTGATGACAGACACAAAAACTCCCTCTCCTATCTTGATCTACTTTCACTTCTGTGAAAGAGCATTTTACCATAAAACTCTCACGGTGAGAATTCTACTAGTTGAAAAACTTCATAATTCATCATATAAATCTATAGCAGGAGGTGGAATTAAGTGTTGGAGGGCCATTGAACAGTGGATTTTTCAAATAAATCATAATTAGAGGACTGTATTAGATATGATTAGGCATCTGTGCCAAGGAGCTTTGCATTGATCTACTGTGAATATTCACTGAGCATTCAATAGCCCTTAAAGTGTCTCATTTCTTATCTGCTCTTAGGAGGTCAATGATAGGCCATCGGACACCAGCATAAAATATGAAAGAACACTATAGGTCAGCCATTCCAAATACATCAGTGCCAGTCATGGTACAGTAACTCCTCGCTTAACGTTGTAGTTATGTTCCTGAAAAATGTAACTTTAAGTGAAACGATGTTAAGCAAATCCAGTTTCTCCATAAGAATTAATGTAAATAGGGGGGGTTAGGTTCCAGGGAAATTTTTTTCACCAGAAAAAAGACTGTATTTTATATATATACACAAACACAGTATAAGTTTTAAACAAACAATTTAATACTGTACACAGCAATAATGATTGTGAAGCTTGGTTGAGGTGGTGAAGTCAGAGGGTGGAAGAGGGTGGGATATTTCCCAGGGAATGCCTTACTGCTAAATGATGAACTAGCACTCGGCTGAGCCCTCAAGGGTCAACACATTGTTGTTAATGTAGCCCCACACTCTACAAGGCAGCACAAATGGAGGGAGGAGAGACAGCATGTCAGAGAGAGACAGAGACACACAGCTTGTGTGTGAGAGAGAGAGAGATGTGCATTGGCCCTTTAAGTACGCTGACTCCACTCTAAGCACACTGCCTTTTTAAGTAGATCAGCAAGTTGAGACAGCAGCTGCTGTGAGCAAGCTCCCTCCATCCTGAGCCCTGTTGTGTCCGTCCCCCCCGCTCTATGGAGATGGGGTAAGCGGGGGGCAGAAGCAGGGGGGAGGGGGATAGCCTGACATTAGCCCTCCTCTTCCCCCCTCCCCCCGCAAGCAGCAAGCAGGAGGCTCCGGGGAGCAACTCCAAGGCAGAGGGCAGGAGCAGCACATGGCAGTGGGGGGAGGGACAGCTGAACTGCCGGCAATTGATAGTCTGCTGGGCAGCTGCCGCAGGGAACTTAGGGGAGCAGGGAGCTGATGGGGGGGGGCTGCCTGTCCACCCTGGTTCCAAGCCCCCACCAGCTAGCTCCAACGGGCTGCTCTTTCTGCAAGCAGTGGACAAAGCAGGTGGCTGCCAAACAACATTATAAGGGAGCATTGCACAACTTTAAATGAGCATGTTCTCTAATTGATCAGCATCATAACAATGAAACAACTTTAACCGGGACGACTTTAAGTAAGGCGTTACTGTAATGTCTACCTTTTCCAAGAATGGGACATAATGAGGCTCGAGACCTTTCACAGTTCCAACTGGGAAGAGGAGGGGGAATGAGAGAGATTGTGGGTGGGTTGGAGGAAAGAAGTGAGTGGGTTTGTACAAAGCTGAAATTCAGCAAAAGTTTATAAACCATATAGACAATAGGACTGCATTTTTCAGCATCACCAGTGAAATGTGAAAGCAGGTGGGTTGTGAGTGAGTTCAACAGCTGAGTGTTAGGACTGGCACTGTTGGGGAAAGTATTTGGACATTGGACATTTGCGATTGGGCTTGACAACAGTGAGTTAGGATCAGTTTAGATGTAGGTGAGTCCAGCAAGTGGGAGGAGATATGGCAGTTGTTAGTGATGCATGTTGTGCTGGGTACATCTAGCTCTCGCCCCACCTTTGATTGAGTGCTTCTCCACCTCTCCTATATACCAATACCACCTCCTGTGTGCCTATAATTCTCATTTTGTTACCTGTTCAACATTGCCACCCCAGAACTGTTTGAAGCTCTGTGACGTCTGGCGACCCATATGGAAAGCCAGAAGTGGATGCAAAGCATAATTTTACAAATAGGGAGCTGAGAAGGGAAGGTGGGGCAAGCTGTCTCCAGAGTTAGATAGGACTGCAGATAAGGCATTGGGTGAGGTGCTGTGGCTGGTAGATTCGGACTATGTGTTATGTAGAATGCCTGGAAGATGAGGTCCCTGTGCAGCTGCATACCTTGAGATGATTTATTGATTCGTGTATTGTCCCAAAGCACAACTTCAAACTGCCTACCCTTCAATAATAAATCTTAAGTGCCCCATGGCACTGCTACTTATCCTACCCACAACACCCTCAGCAATATAGTTACCTGCTACCTCTGCAGGAAACCCCATAATTAGTTCCTGGGGTGGAGAAGGACATTTCTGGTGGCACACAAAGTTGAAAGCAGGTCTGGCTGGGGTTAAACAGGAAAGTGAGGGAGAAGTGGGATGAGAGGAAGGAGAGGATCTGGGTAGCAGTCCTGGTGAGTTAGAATTATTAATATTTATGCAGGGTATTACCACAACATTAATTTAACCATAAATTCCTTTATTAAATCCAAATGCTAAATAGTATTTCTACAATTGCTCTAAATGTGTCTAACAGCCTACAAATAAGTAGTCACTACATCCAATACAGTAACAAAACATTTATAAGCATTTGATCAAGATACTTACAAACGAGCTAAACCCAGAGCTGGTCAGCTCCAAAGTGGTCAGGCAGGTATTAGCAATGAACCCTTTAAGAGATTATTTGTATACCCTTCAACAAACAAGTGATGTCATTGCCAGTTACTGACTTCAGCTAAAAACCAATTTGAGACAGTTCTTCCTTATTTCCAGTCTTACTCCAGATAAGATTTACAACCTCCTCTCTGCCCAAGGCCTTTCCTCCCCTCCTCTTTGCTGACCAACAGTTGTTTCATTGCACCTCGGTTCACATAGGCTTTAACATGGGTATGTGGGTTGGGAAGGGCCATGTTGTCTCATTTTAAGACAGATTCTCTTTGTTTTATTTAAAATTGTCTGCAGTCACCCCTATCAGTCAGAGGTGTTCCTTTTAGAAACTTTCCCTTATCTCATTCTTTGAACCAGACATCCTCCCTACTTCATTCCTTCTGGCCATATAATTCATTATCTTCAAAGGGCTTCCTTTTACTTGCTAGTCAGGGCCTTCCTTTACAACACATACATATTTTCTTAACCAAACTTAAACTGAGGGCTAGTCTATACTGGCAATGCTAAAGCGCGCCATGGCAGCGCTTTAACGTGCCTTGTGTGGTCGCAGCGCAGCCACCTCATTGAGAGGCGTAGCTACCAGCACTGGGAGCATGGCTCCCAGTGCTGGTGCACTGTTTACACTGGCGCTTTACAGCGCTGAAACTTGCTGCGCTTAGGGGGGTGTTTTTTCATACCTCTGAGCAAGAAAGTTGCTGTGCTGTAAATTGCCAGTGTAGACAAGCCCTAACTCCAATTCTTTAATTTTGCATTAATCCTATATGCTGGAAGATGTGACTTCTCAACAGCCATGATGACTTTCTTCCCAGCAGGGTCCCCTGAATATCTGAAATGTCAGCCAGGAGGTGCAGGGGCTTCCCATAGGAAACTGTACTTTCAGCTACTATACTGAAGAATAAGAGAACTTCTCTTTCCTCTACTACAGCCTGGTCCTAATCTTCCCCTGCCCAGTCAACACATTTCTGGGACCTCTAGAGCTCTGGGGCTACCAGAGACTTGGGGGAGTGTAGGGCAACGTGTGTCCTGTATAGTCCTGTTCCTAGCCCTGCCTCTTGCCTCTGGCTCTATAAAAATTATAAATTAGGACACTTACTAAAGTTCTTTCTTCCCAAATGCTGCCCGGGTTACACAGATGAAAGCTCTGTTGGAGAAGTTATCATCATCATTAAACATGTGTATGATGGTAACACCTAAAAGCCACAACTAGGTTGGGCCCCATTGTGGTTGGCACTGTGCAGACATATAATAAACAATAGTCCCTATCCCGAATAGCTTACAGTCCAGGAGGCAAAATGCAAGTGGATGGAATAAATGCACCAGGATAAGATGGGGAGATGGGGTAACAAATAAATACAGTAAGATGGGCAAATTCTTAGCTGGTCATGTGACTTACACGTTGCTCTGTTATATACAGTGGTGTTTGGTCCAGCAATAGCAATTATCCCTTATGTTAAACAAATATTAAACATTTTTATCAAAATTACATTGAAGAGATGCACAGTGACCAAAACCTCCAGCATGCCTGGAATCATTAATTAACTCTAATAGTTGTTGTTAGCTTTGAATGAACAGGCATTTGGGATTTGTAGGGTTTTCATAAAATATTAGTATAGCCTATTGGTGTTATATTAAAAAAGTTTAATTATTTAGTTTCCTCTACGGAGTTTATTTTCACAGACTTGGGGCAAGACTCGGGTCTGATTCACCATTACATTTCTGCCTCTGTACACTATATTTTCCAGTGCAAGGGGGCCATAAATCAAGCAGAAATAGCTATTAGGGAATTCCTCTAGCATAGTTATTCTGTGTCTCAGCTGCCTCCAATCTCTAGTGTATGGACATGACTGGAGTAAGGAGTGGGTACTTCTCTGCGCCAGTCATCTCCAGTTGCCTCAATGGCTCCTTATAGCCATAGGTAGATAGATGCACATAAGGGAAGAGCTGAGGCTGCTCTAGGGAGATGTAAAGATGGCATAACGACATTACTCACACACTTAGTGGAGTTTGGGAACAACTAGGAATCAGGCCCATAGAGTGCAATTAGAAAAGTTCAGTAAAAACAGCGGGATGGGGAAATAATATAATTGGCTTATGAGACAAGCAAAAGCAGAAATCTCTTTTACAGTCATTGCAACCACTGCACACATGTACCAGTTTTCCCAGATCATCCTCAATACTCCCATTTGATGTGGAAGAGTTGAAAGATTTGTCAAGAAAAAGAAAATTAAATATTTCTATTGTGCATTTAACTTCAAAAAGAGATGTGAAAAATCAAGGACCAATTGTTAGCAGTTCAGCTACATGGAAAGGTGTGTTCAAAAAGAGAGTTCAGAGAAAATCCTGTCTGTAGGGAAGGAAAAGGGTAGATACTTCTGATGCTGATGAGAAATAACTTCTTCAAGTTTTATTAACTTCTAAATAGGATGGACGAAAGTTTGCTCACAGTTACACAGGTGCAACTCCACTGATTTCAATGGAGTTATATGTGTATAACAGTAAAACCATGTTGTCTTCTCTTAATACATTTTCTAGAATTAGAGCAGGGAATGGAAAGGGAAATCTAAGTATGCTGATTGTGCATTCAATCTTTTTTTTTGTTATGTATAATAATCCTTGTTCCTACAGCATGTATTTTCTGTACATAAACATTGCTGAGCAATCTTGGAGAAGTGACTAACATACATATTTATACTGCAAACCTTCTGTCTGTTTTCAGATACAAAAAAACCCATATGATGTTACATATTTTATCTATCCTATTTCTCTGGGAGATAAAGAAGTGTTTGTGCTATATCCCCAACTGGTGTAAATTTACATAGCCTCATGAAGTCAATGGAGCAATGCTGATTTACAGTAATTAAGGATCTGGCCCACTAGGTCTATTCCCCCCTTTAGGGTCTTGGAGCTTGGCCAAAAAATGGGAGTCTAAGGAAAGTATGAGCTTCTTGTAACACCTCAGTGTGCCTAGGAAGGTCTGTTAGGCCATGTCTACACTACGGGGGTAAGTCGACCTAAGTTATACAACTCCAGCAACGTGAATAATGTAGCTTAGGTTGACTTACTGCGGTGTCTACACCATGCTGGGTCATCGGGAGACACTCTCCCATCGACTTAGCTTACACTTCTCGTTCCGGTGGAGTACCGGAGTCGACGGGAGAGCGAACTCCGGTCAATTTAGCGGGTCTTCACTAGACCCGCTAAATCGATCCCCAGTGCATCGGTTACCGCAGCATCGATTCCCGGTAAGTGTAGACATGCCCTTAGAATATAACAAGAGTTCAGCATTCTCCAGGTCCCCAAATCTGACCCACCACCCTTTCCATCACACAAACTCAGTAAGTCGGGGTATATGTGTTTCGATTTGTGCTTTTGTGTTTATCCCTTTCACAATGGAGAATTAATTTTCACAGATTATATGTTTTAGTGCTTTTGAAGAAAATACATTAGAAGAAAATTGTTTATGAATAAGCCGACAAAAGATTGAATGCATGTGATGCTTCTTTGGGAGGGACAAAGAGAAGCTAGTAAAACTAAGGGGTCAGAGTTAAAGTCTATGCGACAGTTTAAATACCTTGGTTCAGTGTTGAGCTATGATGGGAATGTGGATATGGATGTTAGGAGTCGCATGAAGAGTGTTTGGTGCAAAAGGAGGGAGTTGACAGGAATCCTCTGCGATATGATTATGATTATTAGTGAAGGCACAAGTGGTACAATAAGGATGGAAAAAAGTTCAAAATACAAAGTAGGGAGGTAGAACAGAGATGTATAATTCAAAAAAGAAGAAAAAATGCCAAAGGCACTTAGGTAGGCATCATACATTTTAGCCATTCAGTAGCCTTGGGTGTCATTTTCCCTAAGGCCGACCCAGGCAAGGCCGGCCTTCAGGATGAGCAACTCGGGCGACCTCCCAGTGTACCACGGTTGGGGTGCACTGTGGTCAAGAGGGTGTTGCTAGAGGGTTCCTTGGCAGTCACCAGGAAGTTGACTGTAGCTCTGGTGGTGAGGGGGGGGGGCTGCCATCCCCCCCGCCCCCATCAGCAGTTACCAGTCACCTATGGAAGATACACTCAACAGGAATGGTTGGAGATGGAGCACAAGAACTGCTGACTGTGACTAATTGGACAAAGTGAAGGCGAAGATATGTTTTAGTGTTTTGTTCAACCGAAAGTGTCAAAAGATAGGGTTTCTATTACTTCCCTTGAGAGGTTATTGTACAGGTGATATCCCTTCCAGGTAATTTTTGCTATATCCAGACTAAATGTTCTTTTCCTCTACACTTCCTTGACCTCAAAATCTCTTCTTCTCTAATAATAATAAACCATTATTTCCCTAATGTCTTTTCAAAATTACTATCTCCAGGATGCTATCATTCTTGTACCCTCTGGTGTTTCTTTTCCTACCTTTTCAGGGTGCTGGAACAATTTGTATAATGGGGGTGCTGACAGCCATTGAACCAAACTGTAAATCCTGTGTATGATGGAAACCACTTCAAGCCAACGGGTGCGGCAGCACCCCCCCAACACGTCTAGTTCCAGCACCTATGTCCCTTTTGATGTTCTTTCTTTAATGTTGCTCAAAATTGTGCTTCTGATCTGTATTCTAATATTCTATTGATGATATCCATGTCACGACCCAAGGGTGTGGCACCGTTGACAAGGGATACAATATTAATTTTTATTTTCTGATTAAGCAGCCAATTCTAGTTTTACGCTATGAGAAATAGACTGTTCTGACTTTAATGGGTGCACATTTGCATCATAGCTAACTTATGTTCAGCTTCCATGACCACAGATCAGCAGCTGAGTAGCAGAATTACTATCTTCAGCAAACCAGAGGTCAAAAGTTTCTCAAACATTTTTCCCCGATTCGCCCCTCGCTAGGGACAGTCCCAATATTCAGGGATTTTTCTGATATAAGTGCCTTTTCCCCCTAACACACCCTGTCCTGATTTCTCATACTTGCTATCTGGTCACCCTCCTCCTCCCACAATATCTCAGTCCCACACAGTATCGCTATCCTAAAGGGGAGCAGGCAACATATCTTTTCCCAGACAAAACTACTGAGGCCAAGGCTGTAATATATAGCTAACAGAGTAGTGGATTAAAAATATATCAGGTATTTAGAATCTGTCGGACATTCTCTATTAGATTTTTACAGTGTTAAGGAACATCAGATTTTGATCTTAAAGTACTTGATATGAATCTCATTAATACCTATATAAGCCTAATACATTATTGAGGAATATACCTTTAAGAGTGTTGTCTTGAAGTGCAAAAATCTTTAGCTAACCATGAGTTAATCTGTGTGGCAAGATTAGTTTACTGACTAGTTTGCATTTAGTTTTTTAATCCTGCCTGAGACTTGGAAACTGGATGAATGATTTACTCATGTGAATAGATAATTTCATGCCTTGTCATCTGTAAACCAGCTGTGTTCATAACTGAAGGGTGGATAGAGTGAAATTCATAAAGAGTGAAATCCTGCCCAGGCACAGGAAGGAATGCTAGGCTGTGCATCCTCTGCTTGAGAGATCCTGCTGACTGGTGCAGGATTCAGTAGAGTGGTCTGAGAAGCTGTTCAGTTAGTCTATATAGCTCCTTCCTGGCTAGCGAATGGGGTAGGTGGTGACTGGACAGCAGGGCCAGCTCTAGGCACCAGCTAAGGAAGCAGGTGCCTGGGGCGGCAAATCTGAAGGGGCAGCAGTCCGTCCGTCCTTGGGGCAGCACTCCGACTTTTTTTTTCCCCCCTTCTTCGGTGGCAGTTCGGCGGCAGCTTTTTCATTTCTTCTTCTGCGGTGGCAGTTCAGCGGCAGCTCTTTCATTTTTTCTTCTTCGGCGGCACTGCTGCGCCCACTTTTTTTTTCTTTCTTTGCTTCGCCGCTTGGGGCGGCAAAATGCTACAGGGTGGGCTGGCACTTTAGGGGCAGATGGGTTCAACCCCTCTTGTTCCTAGTTATCTGCCTCCTAGGTGATGGGTTTTATCATGGGCTTGTGATTGGGTCAAGTGATCTGGCATCATGCGATGGCATGGGTTTTGGCATGGGCTTGTGATTGGTTCAGGTGACCTCTCATCATGTGATGGTAGCCTGTGGATGGGGCTTCCTAAAAGAAGAAGCCTGCTCTGTCAGCAAGGGGGAGATTTGTTTCTAGGAAAGCCCAGGGAGAGGCCTCTCTGGAGACATCTAGCGTGGGCCTGGCAGAGTACCCCTGCCCAAAGGGACCTGGGGAACTGAGGTCTGGGGTTCTGATACAAAGGTACAAAGGAGAGAGAACTTCAGGGAGCAGGAAGGCATCTAGAGGGGAATGAGGGTCAGAGAGGACCAAATGTGAAGCTCTCCTTCCCAGGCAGAAGGAAAGATGTGGCTGGAGCTGCCTATAACCAGGGTCAAGAGCAAAATGCTTCAGAGGGAATTAGGAGCCCAAGAGGGGCATAATGGAATAATGTGCATGGAAAAAGAAGGCTGGGATAGTCTAGCTTTGAGTGGCACTGTTATTTTATGTTAATAAACCAGGCCCTAGAAGGGAGAGTAATTTTGTTTGAGGAAGGAAGGAAGGAAATTGAGGCGGTTGCAGAGTCTGACACCAGGTGAGTCAAGACTCTGCTATGTCCATGATGAAAGAAAGAGAACTGAAAACTCCAGAAATCTTGACAAATTACTGCAGTCACAAACAATATTTTAATGTGTGCTCTGGTTCTGTGTATTTGAACTTTTCAGTATCCATTTTTCCTATTTAAAGTTTAACTTCATGCATTGTAACTTCACTCACTAGGTCAGGTAGTTAACCGTTTCATCTGGATACAGAGAATGCACAGTTTTGAAGGTCAGACTGCCTTAGAAACAGGAAGACTCAGAGTCATCTTACACCCATCCCTCAATAATAATATTTAGATCTATTGCACCCTCATGTAAATGCCTCTGGGTATCTAATAAAATGATGGCTAAAACTCAAAGCAAACCCCACTTTATTTTTAAATCTGATGTCAGGTTAACTCCTCCCTCCTCCCCATCCTTCTTCTTCCTCTCTCACTACTTGCCTTCTGCTGTCAGGATCTCATCTTTCTATATTTCCAAAATTGAAACATGACTGGTCCTGCAAAGCCACGACCTCTATTAGAGACAGTGGGAAGAAGGGACATTATTATCTGAAGTGAACTGACAAAAAATTCTTCCCGGCAAAAAGCCCAATTTTTTGCCTTTTCATTAAATCAGTTAAAAGATAAAATGTGCTAGTTTGGCTTTGGTGTGCTCCCATTTTCACACAGTTCTGTTTTTTAATCTCGGAAGAGAGACAGTTTGACAATAGTCTGGCTACCAAAATCAGATATTGGGAGAGGGAGAAAAGTTTGAGAAACTTTTGACCAGTGGTTTGCTGAGGATAGTTATTCTCCTAAACAGCCACTGATCCTTCACCATGGAATCTGAACACAAATTTACCATGATGCAAATGTACACCAGTTAAACTCAGAACAGTCTATTTCTGAGCAAAATTAGAGTTGGATGCTTAATCAGAAAATAAAAATTCATATTGTAACTCTTAGCTAGGGCAATGAATTTGGTGTTGTAAGAAAGTGCTGTGAGTAGAAAAATTATCACTTGGCTCAGTATATTGCAAATGTAAAAATCATGAGGACAATTGTATTTCATTCACATTAGTCAGAGGTGGAAGGAAAATTATATGAATTGTCTTTACTCTAGTCTCTTGCAGCATTGCAGATATAGCAAGTACCTGAACCATGAAGATTTGGAAGTATAGAAACACATGATTCAAAGCTGAGTCCAGTTAACATGGAAAAGGTTAAAAGACTGTAACCAAGCACAAGATCCCTCTCAGTAACAGACCACAGCTGTTGAGACCACAGTCTCAAGCCTCAGACCCACTGTTTCTTTATAGCCTTTACGTGCACCAGTTATAACAAAATCAACATTATTAATTCAAGGGACAAGAGGATCACCTTTCCCAACTGAGTTAGAGTCTTTACTTGTGGACTGCTTAGTTGATCTCTACCCTGATCTCTACCCCTATAAATGGCAGTATTTTTTCACATAACACACAGTCAACCTGTGGAACTCCTTGCCAGAGGATGTTGTGAAGGCCAAGACTATAACAGGGTTAAAAAAAGAACTAGATAAATTCATGGAGGATAGATCCATCAATGGCTATTAGCCAAGATGGGCAGGGATGGTGTCCCTAGCCTCTGTTTGCCAGAAGCTGGGAATGGGCGGCAGGGGGTGGATCACTTGATGATTACCTCTTCTGTTCATTCCCTCTGGGACACCTGGCATTGGCCACTGTCGGAAGACAGGATACTGGGCTAAATGGACATTTGGTCTGACCCAGTATGGCCATTCTTACGTTCTTATGAGATAAACCAATGCTTGGGAGAAGCGAAGACAAAAATTTCACTGCAAGTATAATAATATAATTAGAGATTATCAAACTTTTCTTAATTTTCTTAACTTTTGAAAAGTTAAAGTGGCAAAGTTACAGAGTTTTTAATTTTCCCTTTTGCTCTTCTGTAACTCCAAAGATGGAAAATTTTTGAAATGTTACAGAATAGAAATAGGAAAAATTAAAATAAAAGAGAAAAAAGAAGTGAAAAAATATTCCATAGATGTCATTTTTTTGTCCAGTGAGGAAAAGTTGAAAAAACAAAAATCTAAACTTTTGAAATAACCATGTTTCAAAAAAGATTTTAAAAAAACAAAAACAAAAAAAAACAAAAACAAAAAAGATTTTAACTCAAAATAAAGTTTTTCATTCAGAAATTTCCCATTTAAAATTTTAGTCAAAAATATTTTACCACAAAAATTAGTTTCCAAAGAAAGTTTATTTTTCAATGTTTTGGTTGAAATATTTTGACAAAAGTATTGCTGAGTCATTTGAATGACTGGGATGAGGGTTATAATTTCCTGTGCCATTTGACATATTGTCCAGATGAACTGAGATATTGGATTTGACAGATCATTAATCCATTCTGATATAGCAATACTTACGCTCCTATGGTCACTGAAAATTAAACTTATTAGCCATCGGTATGGAATATCAGCATTAAAGGGCAGGTTCTAATAAGGACTTGATCTTGAAGACCAAGTACTTATATTCATCAAAATCCACAGCAGTAAAGCTAGTAAAAGTTTAGCTTTATAACTATTATTATTTATATTTCAATTGCAACCAAAGGCCACAATCGAAATTGGGGTCTCATACTGCTAGGCACTATTCAATCACATAGGTATTCATTATCCCTATCCCAAAGAGCTTACAACCTAATTGAAGAAAAGACACAGCAATAAGTGTGACAAATGTTAGGAAGGAAGGGGAAAGAGAGAGCAAACGTAGCAGTAATGTGATATGTTTACATAATCTGGTGAGACCAGCATGGGAGTAGGAAAAAGGGAGGAAATGGGAAGGAAGAAATTAAGTGAGAAGGAGGAAAGGGGACAGAAGGAAAAAGCGGGAGAGGAGAGAGGGAAGGAAGGAAGGAAGCTGGAAAGGATCATGTAGGGCAGGGAGAGTGAGGCTGTCAGTGGAGAGCCATGAGAGAAAGAAGGGGGTGGGATGAGGCCAGAGTAAAGGGCCAGTCATCAGAAACAAGAGAATGTCCAGAGTTCAACTTGTAGAATGTAGTCTGCAGACTTCTGTGGAGACCTAGTTATTTGTTGGGGAAAAAATAATATCCTATCACTGTAGTATCTGAGCACTTGTGTGCCTGTGGTGTTGATGAATCTGTCACTCCTTACTGCTGAACACTGAGAGCCACATTTTTGAGGTATTTTAGGCACCTAACTCCCATTGATTTTAATGGGAGGAGCCTAAGTGCCTTTAATAATCTGGCCCTACGAGCCTTATCATGTGATATTAAAAGGTTAAAAAGGGCATGTCTTGAGAAAAGAAGATTGTGGGGGCTGATTATAGTCTTCCAATGTATTAGGTGCTGTTATAAATTCTTCTCCATGTCCACTGAAGGTAGGACAAGAAGTAATCAGCTTGCTCTGCAACAGGAGAAATTTAGGTTAGATATTAGGAAAAAATTTCTAACTATAAGAATAGTTAAGCACTGCAACAGGCTTCCAAAGGAGGTTGTGGAATCCCCATCACTGGAGGTTTTTAAGAACAGGTTAGATAAACACCTGTCAGGGATGGTCTAGGTGTACTTGGTGATCCCTCAGTGCAGGGGACTGGACAAGATGACCTCTCAAGATCCTTTCCAGCCCTACATTTCTGTGATTCTATGGTGCGCTGAATACCTCCTACAAGAATGTAATGGTATTCAGCATATTAAAAGTGGCACTCAGCACTTTGCAGGACCAGTCCCTACTGTAGCTTTTCATTAGCATTTAGAATTGGGAGTTTTAAAGTTACACTGCCAAGGGATAAGGAGGGAATAGAAAATAGTTATTTAGGTGAGATAGTATCTTATCACGAGTAGTTAGTGTACAAAAGTTCATATTGGAACTACTTGTCCTAAGATGGGGTTGCTAGATCATGATTGCCTTACAGAGTATATGTGGCAGTAATAAATTGTTACACTAATGGAAATTAGAACCGGACACTCTTGAAAAAAGTCCATTATTGAACACATTACTGCTGTCTTGTCTCTCAGCATTATTATTTAAAGATTACACTGAGGAGAAAACAGAGGTCGGATCTGCCCCACCATTATTTGTACTTACCTCCAGTAAATCTGTATTGCTTATCCAGTGCAAGTTTCTAAAACAGATTCTATCCATGTGAACCAAGTTTTAGGAGAGTTGAAGAATTAGACTTGTATTGGATCTATTTAAGAATAAGTTAAAGTACATTGGATATCCAAGTATACAACAAAAGAAGGCCAAATTCTGCCCTTGAGTATGCTCCCGCAGGGTTCCAGCTGACTTATATGGTATGCCTGCATGCACAAGGGCAGAAACTGGCCTTTACATGGCAGATGGATTGCATAGTCCCATTGACTGTTTGAGTATTGTCACTTGCACATTTTTGATTGTCACGTGTCACTGTTACAGAAAAAGAGCATTCCAGCAAGAGGCAACCTTTAGCAATGCCATTTCTGATTCGTCTTCATCAATGTTTCATATAGAGCACATTTAAAAGGTGTTACCCTGTCTTCTCATTTAAATGGACGCTAGAATGAGATTTCCCTGCCAATATGAGATAGAATGATATTCCATATAAAATTAGTCGAACAAGGTGTTTGAATCCAGTCTGTCACAGTGATAAATTATAATGCTATTCCTGTAGTCATCTTGGTCACTTCAGCCTCTGTGACCGTAACTTCACTTGTACTGCAACCCCAGCTCACTATTCTCAAATCTGAAGTTTGTATTCAAGCAGCATTTTGGACTCCATTATGGTATTTGCACACAGTTATACAACATCATGTTTTATGTTAATTCCAGCTCCTAGAAGGGTGTGTGTACAATAAAACCATTAAAGGTAGAGCAAAAATGCTGTCTGGGGATATTGCAGACCTCACACTTCATCACCACTCAGAGTGTACAATATAATAATCAAGTTGACTCTAATTATCTTTTCATGTAAACCACTGGATCTTTAACCTTGATGGTGATATATTTTCAATATCAGTTTCAGCTAAATGCAGGCTCCCCAGGAAATAGCAATACACATCAGACAGAAATATAAACTAATAAAATCTAGTTCTGAATAATTATATGCAATTAACATTACTAAAGATGTTAAAAAAGCTGTTAGTTTTGTGAAATTGCATACCAGAGGAGATTAGAGTTTCAAACAAGCAAACAAAAAATCCCTCACTCTTAAATGAAAGATGCTGTGTATTGTTGTTGTTAGAGTAACAACCAGAGACTCCAACTAATATCAGGGCTAAGTGTTATATAGTACCTTGCCCCAAAGAGCTTCTAAGCTAAATAGACAAGACAGACAAAGTGTTACATATTCATCTAATTCTGTCTCTAATTAAGTCATGCTCACATGCTTTCATCTGGTTGTATCTATACAATCAGAGGGTATCACATCTTTGTGGAAAACTCTTAAGTGCCTGATCTTAATAAGTGACTACAATGGGAGCTGAATGATAGATGTGCAGCATC
Source organism: Platysternon megacephalum (assembly GCA_003942145.1). Classification (NCBI taxonomy): domain Eukaryota; kingdom Metazoa; phylum Chordata; order Testudines; family Platysternidae; genus Platysternon; species Platysternon megacephalum. The sequence goes on from QXTE01000007.1 coordinate 24,776,556, forward strand.
AGTCAGGATCAGGACCCAAATTCTTGATAATTTTTAAATTGCAATTTACAAAATTTACTATTTGAGATTATATTTTATCTTGAATATAAATTATATCTAATCCTATTTTATTACATATAGCATCATTCCTACAAAGTGTTTCAAAATATTGAACAAAGTAAGGACCAGATATTATGAAGACTTATGCATGTGAGTAGTCCCACTGAACCCAATTAACTGAAGTCAGTTAATTAAGGGGCCAGTTCTACAAACCTGACCCCTATAGATGAACCAGTGATATAGTTAAAGGCAGTGGTCCTAGGATCATAAAGATTTTCCCTTTTCTCCTACACTCAACATTACTATTCTTTGTGACAATACCCAGTTATTTTCAGTTTCTTTCAACTCACACAGCTGGAAGGATAGTTTTATGTTAAGGCCAGGAAATGTGTGTTCTGTTCACAGTGCAGTCTCAGACTTCCTGTGTCACCTAAGGGTGAGATGCTAACTTCTGTTGCCTCACTGATAAACCATGTTCCAATATATCTACTGTACTGGGGTGCTATGGGGCTTATTTTGTAAAGCACATTGAAGTTCTCACATGGAAAGGTCTCTAAAAGTACAAAGTTTTTCTTTAATTTTCTTCAGCCTGCAGATGAATGATAGCATGGAAAGGAAGTAGTGGGCAAGTACTGTGTGAGTGGTTTTCGGAGAGCTGGAGGGAACTATGCGGTAGCAGTGACCAAAAAGTAATGCAGATAAGGTATGGGGGAATTGGAGCAGACTTTTAAGTTGATACAAAAGAAGGGAGGCATTGCAGTTCAGGGATGGATAGAGGGTGAGGGGAGAAAGACTAATAAAGAAATAGAGACAGACATGCTTGGCTTTTTGCTCTGTGTTAAGCCACAAGAGTTAAGCATTCTTTGGTAACCTGCTTAGAGTCCAGTCCTGCTTGCACTGAAGTAAGTGGTAATGCTCTTATTCATTTCAATGGGATCAAGATCAGGCCCTAAATACTATATTCTAGAGCTGGCTTTCACTCTTGAATTGTGGAAAAATCTCTCACAAAAGGTACAGGTTTTATTTCTATCTGTTGGTTCTTTTTTATAGCCTCTCATGTCCTTTATAACAACCTTCTCCTTTCTTCTCATCCTGGATTCTCAGCTGACTATTCAGTGAGACATTTTCTAATCGACATAAAATATTTTGAATAATTATTTTTGTCTTTTGGCACATCCTTTCATAGTTTATTTTATTTTATTTCAACTGTTTGAGATTTATACCCCACGCAGGACAAGTATGAATAAGAAAGCCAATGTGAAAGGGACAGCTTTTGCAAATGGTGAAGTTCCATTCCCCTCCATCATTGCTGTAAAGTGTCAGATAGTGTGTCGAATGGACTTTCTTACAAGGATAATCAGAACAAAGATCCATGGAGCATAATTCACAGAGCAATATCAACTTTTGTTAAAAATAGTTTGCCCTTGCAATTTAAGTTTCGTTTGGGCTCTTTCAGTACTTTATGGAGATTAGTTCTAGTGGCACTCTTCCACATAGTTCTGAATTAATTAAGTACATCAATTTCTTTCACTTGGCTGAAAAGCAGCTTAATCATCATTTTTGCACTAGTTTTTTCCCCCTATTCTCATCTCTTCTCCTCCTCATAACTTATACCAACACCTACAGAATTTTCTACAGAAAGATGACTGATTAGCTCCTTCATGATCCACCATTGGTTAGAGCAGCGACATGTGACCTTTAGCAATTATAAAGCCCAACAGATTCAAAGAGAACTGGAAAATAATTGACGTGCAGTGTCCATATGGTGCTGCAATGTTTCAGTCATGACATTGCAGCTCTGCATCAGTACATGACGATGCTTGCTCACAAATCGCACAAACCAATGTCAGAATGTCAGCATGTGTCTATCTGTGATTCTCATATACTCCATTCAACACTATCACCCTCTCCCATTCTTCCTTTCCTCTCACACCTACCTGGTTGATGAGAGAGAGGGACTGTTCCTCCTCTCTCCCCTCCTGTTCCTCACTTCTGCTGCCTTCTGAGAAGGAGGGATTTTTTTCCTCCTCACTTTACTACTTTCAACTGCACATTTTCCCTCCGGCTGCTTAGGTGGATGGGAGGGAACCTGGTGCCTCTGGTGAATTTGATCAGCGTTCCCCATCTATATCAGTGCAACATAGAGAGTGTGTTCCACCTGAGAGGAGCCACATTCAGATCTGTGGACCGTAAGAGCCATATGTAGCTTATAAGGTCCTAGATTGAGCTTCAGCGAGTATCTCTGGGCTAATGTGTGCTGAAAAGCTGACCACTAACCCTTTATCTGGAATGACAGATCCAGTTTTTGCCTGAACTGTGATATTAGAAGAAAGTTCATTGTTAAACTCTCATCCTATAAGTATCAGATTAAAGATTTTATCCAGCTCCCATTACAGTCATTAGAAGAACATGCATTGCCTTTATTAGGAGTTGGATTGGGCCCTAAGAAACCAATTCATTTTTTTTAATTTGAAGAATCAGAATTAAAAGCATATACATGTGTTGCTCCATTATATTTTGGGATTATAGTAAATTAAAGTTTTCAGTGAAAATGAAAACATACACAGAGGGACAAGACGAAACAAATTAAACATGCACAGCTTCTAAGTAAATGGACATGAACAGGTTCCTGAAACAAAACAAGGTAAACAAAATTATACAAGGGTTAGTGGATAAAGCATGTGAGGAGAGATGGAGAGAGCCATTGGGAGGAGCCCTATGTTAAATTATCCAAGGTACAAAGTCCAACTCAGCCAATCATATAAAATTGTTTATAAAAGTAAGCAAAAGTTGGAGATAAATAGACTGGTACTAATTGGATTTTTTAGGTTAACAAGAAGTTAAAAGGTTCTAGAAATGGGAAGTAATGTCTCTAGTAGAAATCACTGAAGTGATTTTGGCTTCATTAATTGTATTGGGCTGAGGTTGCCATTCTTGACATTGTTTATCTGGGGGCCACTGAAAGAGCCAGTGGGATGGGTGGACTGGAAGGAGCAAGTTCATCATCATGGCTCCCATTATCCTTATCACTTCTAGGGGCCCCAAGATCCATGATGACACCACTAGGCCTTTATTATCCTGATCCTGAAAGATGTCCTAACCAGACAAAGCCATAGAGAGGGAAGCTTAATGGCATCAGCACCTCTGCCAGCTCCGGCTAGCTCCTGAACAACATCTAAAATGTGAACCTGAGCTGCCTACTCTTATGCCCTTGTTCATGTGTCATTTTCTTTCCTCTCCTTATTTCTCCTCTTTTCTGTCTTTCTCTTTTTGCCTCCTGGCTAAAAAGAGCCTGCGTTAGTTGGACAAGACAACTTCCCCTTTTACAACACTGCTGTGAGCCTGTGCCCAGAAAGGCCAGCTGAAAGCAATGCCTTAGACAGCGTGACACTGGTAAAAGTTTGCCAGATTTAGGAGTGTCTGATAAGACCATGAACTGTACCTGTAATTTCCCAAGGTTGCAAATGAGAGTGATTGTCAGAGACAGAAGCTGTATTTTCTATCTCTACTATTCTTTTGTCTCCCCTTTTGTGTGAGTTTATCTTGTTTTCTTTTAAAGGAAACAGGATTTACTTCAATGACCACAGCTCAAGACCATTTAAATGAACTTTCTTTTTTTCCTAAAAGGAACAGTTAATACCATCATTAATTCAATTTGAAAAGACTATCAAACAGACGTTTTCTCCTATAAAAAACTCAATATAACTAAAGGGAAACAGAATATAGGAAATTGTTCAGATGAAAGGCTTATTTACTTTTTAAGTTTCAAATGCTTTAACTTCCTTTTCTATGTGTTTAATAAAAGGTTTAAAATATTTTTAATCGTGATTGTTACAATGGGAATAAGCCAGCGATAATATGGCACAGACACTATTCAATGTTGTAATAAACAGTAAACAAGGGTCTTCTTAATATTTTATCCCTTGGTGGGCCAAAGACACCCCCTTAACACAAGAGAGATAAATGTATAAGTCTAGAAAAGAGACGTCTCGGGGGCCACATGATCTTTGTGTATAAATATTTTCAAGATAATGGTATTAAAGAAAGAACAGAACTGTCCACGATCTCAGGGAATGTTAGAACAAGGAGAAGTGGATTTAAGCTAAAGAAAGGAATATTTAGGCTAGACCTTACAGGGAACGTTTTTAACAAGAACAATTGGCCAGTAGAATGGCTGTGCTTAAGATGCCATTACTGCAGATATCCAAGGACAAAAGCAATAAGACATTAATGGAAATGATGTAGTGAAGAGCTCAGCAAAATTCAAAGGATCAGGTTAGGTGACCCAAGTGGTCATTACTGGCTCTACTGCTATACAGTTCCATGAAAGTGGATTATTTTTCAAACAGTATTTCTTTCAACCGGTGTGTTAATACATTAGTTTGTTAAGTGTCAAAGCAAAGTATCTGTTTTAGAGAAAGCATTGACAAATCCTGTTATCTATGGTAATTGACTCATATCACAAAAACCAAGCTGCATGGCAGTTGCTAACTTATAACTGAGCTAACATAAAATATAATTCAGACAAGTTTTTCCAGGGTACATTTGAATCATCTCCTCTGTGACAGCATTATTTGTAACAGTTAACATGTACAGTTGTATGCTGTCAGGAAATGGCAGTTTTGTTCCTGACACTACTGTCTAGGCTAACCTAAGGACTGATGTAATTGGAGTTGCTAGTATTTACTATGCCTCTTGTGACCTACCAAAAAGAGAGCAGATTGCACATTGAATGAAAAGGGCTTACTCTGGATGTCTTTCTCTATAAACTAAAGAAAAGGGCGAGAAATCGTCTTACAGACTCCTATTTGCTGTCTAGAATAGATTGTTAGAACTATGAATGCATTCAATGTTCCCCGTTTTGATTTTTATGAGCCCACATGAAAAATCACATTGTTCATGACCTTCATCTCATCCTCCAATACCTCACATGTCCCCTTTCCTGAGTCTAGGTCCATGAATTCCTAATTTCCCATCACTCCAAATTGTAGGCACGTGAATAAATAAAAATTAAATGTACTAATGTCAAAGTTTTTCTTTCCTTTCCTTTCTGTTTAATAAAAATACTTTGTATAGTACTTTCCATCCAAGGATCTTAAAGATCTTAGCAATGTGGGTCAGTTTTCTTATCCCCATTTTATAGATGGGGAAACTAAGGCACTGAGAAGTTAAGTGAATTGCCAAAGTCAGCCACTGAGTCACTGGTAAAATGAGGAATTGAACACAGATCTCTCAGATCCAAGTTGCCTGCACTAGCCAGTAGATAACACCATCTCCCTTCTATTTCTTCTGTCTCCAAAGATCATTTTTATAAAATCACCATTTTGTTTTTGTTTTTCTCCCTTGATATCTTTTTCACCTTGCCTAGTTTGCCTTCCTCCTAATCTGCCTGCCCTTTAGCCTACCTTCCAGTCATCTTGTTTCCCTCTCTAACTAACTTGGTCCACACACAAGGAATAATGGGACAGGAGGATCTTCGGGGCTTGATTTTCTTCTTCTATGCTGGGTTCTTTTGAGTTCAATGTCCACATCCTTTACCCTTGAGGTGGAGTCTGAAGGGAATACTACCTCAGTGCTGTGTAGCTGGCTTCCATTTAGCATGAGTGCTGTCTACAGCTGTGAGGTAGCCTATGGCCAAAGGCTACATTGACAGCTCCATAGAGGAAGGACTGCAGCAGAGCTTAGTGCTGCTTGTGTCAGTCACCCAGCTCTGTGAAGATACCGAAGTTTAGGTGTGGCATAGACGAGGAAGTTCATTAAAAAGTGGCTTTAAAGTGATAAATTATTAATATTTGTTTTAAAATGCAAGAATCAGATTTTGTTTTTTCGGTATTTTAATATCCCAGATTTACCTATATCAGCTTTATCACTTGGTTGTATGATCTCCTGAACAACTGATTTGTTTGCACTGCGGTAAATGGACAGTTTACTCATATGTCTTGTCTGTGACTTTCCTTAGGAGTGTCCCAGTGGGATTGTTAATGAAGAGACCTTCAAAGAGATTTATTCTCAGTTCTTTCCACAGGGAGGTGAGTACTCTGCAGACATAATTAGCATGGCTAGCATTTACAGAGAACTGCGCTTGTGAATTTCTAAATTGGATTATCAGCCCATTGTTCATATTAATAAACTGGTTGTATAAAGTTCTGTAGAGAATTGTAAGTATCTTAATGGATAGAAGTGTTCACAGGCATGTATGACAGTAATCAAAAAGAGGAGGTATTTACAAGGTGTCAGGATATACTTGTTAATACACAATCTGAGTATCTTTGAAAATCAGGATTCTCTCAGCAGCTCATCTCCTTGTAAGCTTTAATACAGCTATGTCTTAGCTACTCTTTGCCTCTCTCCCCCCCAATAGGAATTTGTGTAGGAGGTAGTTTAAATGTGTGGGCCAAATTCAAATCTAGTGTAAGTGGGTGAAATCCCATTAACTTCAGTGGAATTTCTTTCCCTACTCCAGGTCTTTTTTCATCCTCTTTATTCAGTGAAGTGGTTTCCTGTGATGTTCAGTAATTTCTCAATCTTCCCCATATTTCAGTGAAATGAAAGTACACAGTCACTTATGACTAATGTTTTTTTCTTGAACCTCAGATTTTCCTTCAGTGTTTATTCCCCCCCTCCTCTTTTTTCCATCTACTGTTCCCTCCCCACTTCTTTTCTAGTCAGTTGTCCCTGTTCATCTCTTCCTATAACACTGGAGAGTGGAAGGTTTCCATGGAGCTAACTGGCAATGGCTGTTGCTTTTCATTTTTATGTAAAACCTTAATTAGTAGCAACAAAAACTCCCAATTAGTTTTATTTTAAATAAAAAACTGGAAGGTAAAGGGTTAGTAACCATTGTGGGTTACCACTGTTGAAACCCACAACAACCAGGAACATTCAAAAGGAAGTACAAAATATTTAAGAAGAGTAGAACTGCCTGATGATTATCTATCTGTCTAGTTTTTTATACCAATCAGTATAAAACTGTAGTATCACTTATAAGTTATCCTGGTTTGTAAAAAGCAACTTTTCCCACTGTAATCCACCATGCTTTAGCAAGTTAAAGCAACAGAAGAAAGAAGAAGAAAGAAACTATGAACTTCCTATCTTCCATATTTTCACCAATAGGCATTCTCCAATCTAGACGAGTATAACAGAACTCACCCTTTTTTACTCTTGCTTCATATAATGTTGGTAAAATACATGAAACAAATGTCACAGCCATATAGGGCTTGTTACTGCAAAGCACTGTGCATTCTCAGTTCCAAATGATTTTAAGAACAGAGAGTGAAAATCTGACCCCACTGAAGTCAATGGCAAAGCTCTCACCCATAGCATGTAGGCTTTCCTGAACTGAGAAAGTTCTTTTCTACATATTTCTCAAAGGGGCTCGAAACATACTAATATCATCTTGATATTTGTCCACATTAACAGGTATCAAATCCAGTGAATTCATTCATCAATAATAGGAGGTGTAATGGAGAGCTAATAATGTGTTTATCCTTCTGAATAAGATGCTTGCAGAGGTTTTTATAAAAGTTCATCAGAATTTTATGATTGTAACTCCACTTTCCACCTCTCATATCTCTGCTCATAATTCTCCTTGAACCAGGAGGAATATAAATGACATTAATTTAAAAAAAATTCAAACATGTAAATAGCTATCACCATAAATTTAGTATATGGTCTGTTGGGATTGTGAGAGAAGATAGCATATAAGGCCTGCTTTTTCTTTTGGTTAGACCAGTTTTACATCAGCGTAACTGTTGACTCCTATGGAATTATTTATGATTTTCACTAATGTCAATAAGCTTAGAATCTGTCCCTTAATGTTTCTGTTTTCTTAGAGTACTTAACATTGAACAGAGGTACAAATGTATGAATGAGACCACAAGATTCTTTGAGGACATTGTTAATAGTAGCTCAGCTATAAACCACATCCACATACACAGTTTCCTTAAACTCACTGTTCCCAGTTCTAATACGCTTGATTGTATCCTTCATTAGAGCTACCATATTGTTAACGTGTAAAATTCAAGTAATCCTTATAAAGTATATAGGAAGGATAGTGATTGATATGTCAGTCATATTTGGGGATATATGTTCCTATTTCAGTGCATGGCAGGTGGAATTTTTAAAAGTGTCCAGCATTAACCTAACTCTGCTCCCATTAAAGCCAGTGATAAAACTGGCATTGATTTCAATGGGAGCCAAGTTAGCCCAATGCAGAGTTGCTTTTTAAAATCCCATACAGAAACTTCACTCATTTACAAAAGTCAGGCCAGTTACATAGCCAAATTTTCATTGCAAGAAGCACATACTAAAGAATGTCATTTTGCTTCCCTTTACACTCACATTTTGCATATTCAGAAGACTCAATGTCCTAATTATTATTTTAAAAGGTAGTTAGGTATTAAAAAAGTGAACTATTCGTCTGTGACTGTCTACTGAAACTTTATTCTTCTAGTCAGAGATAAAATATTTATGCACTGTCAGAAGAGCAAGTACAACAAAAATTCATGTCTCCCTTTCAATTTTTGTTGTGAAAGGATATTTTCATTCTATTTAAATTATATCAATATACAAAGGAAAAAATAGTGATTTGATAGTGTAATCCTTACTAGGGCAGAAAACCGCACAGAGATTTGCTTGGCTAAGGATTACAATATTCAGCTGTGTTGGGAATTTCCAGTAGTTTAGAATAAAGACTTTGATCTACAAAGAGAGACACAAGGGCAGACGGCTACATGGAGCTTCATTGGTTTTACTTGGGCTCTGTGCAGGTGCACGGGTTGACCTGTGCAGTTCTCTGTGTGGGACTGACACTAAAGTCAGTTCTTTGCTCCTCGGGTATTCAAGATGCCTTGTTAGTGCAATCATTTACAGACACCATGCATACATTTAAACCGATCCAGATTATCAGATGTAAGCTCCTAAACAAAGGGCAAGATTGGGTGCTGAGCTCTTTTGAAAGTCTTGCCAAAACAGTCTATGTATTTAGAGTCAGAGAGGTTAAAGCAAGAAGGGGCCACCAGATTATCTAGTCTGACTTCCTGCATATCACAGGCCACCAACACCACCCAGCACCAGCACACTAAACCTAACAACCAAAATTAGACCAAGTGTTAAAGCTCACAAAAGACTAAACTGTTATGTGCCACAGGCAGAGCATGGGAGGGACTGAGGTGCATCAACGCCAGAGGTCCCTGCAGTGGCAGGGAATTGATTGAGTGAGCTATACCTCGATGATCCCAGCAAGTGACCTGCCTCCCACGCTGCAGAGGAAGCCAAAAAAACCCAAGGTCACTGCCCATCTGACCTTGGGGAAAATTCTTTCCCAACCCCACATATGGCAATCAGTTACATGTGAGCAAGACACAGCCAAACACCTGAGAGAAAGAAAGTGGGATGCCATCTCAGAGAACCGTCCCACCCTGTCCAATGTCCCACCTCTAGCTGTGGCCCTCCCTGCTGCTTCACAGGAAGAAGACAAAAAAAAAATCTGAGAATACACTGGGGAAAAAAATTCCTTCCTGACTTCTGCAGATGACCAGCTGTGAAACCCTTAAGCATGAGATTTTAGTAACTTAAGACATAAACCAGAAGGGATTTCCCCCAGGGCTGCCGAGCCCGACTTTCCTCCTACCCCCACATTTGAGACCTTCAGTTAGTTTGCAGTTAAATTTTCTTGGATTGTTTTTATGTATATTGGAATATTCAAAAGAATAAATACAGTAACTCCTTGCTTAACGTTGTAGTTATGCTCCTGAAAAATGCAACTTTAAGCGAAACGATGTTAAGTGAATCCAATTTCCCCATAAGAATTAATTTAAATAGGGGGGGTTAGGTTCCAGGGAAATTTTTTTCACCAGACAAAAAACTATATATTATATAGATATACACACAGTATACATTTTAAACAAACAATGTAATACTGTTCACAGCTATGATGATTGTGAAGCTTGGTTGAGGTGAAGTTAGAGGATGGAAGAGGGAGGGATATTTCCCAGGGAATACCTTGCTGCTAAGTGATGAACTAGCACTCAGCTGATCCCTCGAGGGTTAACACATTGTTGTTAATGTAGCCTCTCACACAAGGCAGCACGAACACGAGGGAGGGGAGACAGCATAGCAGACAGAGACAGACACACACCTTCTGTGTGGGGGAGAGAGAGAGATGCACACTGCCCCTTTAAGTAAGCTGACCCACTCTTAAGTGCTTTGGCTTTTTAGGTGGATCAGGAAGTTGAGACAGTAGCTGCTGCCCCAAGCTCTCTATGTCTCTCTCCTTCCGTGTCCCCTCCCTGCTCTATATGGATAAGGGGTAAGCGGGGTGCAGGAGCAGGGGGGAGGGGGACACCCTGACATTAGCCCCCCCCCTCTCCCTGCGCAGCAAGCAAGAATCTCTGGGAGCTGCTCCAAGGCAGAGGGCAGGAGCAGCACATGGCAGTGGGGGGCGGGACTGCTGAACTGCCTGCAATTGATAGCCTGCTTGGCGGCTGCAGCACAGGGAACTTAGGGGAGCAGGGAGCTGATAGGGGGGGCTGCCGGTCCACCCTGGTTACAAGCCCCCACCAGCTAGCTGCAACGGGCTGCTCTTCCTGCAAGCAGTGGACAAAGCAGGCAGCTGCCAAACGACGTTAGAAGGGAGCATTGCACAACTTTAAACGAGCATGTTCCCTAATTGATCAGCAACGTAACAAGGAAACAATGTTAACTGGGACGACTTTAAGTGAGGAGTTACTGTAGATTAGCTAACTAGAAAGAAACAGGTGTGGTATACACCTAGAATCATCATTCCTGTACTGTATGTAGCTATGTGCATCAGCAGCTCATATAGTGTAAACAACACAAAAAATGAGACAACTTCTTGTTGGATCTGCCCATTCCATTTGAGGAAGCAAACCGTGGTGTAACATTTCCTCTGTATGGCAATCAAGCGACTTCCACCAGCCCTCAGGACATTAGTTTCACATGTTACCAGGCAAGTCATTTCATTAAAGTGCAGCAGAAGTGGGAAGGAGGAGTAGAAAGGGGACAAGGGAGTGATTTGGGTTCCGAACAACAAATGGATGATGAAGAACTATAGTAAAATGAACATGTTTTATAAGGCAAAAATAGCTTTCAGAAAAGCTTTTTACATTATAAAAGCACCCAATTAAGGTAGCTGCATTAAATTCTCTAGCACAGGGGTCCCCAACGTGGTGCCCGTGGGCGCCATAGCACCCGCCGGGGCATCTTAAGTGCGCCCGCGTACCAGCTGGCGGACGAGCATCCACCGAAATGCCGTGAGGCATTTCGGCGGCGACGCCTCTGGATGACGCCGCTTGTCGGTGGCATTTCGGCGGATGCTCGTGCGCTGCCACGGTCCTCCGTGGCTCATCGTCTGGCGCCTGCCAGACTAAAAAGGTTGGGGACCACTGCTCTAGCATATAGGAAAACCATTGCAGTATCTGTGAAGGAAGGGGGCACACTGCCTCCCAGCATTCAATGTTCAATTCAACTGATGTGTTTACATACCACCAAAAATATAACTTAGGACTTGATCCCTAACCTTTCAGGTCACAGAAAACAGTGGACTCACTGGGCCATTATTAAATTGTTTACCCTTGATGTTCAATGGGATGCTGGTGGGTGCATAGTAGCTACCACTTCTGTTTGTCTTCAATAAAACATATATTTAAGATGCTTTAAGGTACATGATATGAATCTCAAACAAATTATGACTTTATATCTGTCCCTGCTGCAGCCTGCCAAATGTTAATGTATCCTACTAGTTATGATTCCTGGGCATTGAAGAGAAACTGTATTTCATTAAAAAGTCAAGCTCTGTCTGCAGTGAATAATATTCAAGATTTAGTGGGAAAGAGAGCACAATAAGTAGCTCTACTTAAAACACTAAAGTACCTCACTCTGCAGTCTTATTTCAGGCAAAATTCCAGTCATCCTCAATGGGTGTTTTACCTGCACAAAGACTGCAGGAACAGTAACCTAAAGAATATTTTTAAATATACAAACAGATCACTATAAAGAAAAGATTCTGAAAACATGGATTATTTTTATTCATACATCATGATACAAATGAGAATTAAAAATTGAATTGTATCCCTTCAGCCATGCGTGGTCTGAACAAGGCAGTAAACAATAGAAAATCATGTCTTAACACATTTTTATTCACTCTAAACAGACAGTAAATAAACAGGAACACTTTACCATGATAGTGAGAAAATTTATTAAATAATCAGTGTACGTTGAATTATAATTCTGTAATAAACATAAGTTACTGTAGACAGTTCCCATACCACCTTCCACAACACAACAAATCTTCTTTCAATACATTCCAGAAATTTTGTGTATTAAAATTTCAGATCTATATTGGAGTCTTCAAACTTCCAATACCAGAAATAATAAATTAAAATGGGGATTTGACTGGTGGTTGGTACTTAGCCATCCATCCAGTGTTGTGATCGTCTATGTCTCAACAGTATTTTCTTTTTGAATTCAAAGAAAATGCATTAGTAACATATGTTCAAACAGTGCAGGGTTTGTTCCTACAATAATTAATGTATATAATACCAAATTAACATACTGTAATAAGGACTAAGGCTATTTGCAGTCATTATTCAGATAAAAGTCATGAGTTTTGATTTGGGTTTTTTTAAGTTCAAAATGGGAATTTTGCCTCCATTAGGAGTGCATGATACAGCCTAGAGCAGTGGTTCTGAAACTGTGGGTCGGAATGCCAAAGTGGGTCATGACCTCCTTTGAATGGGGTCACTAGGGCTGGCTTAGACTTGCTGTGGCCCAGGGCTGAAACCCAAGCCCCACTGCCCAGGGCTGAAGCCAAAGCCCAAGGGCTTCAGCCCTGGGTGCCTGGGGCTGAAGCCCTTGTGCTTCAGCTTTGGCCCCCCTGCCCAGAGCGGTGAGGCTCGGGCTTTGCTCCCACGCCCCACTCAGGGTAGTGGGGCTCAGGCGGGCTCAGACTTCCTGGGGTCGTGAAGTAATTTTTGTTGTCAGAAGGGGGTCGCGGTGCAATGAAGTTTGAGAACCCCTGGCCTAGAGAAAATGCCATTGATAGATCCAATGCAAGAAGATTGTTTTGGCCCTGCACAGTGAGACCAGTTTTTCAAGGTTAATATGATTTTGATAAAACAGAAATGCAAATAGTGTACACAGGAGCCAATGGTTTAGTCCCCTGTAGATCCTGCTAGACAGAAAAGGACTTCTCAGGCAGTAACAAGGTTGCTCCCTGATAAGACCTTGTGTTGTTCTGTAAGCATGCCACTCAAGAGTGCTGCCACTAACGCCAGAAGATGTGACATGGAGTACAAATTCTAGTGTGATATGATGGAGAAGGTGATGAAACAGGAGGGTAACAGAATAGTGTAAAGGGTAACTTTAATAGAATCGGAGGACTGGAAGGGACCTCAAGAGGTCTTCTAATCCAGGACCCTGCACATAAGGCAGGACTAAGTATTATCTAAATCATCCAGGCTAGACACCTGCCACAATGAGGCTGCAGAAATTTATCACCTTCAGGCAGGATCATCCCTTCTCCCAGAGGAACACCCAGGATAAGTTCATCTTTGGTTTTCCCTGCATGACCTTGGGCAATTAGCTTGAATCTCTCTTTGCCTCAGTTCCTCATCTATAAAACAATAACACTTCCTTGCCTCACAAGCATTTTCGGAGACTAAAATTAATTCAAGTTTGTGAGGTAGTTAGTTATTAAGGTAATGAGCACTATAGAAAAGACAATACAAATACATAAAGCAGGGAGGGATTACATATATAAAGTGTGGAGAGGAAAGTAGGGCAAGTAAATAATACCTCAGGCAGTATTAACTTGCATGGTGTTCTAGCACAGGTTTTGGGTGTGTTAGGGTGGGACGGAAATCCAGAGGAGAACTCTTGGGAGCTCAGAGAGAGGAAGGCTGGTGTTGTGGTTAAGGCATTAGACTAGGACTCTGATAAACTGGGTCACATGTCATCTGTTTTTTGGTTTTTTTTGCTGCAGGAGCTCTCAACTCTTAAAATGAGACGACTTAGCTCTTTGTGCCTCAGATCTGCATTGATAAAAAGAGGAAGATATTACCCTATGTTACAAGGGAGTTGTCAGGACAAATTCCTTAGTGTTTGTGCTCAGGTGCTATGATGACAAATACCACAGAAAATCCTCCAAATAAAACAATCTCCACTTTTTAGCTTATGCAGTCCCTAATGGGAGACAGCCATATGTACATATTTAGAGCAGGGGTCTCAAAAACGCGGCGGCCCGCGGAGTTATTTGCTGCGGCCGCCAAGCTCCCCTCACCTGCCGCCCCCCCTTTCCCCTCCCAGCGCGCTGCGTCCCAGCTCCTCTGCCTACCTCCAGGTGCTTCCCACCGCCAAACAGCTGTTTGGCAGCGCTTAGCACTTTCCAGGAGGGATGGGGGAGGAGCAGGGAACCATGCGCTCAGGGGAGTAGGTGGAAAAGAGGCGGGGCAAGGGTGGGGATTTGGGGAAGGGGTTGGAATAGGGGCAGGGAGGGGGCGAGTTGGGGTGGGGACTTTGGGGAAGGGGTTGGAATGAGGCGGGGAAGGGGCGGGGCCTCATGGAAGGGGTGGAGTGGGGGTGAGGCCAGGGGCGGGCGAGGAGGCTTTTGTACCTTTATATGAAAAGTTGTCAGTGATGCGGCCCTCAGGCCAATGCACTAGTCCTCCTGTGGCCCTTGTGGTGATTTGAGATCCCTGATTTAGAGGTTTGGCACATTTTTATTCTGTTCTGCATTTATTTTTCAAAGTACGTCAATATAGCAGTATCCACTATACTCAGGGAGAATAAAATAGTTGTTTAATAAATGGATCACTTGTTTGAATGTTCAGTCATATTTTTAACTTACTGATCACACCAGACAATCAGTGTCCATCTCCAGTGCTCATTCATGTAGAAGCCTGCTGGCAAGTTCAGTTACAAATTGGATAACATGGTTCCCTTCAAAATAAAAATAATCCACCAAATGCATTGACAGTTGTGCTTAGTTTCTTCCTTAAAAGTGAACAAATGAACATCTTCTTCTGCAGCTCAGGATACAGAACTCCAGTTATAGTCCCTTATCTGATGAGCAGAGCCCTGAGCAAATACAGACCGTTTTGTAACTACTGAGCATATTATAATAGTCACAATAAAGTCATACAACAGGGAATGATCCCTTCCATGTAGTAATGATGATGAGAGTACATACGGATAGATTTTTAGAACGTAGCCTCTATTTTTGAGGATGTAATTATTTGTGTAATTAACTACAATTTTGTTTCTGCAAAAAGAGAAACCTGATTAAGGTTGGAGTTAAAATTTAGCCCTGGCTAAAAATTTTCATTGAAGAAAATTAAAGAAAATATGTGTTAGGATACCTGGTAATTTTTTTAAATGCACTTACTAAGGAACACTCTTTCTGTTTTTAAATTTTAGATTCTACAACCTATGCACATTTTCTCTTTAATGCATTTGACACTGATCACAATGGATCTGTGAGTTTTGAGGTAAGTGCTTTTATCAGTTTTTAACTCTAGGACTGAATGTATGTGCCTCTGTTGCTCACCAACTTAGCTTTTTTAGCTGTGGTCCAGATTTCAAGTTTTTCCAATGCATTGGCAATAGCCATTATTATTTTAGAGCTGCATCTCTCAGCATTGTAACTCAAACTGTGCTGCTGATGTAATGTTCGTTTAAAAGGCAACCTGAATTGGATGCAAGTGACATATAAGAACATATGATCTTGCTGAGTGCCTCCTGTGAGATGACAAGTGCTCTCAACTCCAATTGAAGTTACTGGGACTACTCAAATAAATAAGGATTAGTCACATGCACAAGTAGTTTCCAGGAGCAAGCTTTACATTTAGAAAATGTGGCTTCATGGCAAATGTACTGTACGACATAAGCATTTAAAATAAGCTCTTCCTCCACTTGAATGCCGAGACATGATTTCAGGTTTCTTGCACTTTGCCTGCCACAGCAGATGACATCATCAATAGCATGGTAAAGAGCACAACTGTTTTTTGCAGTAGTGATGTGTGTCATCAAATATTGAACGAGAACCATGATCTTAGGTCATAGAATTTAAAAAGCCTTTCAATTCACTCTAAAGAAAATGTTTATTTTATGTCACGTCCGTCATGGAGAGCTGCTGTTCTCTTCATCGTTAAGGTCATGACTAGCTAAAATAAGCCCAATTTTAAATTTGTCTGAAATTTCTCACATGTGCTAGTTTGTAAGAGAATAATTTCTCTCAGAGTCTGGCAATGATGTGGGATTACACAGGACAATTTTACAAGTATTTTCACCCTTTTATTATTGATGCATACTTGTAATCTGAACAACACGGAAGCAGGTGCCTTTGCCAAGCACGTGTTCTGTGACTACTGTGTGTAAAAACCAAATTCATTGGGGTTTTGCTATATTTAAAAAGAAAACAGCAACAAGATTTTGTTTAGGCTTTAGGTTTATTTGAAAACACATGGGCCCTTATTCTGTGTCTGGATCCATGAGGTGGACCTCTGCCAACTGAAGTCAAGGAGGCTCTGTGCGGTGCCAATAGCAGAACGAGGGCCTTAATCCATATCTTTGATCAATGGACTGATGGGTTGCTCCTCCTTTCTCCTCAAACTGACAACAGAAGAGGTTTTGATAGTGCATAGTCATTCGCTTGATCACACTTTGGTTCGTTACGAAATATACTCGAGACCAAATAACCCATGTCAGTCAGGTTTATTGCTATAAGCCATTAATAATAATATAGTACAGGAAACAGGTTCTATATGATACCAGTCTCTGGGAAGCTTTCTCATGCTGCATTGTTACATTTACATCACAAAAGGTGAACTCCCCAAGTTACATCCCTAAAGCCATCTTTTTATACCCTACCTGTTCACAAGTACTATGTACATCATATGAAACTAGATTTAACCGATCAGCTTTCTAACTTGTTTTTCTGGTACAATGGTGTACCGCTTATCTCTTTGTTCTGAACACATGTATTTCAGGTACCAAAGGACATGAAGGCACCTCCTAGGTTTGTACTAGGGTAGAACAATCAGATGTCTTGTCCTCTTCCTTTGGGACATTTCTGTAGAGGCTTGTGAGAGCAACTCCCTTTCTGTTACTATGGTAAAGCACTCATCTGTCCTAATCTTGACAGTTTACTTATTTGCGGAAAACAAAACTTACTTCGGTGAATGCAAGGGAAGAATATAAAAATGGCCATACTGGGTCAGACCAATGGTCTATCTAGCCCAGTAGCTTGTCTCCCAACAGTGGCCAATGGCAGATGCTACAGAAGGAATGAACAGAACAGGGCCGTTATCGAGTGGCAATCAGAGGTTTAGGGACACCCAGAGAATGAGGTTTTGTCCCTTACCATCTTGGCCAATAGCCATTGATCGACCTATCCCCCATGAACTTACCTAATTCACTTTTGAACCCAGCTGTATTTTTGGCCTTCACAACATCCCCTGGCAACTAGTTCCACAGGTTGACTATGTGTTGGGTTATGCAAAACTTAACATAAGTGAGCAGGGTTGGTTATATAAAGAAAACACAGCCAATTTAGGCAATATAACTGGTATAATATTTGTGCTTAATGCTATTTGTGCTTAATGTATACTAATATGGTGTGGATAATACATATAATATTAGCATATATTATTGAACAGAGGCAACCCTGGCAAAGAATTGTTTGCACCAATTTTCTAGCCACATTTCTGCTGTTATTGTCTGTTGTTGAAAAAAGTCACAGCAAAAGGAGCTCCTGCATCTTTCCCATGCCATTGTGTTGTTTTTTCATCATGTGTGAAATAAGCCCTAAAAAAGGCAGGGCATGTTTGGCCTTATTCTGTTATAGTTTCTAGGGCAGTGGTTCTCAAACTTTTTTTTTCACGGACCACTTGAAAATTGCTGAGTGTCTCGGCGGACCACTTAATGATCTTTCCAAATGTTGTTTGTACCCTTAGCTAATTATTGTAAAGTGCATTGGATAAAAGTGCTATATAAAAAAATTATAATAATTAACATTTTTTGTTCTACAAATAAACGCACACAACTCATATTTTAATATCAGTAAGTAGTCTGACCTTTCTAATGCGATGGATGTACTATCTCTCCCTGCCGCGGCAGCCCCTGAGCTGAGGCTGGGAAGTAGGGGGAGTCTCTCCCTCTCTCCCCCGCCACAGCAGCTACAGAGCTGAGGCTGGGAAGTAGGGGGAGTCTCTCCCCCGCCACAGCAGCCACAGAGCTGAGGCTAGGAAGGAGGGCCATCTCTCCCCGGCAGCCGCAGCCCTGGAGCTGAGGAAAGTCGCCTCTTTCTCTGGCTGCTGCAGCCCTGCACGTCCCAAATTCCAAACTAATTAGGTGCCTGGACCCTGGAGAAGACGCACATGTAAGATGAGGTGGTGGCCTTGGGGAGCCATGCCTGCGCAGCTCCACTAATTAGATGGGTGGCCCTTCATTTTCTTGTGTGCAGCTGCCCAGACGCGCACCTTAGAGGGGACTATCCGCGGACCACCTGAATAGAGCTCGCGGACTGGACCACAGTTTGAGAACCTCTGTTCTAGGGGATTTGAACACACCTAAGTGAAGCCCTATGTACACTAAGGGCTTTGAAAAAAGGAAACAGAAAAACAAAAATGAGGTTCTGTTTTGTTCATTTCCAGCATAGGTTTTCAGGTTCAATTTTGTACAGTATTAACCTAGGTAGAGTGATCCAGATCTCATTTATACTGGTGTTAAATCCAGAGTAGCTTTATTGCGATTAATGGAAACTGGCCCAACATTCTTTTAATATGTAGCAGCATAATACCTACAAACTAACTGCAGAATATGAATACCTAAGTACTTCTTTTTATTCTTTAAAGAAGTGTAAAAAATTTCTGAACTATAGACAGCATGTAGATTCATTAGGCAGTCTGAAGAAATGATTCTAGAAGGAATAATTTTTCTTACTCATAAATTGCAACTTTGTCAAGTTTTTTTCTATACAGATTCATATTGTAGGTATGGCTGTCCTCCAGCCAGTAAAAGAAAACAGAGAGGAAAAGCTCTAGAAAGCTGGGGCATAAATACTGGTTTGTCACCAGCTGTTTCCTTAGTAGTTGTGGTAAATTGTATTTACTGCTAAAATGCTCTCTATCTATAACCTCATTATATCAAGAACAAATCACATGGGCTTTTATGTAAATAGGCTGTCTGGATTGGTACAGGAAGAGCCAGAAGAAGTGCAATTTCCTTTCCGCTATGTTCTCCTGTACCAACCTAATTTGTACGAATATAATAAAAAACATGGATTTGCTGGAAATGTGGAGAAGGGAGAAAGCAATCCTATGCTCCAACTTTTTCTAGGCATTTTCACTCCATTTTTCAACCAGCAGCTGCAGTGAGGAGTGAGGATATGGCATAAGTATGTATTACACCCCATTTGAGCCCCAGTCTTGCAAAGGTTTATGTAGATGCTTAAATTTTAAGCCCTTGAGTTGTCACTTTGAACTCAGTGGGACTACTTGCATGCTTGAAATTAAATACATGCATAATTTTGTGCTGCATTAGGGCCCAAATTGTCTGAGTCACAGCTGAGTGAGCAACCCTGATCCGACTTTGGGTTTGCCTCAGAGCCATGGCTTATCTCCCAAAGGTGAGGCATCAAGCTATAGCCTTCCTTTCCCAAAGCCTCAAACCCAATCCGGCAAAAGCAGTGTGTGTCTGCCTTCAGCTCCTGAACAATGTATCTGCAAACAAGTCTGAAGTGTCTAGAAGTGTCTAGGGGAGGGATAGCTCAGTGGTTTGAGCATTGGCCTGCTAAATCCAGGGTTGTGAGTTCAATCCTTGAGGGGGACACTTAGGGATCTGGGGCAAAATCAGTACTTGGTCCTGCTAGTGAAGGCAGGGGGCTGGACTTGATGACCCTTCGGGGTCCCTTCCAGCTCTATGAGATAGGTATATCTCCATATATTATATTATATTATATTAAAAAATGTGCATGCGGTAAACCTTTAGAATTCTTTCAATTTGGATTTCTGCAGCTCTGCCCGAAGTTCAAGTAGAGTTTATTTGGACCCCACACACACACACGAAGCTTTAAATGAGTGTAGGGCTCATAAAAGGTGCGAGAGTCAAAACCGAGAATCTAACACATTGGTTCTTCTTCGAGTGATGGTCCCTATATGAATTCCAAAGGCGGGTGCACATGTGCACAATGCAGCAGAGCTGGAAGTTTTTCAGCAGCTGTGTCCTGCGTTGACCTGCATGGCCGCCTTATGTCGCCATATACTCCCTGCAAGGTTATAAAAGGCTATGCAGGGCGATGCGCCCTCAGTTCTTTCTTACCGCATGGTTGGAGTTGGAATCCTCCCTTCGCACTCGTACACTCTACGAGAATGACGGTAGATAGTTCTGTTTCCTTTTTAATTCGTACTTCTGTAATACATTAGTTAGTGTATATAGTAGCCCCTTCCAGGGCCTCTCCCAACCCCTTTGCATTCCAGGGTGCAAGAACTGCGCCTTATGCCCTCACTCATTCTCCGTGAGCGATGAGCACACACGTTGCCTCTACTGCCCAGGTGAGACACACCTTGTCACCCATTGAGATATCCGCAAGTCCTTCCCGTCAAGGATCTGCGACACTCAACTTTTGTGCCTCCGCAAGTTCCTCATGGTGGAGGCGCTCCGGCCTCATGTGGAGTCTGATCCTGGACCGGTGGTGCCGGTGATGCACTGTCCATCAGCGTCAATGAGCGCTTTGCCCTTGGCTTCACTCCTGGATCCATTGGCACCACCAAGACGTGAGAAGGTGCACAAGGACAGTCGCAAGCGCGCTCACAAACACCACAGCAGATCCCCATCGCAGACTGCTGTGACTCACTGCATTTCCTCCCTGAGGTGGGCCACCCCCTAAAGCGGGGCAAGGCGAATTGGAAGCGAGACCCACCAGCACTGCCGGTTCCTGCAATGACTGAGGATCCTGACAGCCCGCTGGTGTGCACTCCTCAGCCACAGCAGGATTCTTCGGGTTCCACTCTGCATATCCCCTGCTCGGAGCGGCAGACAACGGGATGTGCCCTGGACATTGGGCCAGATGGATCGGCTGGTCCCCACATCCCACCTTGAGCTATTGTACCTGCCCTTGATGCTTCTTTCAGTCTCCTGCCCACCTACGCCAGCAGATGGGCCACTCCTCCTCAGCTGTGACCCATCCCTGCTGGTCGCGGTATCACCCGCACCAATGGCTCTGCCACTTCTGGAGGCTTCTTCGGACTTGGAGGGCTTCTCAACAGAAGAGTTGTCCTTCTCCCCGGTCTCCCAGTGTAGTGTGGTCTCCTGGGCGCACCCACCTTTTCCGGCCCACCAGCCTGGGTAGTACCTGTATCCATGGGGCCCGCAGTACCATCAGGAACTTGCCTCATGGCACCACGTGGGACCCTTATTGGCACCCGTATCCATCATCAATTGGCCTCATAACAGCCCACCCTAGCCCCTCTGCTGGCTCTGATCACCTCAGACCCAAAGGAGGATCCGGAGCTCAATCCGGCACCATCGGTCTCAACAGCAGTGCCCTCCTCTCCAGATGAGGCCTTGATCCCACTGACTCTCTCGCCTCCTGACAATCACCATCAGTAACAGGAGCTGCTACAGAGGGTGGCCCTTGATTTGGGCATCCCCCTAGAGGAGGTCCAGGACCAACCAGACCATTTGTTGGACATTCTCCAGCTCCGGGGTCTGACGCATGTAGCTCTGCCCATTCACAGTGCCAACCTACAACCCACCCGAGTGGTGTGGCACACATTGGCGTCTTGTGCCCCGACACTCAAGAGGTAAGAACGCAGGTACTTTGTGCCAGCTAAGGGGGCTGACTTTCTGCTTTCCCACCCCCCTACAGCCTCACTGGTCACATATGCGGCCACTGAACAGGAGTGCCAGCACTCCACCACTTTCACCCCCATGGATAAGGCAGCGAAACGCCTGTACCTCCTGGGTCACAAAGTCTACTCTTCTGCGGCCTTTCAATTCCAACTATCAAGCTCTGCTGGTGAAGTATATTTTTAACAATTATACCAAGCTGGCAGGGTTCTTAGAGGACATCCTGCAGGACAAGCACCAGCGGTTCCAGGCCCTGATGGACTAGGGCCACGTGATGGCCAAAGTCAGCCTCCAGGCCACAATGGATGTAACAAAAACTTCTTCCCAGTCCCTGGCCACAGGGGTGGCAATGAAATGTGATGCGTGGCTCCAGTTGTCTGGTTTTCCCAGGGAGGTCCAATCCACCACCGAGGACCTCCCTTTCAACAAGGACTAGCTGTTCTCCACAAAACAGACGAGGCACTGCATTCACTAAAGGACTCGTGGGTGACCTTCCGGTCCTTTGGGATCTACACCCCTGGCCCCACCACCGACAATCTAAGCCACAGTTCTGGCCACACCCCTACCTGCTGTATCAACCCACATACACTAGGTACCAAGAGCCGGCCCGCTGGTGCCCTCACTCCCAGCACCCATGGCCATCGGCTTCCGCTGCCACACCTTGCCACCAGCAGAAGACCCAAATGTTATGCGACGGTCAAGAGCTGTTAACCCCCAATGTCACTGCCTGCAGCCCCCTGTACCATCTAGGGCGGGAGGGATAGCTCAGTGGTTTGAGCATTGGCTTGCTAAATGCAGGATTGTGAGTTCAATCCTTAAGGGGGCCATTTAGGGATCTGGGGCAAAAATCTGTCTGGGGATTGGTCCTGCTTTGAGCAGCGGGTTGGACTAGATGACCTCCTGAGGTCCCTTCCAACCCTGATATTCTATTATCTGTGGGGGCCATCTTGCTCTATTTGCCCACTAATGGTGGAAAATCACCACTAATCAATGGGCATTGGAGATACTATGACACGGCTACTCGATAGAATTCCTCACCTTCCCACCTCACCAGCCCCCCCGGGGACCTCTGCTCACCACATCATCCTGCCCACCCCCTTCATCAGCAGGGGCTTCAACTCCCTGTATTTTCTCATCCAGAGATCCTCTGCCCTATCCTCGCTCTCCACTTACACAGTACTTTTATCAGAGCACACATAGACTCAATCGCAGCACAAGCCTTTCGCCCAGCAGACCACTTCGCCACCCTCACGGCACCCTGCGCCAAAACCTATGCATAACGGTGCACTGTTGTCTCTGCCTCCTCGGTCACACACTGCACACATGCCTCCATATGCGCTGCCTACAACTGTGGCTCCTCTTGGTCTGCAGGCCCCATATCACTCACTTGGACTTGGCCTTGACCATTCCTAGCTGGGTCCACACATCGCTCACCTAGTAGACCAATCCTACCAAAGTGCTCCAAGGCACCCCATTCGCCACCTCCATCCCCACGACCACCCTCACCAGGAACGCCTGCTGGGATAGGGCACATACTTGGCAGGCCACACCACGCAGGGAAGGTGGACTCCCAGGGAAGTGCGCATGCACATCAATGCACTGCAGCTGCATGCGGTCCAATGGGCCTGCCACATATTCCTGCCTCTTCTCCGTGGCCAGTACATTCAGATCCTCTTAGACAACACCATCACTGTGGCATACATAGACAGGGTGTCACCAGATCCCGGTCACTTTGCACAGAGGCTATCCACCTCTGGAACTGGTGTGTCTGCCACAACATCGTGCCCCACGCAGCATACCTCCCAGGGGCACAGAACTCTCTGGCGAACACACTCAGCAGAACCTGGTACCTCAACCACGAGTGGGAACTCCATGGCCCCATGCTCCACGCCATCTGTTGGACCTCCGGCACCCCTCTCTGGGACCTCTTTGCCACCCATGCAAACCACAAGTTCCCCCTCTACTTCTCCAGGGGTCAGGACTCCAGAGGTGAATGATGACCTTTGGTATGCTTTCCCCCCGTCTCACTCTTCCACCAGGTCCTCTGCAAGATCCACCGAGATTGGGCCACAGTCATCTTGCTAGCCCTGCGCTGGCCCCGACAGTTCTAGTTTCCCGACCTACTCAGACTGTTGGCCCGCTCACCGATCAACCTGGGCTTGCTCCAATGGACGGCCTGGTTTTTGGATGGGGCTTGGCTATAGGCAACGCCTGTTCATCACCGTCCACTGTATTCTTAGTAGATGGGAGTCTATGAGGGCGTGCTATGCCACAAAATGGAAGCACTTCACCTCCTGGGCACAATGATGACACCTCCCCCTCCATGCTGTCTCTGTGCCCATCATCCTAGACTACCTCCTGGAGCTTGATCCATGTCCATCTTGTGGCACTCAGCACCTTCCTCCCTCCCATGGACGGCCAGTCGGTATTTACCCACCTTACCACTATTCAGTTTCTGAGGGGCCTGACGAACTGCTTCCTGCCAGTGCTAACAGCCCCCCGCCCCAGGACGTCAACTTCGTGCAGTCTGGCCTCACCCGGTCTCCATTCGAACCCCTGGCCGCATGCTCCCTGGCCCACTTATACATGAAGGTCCTCTTCCTGGTGGCCATCACCTCTGCCTGGTGGGTCAGTGAACTGATGGCCATGATGGCTGACCCCGTTTTCCATAGAGACAAGGTCTCCCTGCGCCTTCACACTACGTTCCTCCTAAAGGGTGACTTGAGTTTCATCTCAAACAGTTCATCCATCTCCTGGTCTTCCATCCTAAACCCCACGCCACTCCCACGGACAGCACTCTGCATTCCCTGGACATCTGCAGGGCACTGGCCTTCTACTTGGACAGAACCTGTGCCTTTCATGCCTCCCTACGCCTCTTCGTTGCCATCACGGAATGGTCAAGAGGGCAGGCCCTCTCCTTGCAGCACACATCAGTTGGATCGCTAACTGCATTACAGAATGCTATGCGCACTCCAGTGCGACATTGTAACTGCAGCTTCTTCAAGATGTGTGGTCCCTATTTGTATTTCAATGCCCGCCCACCTTCCCCTCTGCTGCGGATGCTCTATGCTGTGGTAAGAGGGAGACTAAGGCGTGTCGCCCTGCATGGCCTCTTACAACCTCGCAGGGAGCATGTGGCAACATAAGGCGGCCACGAGAGTCAAAGGACACTACTGCTGAAAAACTTCCTTCTCTGGCGCATGGCACGCATGCGCACCCGCATTTGGAATACAAATAGGGACCACACATCACAAAGAACCTCCAGTTACAGGTAAGTAACCGCCTCTTACTAACCTTTCTGCTTCCTTGAGATTAGTCTCTTTGGACTAGATTCACAAGGAGGACTTAGATGCCTAACTATCCCTTTAGATGCCTGAGTCCAACATTTAGGCTTCACTAGCATTCAGGCCCTAGCCACCTAAAATTCCCCTAGGCATCTGAATTTCTGCTGCCGGGTATGTGCACAGCCACCTAAGTCCTGATACCTCTGAGCATCTCAGTGCCTCATACCTAAGCCCAGGTGGGATTCACTAACTATGCATTCCCCCCCACCTACCTTGCCCATGGACCCCAATCTGGTAGGAGTGCTCAGAGGCTGCTTACCAGATTGGGCCCTGCAGAAAACACAGCTGGAGAAAGCACTACCAGTATCCCAGTGATTAGAGCACTTACCCAGGATGTGGGACACCTAGGTTCAAATCCCTACTTTGCCTCCTCTAGTGCAAGACTTGAATCCAGGTCTACTACTGCCTACATAACTGCTGGGGTGAGTATCTTTTAATACTCTCGTTGAAGCTGTTCCACTTTGTATAAATAAAGTATTTATTGGAGCAGGTATTGGAACCTGGGTGTCACAGAAGAATTTGCTAATCTCGCTCTTTCACTGGCCCAGTGAATATTTAATTATTTATACAAAGCAGAACAGCACTAATAGCAGAGATTGAGACATACCCATCCCAGACTAGCCTGCTGGTTAGGGCATTCGCTGGGAGGTGAAAGACCTGAGTTCAAGTTCCTGCTCTGGATCAGATAGAGTGGGGATTCAAACCTAAGTCCCCCACAGCCTAGAGCCTTAACTACTGGGCTATTAGATCTGGGTGGACGCATACACCCTCCATTTTTGTCTTTTGTGCAGAGCCTGAGCTTGTTGTGTGCTTTGAGAATGCCTCCGCGATCAGGCCCCACTGATGAGATAAGTGGGGATACACACCGTTTGAGAATCCTGGTTCAGGGCCACAGGCCCTGGCTTGCAGTAGGACTCCAAGCCACTCAATAGCTATGGGGCACCATCAGGACTTAAGCAGCTTTGCACATGCCCACCAGCAAAAACCTTGGCACCTAGTGACCTTATGCCCCTGTGGGATTAGGTGGCTGAGCAGTTTTTTTTTTGCGAATGTCAGAGATGTCTAATGTTGGACGTAGGTGCCTATGTGAATCTGGCCCTTTAGAGCCTAAATCCCATAGATTGTTTTCTATGAGACTTGCCTCCTCTAATTGCCTACATCGCTTTGATTTAGCTGTCTAATTCACTTAGGCCCAGATTCTCCAAGGTATTTAAGTGCCAGTGGGAGGATCTGTGCCTTAGCCCTTGCAACTCACAGGAGAGCAATGCGTAAATACCTTTAAAATCTGGACCTGCCTTCAATGCTTATTGAAGTCTGTGATCCTGATCTAGAATGACGTCTAGTTGATGTTGCTCAGCGACTTATAGGCTCTGGGCCAGTGGGAACTGAGATCACTCAGTAACCTCCAACTAATACTCATCACTGGCAGGGCTGATGTGTTGTGCGCTAAATCCACAAAAAGATTTAGGTAGCCAAATGCCCTTTCGGGTGCCCAGGGGCCTGGTCTACACTGGTGGCGGTTGGTACGGTATGTGTAGTGGACACTGCAGTGAAAGGCTCTGGTGAGGCAGGGCAGGGGGAGGTAGCAGAAAAAGGCTCTGGCACTGAGTAGGTAGTGGGGCATTACACAGCTAAAAATAGCAGTGTAGCCATTGGAGGCACAGCTTGGATGAGTAGAGAGCTGTGTAGGGTACATACCTGTAGGTTCTGGTATATCTTTACTCTGTTCCCCTAAGCAGTGTGTCACCATCTACACTGCTATTTATACCCATGCTAGGGGGGGTGTGCAGTGTTTGTACTCTAAGTGTAGACATAGCCTTAGGTGACACTGGGATTCTCCAAGCCCCCACTCAACTGCTGCCTAATCCTGTAGGTGCATAAGTTTTTGCCGGAGAGCATGGGCACTACTGCCTCAATCTAGGTGCCTATCTCACATTTTAGCGCCAGTGGGATCCTCAAAGTGGGCTTCCACTGCCTATCTCATCTGCAGGATCTGATCTGTTATGTGTGCTCAGAGCAGGCCTAAATCCTCACAAAATTGCTGGAGGTGATGGGGAGAAAGAGGCAGCCCCCTTAGAACCTTAGCCTGGTAGTTAGGACACTTACCCAGAATGTGGGAGAGACAGGATCTAATCCTATCTTTGCCAGCTGTAGCAAAGGGATCTGAATTTGGGTTTCTCATCTCTGAGGCACATGCCCAAACCACTGGCCTGTAGAATGATTCTGACTCTCTCTTTGGCTTCTTGCATAGTTAATTAGTTAGATACAGTGGAACTGTGTCAACAGAAGACACCCCACACCAGAAATTAAGTGAGAGTGTGCTATCCCAGCATACCTCATAACCCATGGGTTAGGGCTCTCATCTAAGAGATGAGACACCCAAATTCAAATCCCTTCTCTACATGGGGGGAGGGATTGAACCTGAATTTCCCACATCCTGAGTGAATGCCCTAACCACTGGGTTAAAGTCTGTAAGGGGGCTGCTGCCGCCGCCTCCATTTCTTGCAACCCCTCCCCCCAACAATCAATCAAACAAAAAAACAGCTAACGCCCAGTGCTTTATTTGTAAGGAAAGAGGTGCTGGGGCTCAAGCAATTAGGTGCCGGGGTAAAGCAATTTTTTTAAAACTGCCATAACTGACGCGATGAGCCCAGAGGTGCCGGAGCTATGAACCACCAAGCTTAGAGGTGCCGGGGCTCAGCCCCGAAGCCCTGGCATAAATTAAGCACTGATTATGGCTGAGAAGCTCTGGGGTTAGGGGCCTATCTCCCTGAGAGTGGCAGGCTTAGAGTACACCTCTCTTGTCAAAACTTAGGTAGCGCAGCATGCTGGCTTTTATGGCTCCCATGCTTATGCCCCTATCGCTCCCTATATATTGTATAGGGTACTTAAAAGTTAGTCCCTTTGTGGAGCTAACCCTACCTGCATACAGCTAACTTCTGCAAAAGAGCTGTTTAAAGCCTTTGGTTGTGATCTATGAGTAACAACTTTTATTTGTTTGTCCAAGGATGATTCATTATCTCTTAACAAAGTTGTCAATGACTTTCTGATTGCTTTTGTCTCAGTTAGTCCTTGAGGAGAACTAATCAATTAAGTAACAACCTTAATAGATCAGAGGGGTAGCCGTGTTAGGCTGGATCTGTAAAAAGCGACAAAGAGTCCTGTGGCACCTTATAGACTAACAGACGTATTGGAGCATAAGCTTTCATGGGTGAATACTCACTTTGTCAGATGCACCCACGAAAGCTTATGCTCCAATACATCTGTTAGTCTATAAGGTGCCACAGGACTCTTTGTCAACCTTAATAGAGTACTAACATAAAACTCAAAATTAGGGAACTGAAAAGTAAAGCTCCTAATCATGTGTTCCTCTGTATCTTGTTCAGGGCCAAATGCAACACATAATACTACTAATAAAAAGCCATTGTATGCAAAAAAGTAACGTGCATGGAATGGCTGCAGAACTGGCTCCAAGGGTCTGTCTGTGGATCATACAAAAGATCATACACTTGTTTGGTGGCCTATAGATTGTTTTCATCCATTTCACAGTGGTTCACCTCACAAAGACCACAGTGGCAGCTGGCACTTTTGCTGATAGTTTTAGCATGGTGACAGTGCTCTTAGCTACTATGGGGATGGGCACTAATTGAAAACCCAAGGAGGCAGAGAGAGATATTTTCTTCTTACCACAATAGTTTCTCAAGGGCACAGGTGAGCTACATGGGTGCCTGTATTCCGCCTTATGTGGATAAATAATGGATTTCAGGTTCCAGCACTCATAACTTGGTTGCTTCCCAAAGCACTAAATTGCACACACAGAACTTAAATAAAAATAATAGGAAGTAATTTTAAACTGGATTGGCCTCCATGAACAAATGATGGATGAAAGGTCAGGCAGAAGAAATGCTGCTGTTTTGGGTGACTTATATTTTGAACGCATATATATTATGTATGTCAAGGGCACCCAGAGTTTGGATAGGCATCCTCACATTTGTAAGTTTTTAGACTGAAATCTACATCAATAAATAATATACACAGTGAAGGTTGGCATGAGCAGGCTAAAACTGGACGATATTAAAGAAATTATACTTTTTTTAATGGAAAAGATGAATCAGCTTTTTCATCCCTCTAGACTTTGATTGCTGTGTTGTCTCAGTCTGAAATGAAAGCATATACATAGCAAAAAACTCAGGAGGGGGGTTCTTATTCAACACGTCACAACTTTCTATCAGAGTTAGTCCGTATTAGCACTTCAGAGATGGACTTACACCTTAGGGCAAGGCAGACATTCAACCAAAAAAACCAATTTACTTTCACAGTAGTGTCTACTATTCCCATTGGTATTAGAGCTGAAAACATGAGGCCAAGCCAGGGGCTCATCTTGCAAGATGTGGAGCACATCCTGAGAGCTGAGTCTTTTCAACACCCGTGAGGCTCAATGTGCACTCAGCTCCATGCAGAAGGTGCTC
This sequence comes from Platysternon megacephalum, assembly GCA_003942145.1. Taxonomy (NCBI): domain Eukaryota; kingdom Metazoa; phylum Chordata; order Testudines; family Platysternidae; genus Platysternon; species Platysternon megacephalum. The sequence goes on from QXTE01000007.1 coordinate 24,806,275, forward strand.
CAAAATATGCCCTTAAGCCTTGAATGCTCAAGTTTTAAGATGGGAAGATAAAGCAAGAGGAACATTTTTCTGCCTCTCCCAAAATGGCTAGCTAATTCGGTCATCATCCATGCTTCTGCTTGGCCTCTGAGGAAGTGTACCTTGAGTACAGAATACAGACGGTGAAGGGGAGCAAACAAGGGAATGGTGGAGCACCAGAAAGGGGTAGTATGGGGAGTAAACAGGAGAGAACGCGCAATGGAGAGGAGCAGAGCAATGAATTAAATGCCAGCATGAAAGCTGACAATACAGCATTAGGCGTAGCAGAGTTCAGGAAAAGATCCATCAAGATTTAGCACAGAGAAATGGGAATGATGATTGTTAAAATTATATGAGCAAATCTGTTCGGAATTTCCTGAAGCATAATGGTTTAATATTTGGCAGTATGCCTTCAAATAGCCATGTAGAGCTTTAGCCCTGAGTTGCTGAAGCTATAAGTAAGATGTTTTTCAGGATTCATAACTTTAAAATGCATCATGAGGCAAGTGTACTAATACTGGAAACTATGAAGCAATCAGCAAGCCCCAGGGCACACTAAACCAACTAGTCAAGAAAGACAGGACTTCAATAGAGCTTTGCGGCCTTAGATGATCTTGTCCTCAATATGTACTTGGAAGGGTAACTGCACTGGCCATACAGAAGAAAAAAACAAAACACGATGCATCAGACCCTCTTTGTAAGGCCATTGGCTGTTTCCCCCAAAATGTTGGCTTTTTTTCAACTCTGCTTTCTTGAATAAACATGTAAACCTGACCAGTGTCAGTACAGAATTATTTAACCTTTGTAGCCAATGGGCTTGGTGCTACTCTAGGACTTCATTGCTGTTGGATATATTTCCATTTCAATTTGAGCCTTTACAATGTTTGGTTATAATCCCTATGGCAATGACTATTATGTCACAAAATCAGGTCAGGAATAACTAGGAGACAAGGGACTGGGAAAGATAAAGCCCTGGTTTCACCAAGTCTCTTTGCAAATTAAATAAAAATATGAAAGAAATACAACTAATAAATAAGTTTGTTTGACTTTTTTGTCAAGTCTCTGTTAAAGTGTGAATGAGGTTCATGCTGCTATAAAACCATATTAATTATGAAATACAAATCTAGGTCTAGCACTGGTGTAACACGAGTGTATTAATCGTTAGACTTCTTGGCCTATAGGGAAGTAATGTAGCCTGACTAATTTCATTCTTTGAAAGCTATGTTAATCTGTCAGAGTTATCTACCACCAAGTATCAAAGGAATGGATTCAGATTTTGTTGTTTTACTTCTGTAGACTCTCTCTACAATATTTTAATGTACAATCAACTCTGTATTTCATAGAGGGGGTAAAAATAAAGTTAAGTTTCTCTAATGACTAGTTTTCTCAGAATTTCCTTTTTTTGTTTGCGCTCCAGTTTGAAGAAAACCTCTGCAGAGGTGTAAGAGCTGAGACTATTACCTTTATTATTGTGTGTGAAATTTACTCCCATGTAGCGTTCCACAATAAGTCATATATGCCAGTTAAATCCCAGTTAAGCCCTAAATTGAGGGTTTAAGATGTACATAGATTTTGTTCTGGACCTGTGCACAGCAGTGATGTGTTTTTTCCCCACACTGACTTCAAAAGGAGTTGCTTGCATGCAGCATTTTATAAGGTTAAGTCATATACTACAGTACATTCAATCCATTAACAGAAGGAGACTACAAAACTGATTGTTGCTTGTATTATATTAATAGAGCAATCCACCATGAATTAGCAGTACTACATAAAAAGTCTGGAAGGACTTTTTTAAAACCAGTCTACTACTAATTCCCAAAACAAGACGAAGCAACAGTCCTTCTTTCCAGCCTGGTATTACACTGGAGAATTTATCACATTGGAGTCCACGATTTGAAAGCTGCATATTTAGAAAGATATAGCTCAGCTTCAAACTACCTAGATTTTTTTGTTTTCTTTCTAGGATTTCATTATGGGTCTCTCAATTTTACTCCGAGGGACAGTACAAGAAAAACTCAACTGGGCTTTTAATTTGTATGATATAAATAAGGATGGATACATAACTAAAGAGGTAAGAATTCATTTTGTAGCCACAATAACTGAAACCACAGCATGTATGTGTCCCTTCGAGTTTGGTTTGAAAGGAACGTGGCTTTAGAGAAACTGTTGTCAAAACTGAGTTCGATGGCAAACAACTAGATAACTTATTTTCTTCCCACCAACTTAAAATGGTTAAAATAAATGCATTTTATAGAAACTTTTTAAAAAAAGATACACCTCTACCCCGATATAACGCTGTCCTCCGGAGCCAAAAAATCTTACCGCTTTATAGGTGAAACCGCGTTATATCGAACTTGCTTTGATCCACTGGAGTGCACAGCCCCGCCCCCCTGGAGCACTGCTTTACCGCATTATATCCGAATTCGTGTTATTTCAGGGTAGAGGTGTAGTTAAGAACTAGCCACAAATTTAGATTTTATTAGTAGTCATAGAAGACATAGCTGGCCAAATTTCTTAAGGAAGAGGCACAATGGGTGTGCCTTTGAGTACCTACATTTGCCCACAGAATTGCAAGAACTAGGTAGGGTATTTGTACATAAAAATGTGTATCCAGAAATGCAAGTGAACACTTTAAAAAAAAAATCTATCCCTGATAATTTGTTAACACAGAATGTATTAAAATGCTATTATTTCCTAAAGGGCCTTATTCTGCAAGGACTAGGCACATGCTGAACTTTACTCATCAAAGTCAATGTGACAACGCACATGTGAAGTGAGCATGCACATAAGTTTGTGGAAGATCAGGCTCCTAATCTGTTTACTGTAAATGATACTGGTACTAACAGTTTCAGCAAGACACTGCATAAAGATTACAAAGTAGTTTGTTTTTTTTAAATACAGTATTTTATTCAGCATACTGGCAGATGAATTACATGTTTGTAATCATTCTTAGAGCACTTTTCAGCGACATATCTCAAAGCACCTTACAAAAGCTGGGGAAACACACACAGGGAGGCGATGTGATTTTGCCCAATTGCCTTCTGCTACAAATGTTTTGTTTGTTTCCACTTACTGGTCCACAGGAGCTCTCTTTCCACAGTATCATTGGACTTTTAGATATCATAAAGCATTTAAATTCAGAAGCATAAATCTGCATCTACTTAAGGGTTTTCAGTTACTTAAGATGTTTTATCTGTTTCTCTCTATTGTAGAACGTATGGAAGCTGTAGTAGCTAATTTAAATTTCAAAGTGATCCATGTGCATTACATTCCGACTGTGGCACAGTCTTAAATATTTCTTCTAAACTATAAATGCTCAAAAGAAACATTTACATAAACATGTTTTTCTCTTCAGGAAATGCTTGATATTATGAAAGCTATATATGATATGATGGGAAAATGCACTTATCCTGTTCTCAAAGAGGACGCCCCTAGACAACATGTGGAAACATTTTTCCAGGTAAGGCAAGATAACAAAAAAGGATGGTCTACAAGAAAAATCCCATGTTTTGATTGGCAAACAATTTTGCACATCCTATTATTTTTGTTACTCTATCTTCCCTGTGCCCCCATCCCAACCTACTTGTCTGTCTGATCTGTCATGTCTAGACTTTTATAGAATGGAAGCTCTCTGAGGCAGGGACTGTAATGTACTTATAGTGTCTAGCAAAATGATACCCTGACCTGGGTGGCCACCAGCCTGTAATATAACTCTGAAATAAGTAATAAATAAAGTAAGTGTTTTTAAGTAGGATTTTTCCATGATTTAAGCAAATGTTCTTATTCTTTCTGGACAGAAAATGGACAAGAATAAAGATGGGGTAGTTACCATAGATGAATTCATTGACAGCTGCCAAAAAGTAAGTAATGATAAATGTAAGAAATTTAGTTACTCCTATCAGCTGGCTAAATGGTTGTCACACGGTACTACCAATTAGGATTTGGGTATAAAGATGTAGCCTACACTTCTAGGCACCAGGGACCACATTTCCCAAGGCACCTTTACGAAAAAATGTGTCTGGCAAACTGTTCTACAAAACAGTCAGTTACATATGCAAACCTATACAATATTTGTATTCATAGAGGTGATAGCTTTTGAAAAGCTAATGTTCACCTATTCTACTAGTGTGTTTGCATCCTCTCTTCCCGTGCAAAGCTACCATGTAGTAGACAAATTGTTTGTTATGTGAATATTTATTTGAGTCTTGTGCTGGGTAAATATCTGCCAGAATTCACATTTATTCACTGTAGGATAACTGAATGTGCTATTATTTAAGAACTTGTCTAGAGTTAGACAAGACAGCCTTATAAAAATAAGTATTAATTTTTTCATAATAAAATTGCAGAAAACACCAAAGCTACTTCTTATTTGTACATTGTACAAGGTTACAAGCTATTAGAGGAACATGGTACATACAGAGGGTGTCATAACTACATTAGATCAAGTGTTGAGATCCAAACTGGAAAAAGGGCTAGCAACAATTGATTAGATCATGCAGATTGATTTTCTTGAGAAAAGAACTGTCAATGGCTATAACAAACTAAAACCATCAATTCTGTCTAACAAATACAGTAAAGTACAGTAGATTTCAATGGACATACCAGCTCTATTTGGGTTTTCTTGGATAGGGGAAAGGAGATTAGGAAAATCAACAATAAGAGTCAATGTATTGCCCTTTTGTTATATGAGAGAAGGGGACCAGCAGACAACAGTTGGCAATACAGAATGGGTAAACAAGACTAGGAAAAGCATGTCTATCCATGAGCAACAATTTATAAACACCTTGTATCCCGAAAGCTGCACAGGAAATATAAAAGATGGTATGGACTGTGTCAGTTTTTTTACTTGCATCTCTAGGTATTCCATGGGAAAATCCTGTTGGATCAAAGACAAGGAGATAGTGAAAGGGTATAGAGACCTAGTCAATGATGTACTATTCTTAATAGCGCTTCTCATGGTGGCTGATAAGCTTTGGATACCATTGACCATAGTGTCGATGGTGTTCTTTGCAGTGGATCCACTCCTTTCTAAGATTGCAGTGTTCCTGAGTACGTTTTCTTTCCTGGAGAGATCGGATATAGGGTGCTGTAGGGTTTTATCTTGTCACTTCTCTTGTTCAGTATATCTGGAAGGCTGCTCAGGCAGACTGATCACCAGTAGGCAGATGGCCTTCATCTGTCTCCCTCTCATTAAAAGCCAATTCTGCTATTTCCTCAGTGCCTAACTGAGATTTGGATAAGGCTGGGTGTAAAATTACAGATGGAGTCTGGACAAGATGGCAATGATGCGGATGGGTAGGAAAATCCATCTATAGGAATGGAGGAGGATTGTGCAGTAAGGGCTACAATGTGGTTCTTTTCCAGAATGATTCGCGGCTTCAGATTACTCAGAAACAGCAAAGGCTATGTTGGCACTGGGCAGCTATAGTCCATCTCTGATTCATAGCATGAGTGACAACCTTTAAATCCTACATACTTTGAGACCCAGTAATTTGGGAACTCATCTCCTACATCTTGCCACGGCTGTTAGAGTGTTGGGCATCAATGCCTAGAACTTGGCTTTTTAAGACTATCAGCAGATATTCTCAGTGTTTTGTTCTTCCCCTGACTCCTTAAAAACCCACATTTGATGAGCTTCAGATCACTCAAAAGAGAGCTTAACGATAAGCATGGTTGGGTTAGATATGGACACCTTGTTTAGGCCAACACTAAAAATTACAAGTGGCGACATGGAAGATGACACATCAAGCATCTAATCACTCTTGGCCAAAAAATCTTTTTTTTTTTATTTCCAACTGTATACAACACCTAGCTTCGGTATTGTAGCCAGACTTAATTTCATAGATTCTATCTTTATTATTAAACAATGGAATTTCTCAGTGCTCATTCTACTTCTTGCAATAGGTTCACTCTGTTATCTTTTATTCATCAGTTTTAGAGATAAAACAATACATAAATGAACCAAAAACTGAGATAAATTCTCTTCTGCAAAATTATTCTGTGTAACTGCATTTCCCACAGTGTGTTCCTGAAATACAATTATTTCAGAATAGCAGGATCAAAATCAGCCTTCAACTGCCAATGCCAGTACCAGGTCCTTGTTTTATTAAAAAATGGTTGTGTGTGTATTAGCCCATATCACCAAGATTAATGTGTTAATTAATATGCATACAGTGTGAAATGCAGTTTTTCTGATACTTTTCTATAATTTAGGAGTTGGTACTGTAATTGTGTTTGCTACACTTGCGAACTAGCTATTAGTTAGATAACTGTACATAGAAGAAACTAATGTAGTTAGTAGTCTTCTACACTAGTTATTAACTTAAAAAAAACCCTGTAGCTTCCAAGGCCAATAGCATTGATTACAATTCCAATATATCAGAGTCTGTGGTCTTGCATAAAGGATAATAAAGAGAGCCCAAGAATACCACTAGATTTAATTGCATTGGCCTAAAAACCTATACTAGCACTATCATCAGTTGTCTAACAAGATATCTGATTGATATTAGCTCAGAGTGAATAAATTCTTTCGAACAACCACTGCTTTATAGTTGAAGTACAAAGCAACATCACAATGTTGATGGAATAGGAAGACTAAGAACAGATTCACTTGTTCATTTCCTATTTCGGAACTGAGAAACAGTGTTGAAAGAAGCTTTTAAAACACAGGCTAGACCTACGTTTAGCTGTCAGGCCCAAAGTTTTCCTGAAAAGAGACTGTAGGAAGTGGGACAGCTGTACAGTGCAGTGGGTAAAAAATGGGCTTGCTACCATTACGAAGACTGGTGTTCTATCCTATTATTAAAGAGGAAATTTGGACAGCCTTCCACTCAGCATCACAACTCTAGTAGTAGAGACATTTTTTGCTGGTAGGTAATTGATTCTGTTTAGAACATCATGTGAAGACAGGTTTTGTTGTTGGATTTGTTATGAAGTATTTTACTATTGTTTATCACATCTGACCTCATTAATGGAGTAGAATGAATAATCTATTGAAGGGAGTGGAGGGAGGATCTATTGGCTGCAATTCAATCCATATAAGACAGATAATGTTGGTTGGTTGGGGGAAGGAGCCATATGATTATACAGATATACTTCAGTGAGAGAGTACAAACGCCATTTGTTAAATACAGCTGCAGAACCCATGCGGTTTTAAGAAGATACTTGATTGCTCCTAGATGCCCAGGTTATGGACATGGTCAAGTAACCATGCATTTGCTGAGATAAGTTCACCATTTTCACTCCAATGTGTCCCTTGCTACAGTTATCCTCACCTTGAGATTGGTTTATGCTAATTAACTACATGACAAGACCACTTGGAAACTAGAGCTAGAGAAGAACATGGGCTACTTTATTAGGTGGAGTTTCGTGTTGAGAGTTTATTGTCAATAAGCTTCTGGGTGGAATTAAAGGCAAGGATTTTAACCTATTAAGAAAGCCCTGAATGATTTAGGCCCCAATTACGTGAGAGATCACAGTTGAAAAGGAGCTGGAGCTACCTTGATCTAGGAGATAGCACTCTTCATAAAATACTCTCTACTCTTAAATTCACTCTTCCTTTGGTCCAAAACTTGGGCAAATGCAAGACCAAATTATTTTCTTAGGTATTGAGAGGTGGACGTTAAGGGGTAGTTTTATTGTGACTACTGAGAGTCTTCATCGTTATTATGTATATTTATTTAGTGGGGGATGACCAGTACATTTTGATGATTCTGAGAAAGATAACTGTGTAAGGGCACCTCTAAAAGTTTAAATAAAAATGGATTAAATTAGTTCCCTGTTTAATATTGACAAACAGAAGTAGAATCAGAGAACACTTGCTATGTCGTACTGCCAGTGGGGAAAAATCTGAGCTGAGGAGCCAACAATTTTAACAATGTATTTGAGAGAATTATCAAGATACTTAGCTCACACAGTGATGCATGCACGTGCTGACTCAGTTTTAAATTGTTTTTCAATCTTCAAAATAGTCCCCTATAATGCCAAAGAGTTTTTTGGGGAGAATATACTGTGCCATGGAACAATTTCAAATATATGGAAGTTATTGACCGTACTCAAACTGCACATATGAAGTTACCACATATTTATATACTATTTTTTACAGAGTATCAAAAGATCAATTGATTACCTCCAAAACAGTGTAGACTGTTTTACAGAATGATTAACAAAAAACACAAATGAACTTAATATGCTCTTTTCAGTTTAATTTTTTTTAATTTCAGTAACTATTAATTAATAGTTTTGGTATTTTTTTCTAAAATCAGTACCAGTTTCAGTGTTAAGTTTTATCATCACTTATTAATTTTTCCGAACAAGTTGCTGCTGTCAGTAACTAACATTAGTGACTTCTACCCACTTTTTCCCTCTATACTCTTAAGATAATCTGACATGTATTTTTTTTCTTCTTACAGGATGAAAACATAATGCGTTCCATGCAGCTCTTTGAAAATGTGATTTAACAATGTGGTTTACTCTGCAATTAATGGACAAATGTGAACTATTCTGCAACATTTGCCACATTTACCATGTGTAGGATTGCTCAGCTTTACACTGAGACACGTATTATGCAAATACATTTTGTTTTATTATAAAGCATTCCTCCCAAAGGTTAGGATGTAATAATTTGTCCTTTATCCAATGGGATATTCTAAAAATATTAGGTTTTACCCCACAACTCCCAAAAATAGCATAGCATCTGCCATTATACAGCTTTATTACCATTCCAACCCCTAGATAAAAGAGGCTTTAACACAAGGAGATCAGAAATAGCTGTTTTTGATACTTGTTTGTATTGGATTCAGCCCCAGGATTTTAAGTGTCTTAAAAAGTGTCAGCCTTTGTTTTACAGAGAAATCACCCTGTATTTCCTTTTCACACTTGTATGGTATAATACTCATTTTTACATAATACTTTGAGTAAAGATTGGTACAGTGATGAGCAATACGTATCTCCTGCAACAACATCCAATTTTATTTGGCTTTCTTTCCTCTTTTACTGAAGCCCAGCTAATTTACATAAGAGGAAGAAATCTTCTTTATAATAAAAAATTTAATGACTCAGATAGACATGTACCATTGATAGGTATTAAACAGATCATCCTTACCTAATAAATCTGCATTTATGAATTTTTCATGAAATGAGTACCTGAAGTCCTATATATTGTATGTGTAATTCGGGTTGGACTGTCAGTAAAGTTTTCTGCTCAAAATTAAGGACCTGAAAAGGTTTTGAGTTCAAATTTCTTTGTGAAGAAAATCTAATTCTACCATTATTTCCAGAAGTACGTGTCTTACCGGTTTTAATGAGGAAAAAAGGAGATAATGGTCTTTTGAAGCTTCCATCTCACTTCAGTGCTCAGAATGCAGTAATATCTAGACAGTCTAATATCTGTTTCAGTGGTCTGTTTACTATGAAAAGGGAGTGAAAAAGAAGCAGAAGCTTTAGCTATTCACCAATGTTGTTTATAAGCAGTACTACTATTACATTTTTGAGGAACATTAATTCTATCGAAGTAGGAACAGCTTTAATTCTGGACCTAAAAAAACATAAGTGGACAGATGTGAAAGATTAAAATGGATTATCTTTCCCCCATCACAATTAAGAAATAAAAATTACTATACTATTGTTTTCAGTGATTCCAGGCCAATATTTTGAAATGCTACTGAAGATATGCCAATCTTTATTGTGACATTTCTGCACAAAAGATGCGAAGAGGCTACTGGAGTAGAAAGAATGCTGCAACCATTATTTTGCAAAAAATAAATCAGGTATCTATTCTGGTGTAGAGATGGAATGTTGAAGGCTGCTCTGCTATCACCAGTGTAGGAATAAGAGTAGTACAATACATGTACACTTGAAATTTGCTGTAGTGTGTTTGCGTAAACTAAATGTGCACATTTTGTAAAAAATAAATAAAAAAATTATATATATAAAAATAAAATACAAGAAAGAAAAAACAAGCAGAATGTTTTTGTTTTTTGAAAAAATACTAGACTACAGGCATTTCTTTAACCAAATGGATTTACTGTTTCAATACACACATCTGAATTAAGTATTAAACTGTTAATTCAGTACTGTGCTAAGATTTAAGTTCCCACTGTGACAGTTTTCAAAATAAAGGGTTACTGGGATGGAATATGAAAAACACTATTCCAATATCAACACCTGATTATTTACACTACTAGAGGAACACTGTACAACTAGTTTTAAATCAGTTCTTTAACAGAAAACTCACGTTTTCATCTCTGTAACACTCATCATGGAAAGAAATCATTGCAAGTTTTACCTATGTAAAATAAATATGTATATGCACTTTAGCAGGGAGTTAGTTACTGCTTAATTAATAATTACAATCAAATTCTACCTTTTATGTAACATTTGATAAACACAGTAAGTGTGGCAGAATTATTTAAGGAAATAGGAATGTACAGCAAAAATGAATTAACATTTACTTTGTTTACAGCTGAAACAATCAATGGTAGATAACCAATAACTGACTGTAACTGTAAACATAAGACTGGATACACAAACAGATTTACATAATAAAAATGATATAACTGTTTGCCATAATTACAAGATATTATGGACACAATTCACTTAATCTTCATTTTTCTCCCAAACCAGATTACAGAATGTTTGTGGTTAGTTTTATTAGAATAAATTGTACCATAAGGAAATTCCAACAGCATCCACAGTCAGCTTCTGACGCCCACAACCACACCATGCACAGTGTAAATGACTAGATGGGTCTCTCGTTCAAGAGGAGATGGAACAATAGGTTGGAATTTTAGATTTGATGATAGCTACACTCTCCTGTTGATAAAAATGAAGTTTACACAGTATGAATCACTTAGTTCTGAAGGCAACTAAGGGAAGTATCTGAGTTATAACATTTCCTTAAAATTATACATATCTAAACACCCATCATACAAACTAAACTATCAAAAGAAAAAAGAGTTGAAGACAAAAAAAACCATTAAATATTTTGAGAGAGATCAAATCTCTCTCTCAAAGTAGCAGAGACAAATAATTTAAAAAAAAAAACATGCAAAGAACTGATAAAATAACAGAAGAAAATAGATGGGAGAACTACAGGAGGGTAGGTTTTATGTACCGCTGACTTGTGGGTTATCTATAAACTACCGCTAAGTTCTTGCTGCTCTCACTCTAATAAATCTTTTTTTTTTTTTTTTTTAAAAGGCGCTCGCACACACAGAAAAAACATACAGGGTTTAAAAATTCCATACGTCATGTGTCCCGCTGGGAAAATGGTTTTTAAATAATACCGTTTACAGGGCATCATTATTTTCCTCTTCAATATTTGAAGTGAGTACCCAAGAAGGGGGTGGGAGGGGAGAGAAGAGGGAGAATGAAAGAAAATCAAATGCCCAATTCGAAAGCCTTCTTACAAATGTAATTCTCAATTAAATCAATAGAAGCTATGTGTTTGACAAAGGCAGAATTAATCCTCAATAAGAGTTAGGAGATATAAAGACAACAAGGGAGGAGTGAGAGAACTTAAAGAAGGGTGCAATAATGGTTGGTAAAGAATTTCTCTTAAGAAACGGGGACAGGAAGAGAGGATAGAAAACAGGACAAAAGAAGTGGAAATGAGAAGGTAGAATACAAAAATGTAACAGATATATGCAATATCTCTTACATTTTATATACAACATTTTAGTATTTCTTAGTAATTGTTTTATTATTGCTTTGGAAAAAATCCTGTTTGTTTGGGAAGACAAAATGTTAATACAAATGGAACTTGGATCAAACTGATGCTTACTGTCGGACATTTAAATACTTTAGGTTAACTAACAAAGCCAGTGTTTTAAAAACATTACATGTCACTGCAGTAGATAAACTTTTTTCCTTACAAATTTCAAGCCCTGGAAGTAGAACTATAGAGCTCTTCTGCTGTCTAGGGAGGAAAAGAATAGCAAATGTTCCATCTCACCAGTAAATATGCACACACCTCCTAGCAGGAACAGTTTAATGTTTTAGATACTTATCTTGCAAAGGGCATCTGTGTGGACAGACACTTACTTCTCAATGGAGTCCCATTGAATGGGACTCAGTGTGGGAGTAAGAGGCCTGCTGTGTGGATCTCTATGTAGGTGTGGATCCTTGGAATGTCATGTGAAGGTGTGCGCCTACGTTTCTTATGAAGGAGCATAAGAAATTAGTGTGGGGATGTAAGACAATTTAAAATAAAAAAGTATTCTCTATAGAAATGTAAAATAAAAGGCTATAAGTGACTATGTATTACATGAAGTAGATTCTGTTTCTTTTCTAGGTCACCATTCATATACAAGAAAATAAAGCTATTTTCACATATTTTCACAACACCACTAGGCCCCAAACCTGCAAAACCTACACATATGCTTAATTTTACACATAGAGTAGTCACAGTATGTAGAGTTAAGCACATATATAAGTGTTTGCAGGATCAAAGCTCTAATTTGAAGGATTCAGAGACTTGAAATCAAAAGTTTTCTTGACATGATTTAAATTCAAGTATGTTTTTATATTTTTTAACAAAATGTAAAATGCAGAGAATAATCTGTTCAACTCACCTTTCCACCATACTGCTCTAGCTTTTGTAACGCAACAGTGATCTGCTCTTTGAATTTCTTGTCCATTAACCTCTTTGAAATCTATTGGAAAAAATAAAATAAAAATATAACTTGAAAAGAAAATTATTGAAGTACAATGTATGAAAACCGACCACATTTACTTTTGCTTTAGAATACTGCTTCACCTTAGTTCAGGAAAATGAAAGCAAAAAGAATCATTACTTTATGCATAGTAGGTAGTTCCAAAGTAAGACACATGGTCAAAAGCAAAAGGAGAAAACGAAGTTTTTTGTAATGAAAAACATAGCTTTGCAGAAAATGCTCAGTTATTGCAATGATGGGTAGCAGTATAAAATCCATAGACAGACAGCTTTTATATTTGTTTGCAACTATTTTTGATGCAAAACAAGGGTACCAAGAGGAATACGAAACAGTTGTTGGGAACAGTCTGGAGAGTTCCTTTGTCTGTGCCTCTGTTAGGGCTCTCCCTCCCTGGCCTCTTACACAGTGGGAAAAACAGGGAGCTTTAGTAGTCCTTGCCCTGGTTTCTCAGGGTTTCCCTGTCTGGTCTCTCTGCCTGGAGAGATTTGGCAGTTTCTCACCCCAATGGATCTTCTCTCTCAGGCCTTTCTACTTGGAGAGTTATTCACTTTCTGCCCTGATTGCTCAAGATCTTCTCCCCCAGGCCTATCTACATGGAGAGCTTTTATAATCTTTGCCTCTTTTGGTCAGGGTTCCCTCCCAGGCCTCTCTTACCTGGAGAGATTTTCCAATTCAGGCTCCTTCCTTAAGTAGCTCTGCGACACACCTATTAATTTTGCCCTGCTTCCTCAGAATACTTCTCTCCCAGGCCTTTCTACCTGGAGAGCTTTTATAATCCTTGTCCCCTTTTTAGCAGGGTTCCCTCTCAGGCCTTTCTACCTGGAGAGCTATTCATGGTAGTCTCTGCCTTGGTTCTCAGGGTTTCTCTCCCAGTCCTCTCTACCTGGAGAGCTTTTAACATCTCATTGCCCCAGTTAATCAGGGTTCCTCTCAGAATTCTTTGTCTGGAGACGTTTTCATTGTTCAGGCTCTCTGGGAGCTCCTTCTATTCAGAGCAAACCTATCTCAAAGGTGGACTTGACCAAAGGTACCCTTTAGCCATGTTTCTCAGCCAAGGGGGGGGGGGGGGGGGGGGGGGNCATTAGAAAGTCCACCAGGTCCTTGGCAGTACCCTTATCTTCCTCAGAGAAATACAAAGTGACCACAGCCCAGGGTCCCCCTTTTTGTAGGTACCCCATACAGTGCACGTAACCCTCCATAGTCAGTGGCATGTCATAATTTACCACATGTGGGGCGTTCAGATGGTAAAAGCCTTTTACTGCCTGTAGGCTGGTTAACAGAGCTAGGATTTCCCCAGAAATAAACTCTTTTACTGTGGCCTCCTGATCTGGAGAGGAGTCCTTCTGGATTCATCTGCACGTACACTCTTCAGAGTTAAGGATCTCTCTATCCAGGTTAAGATCCCTTCCAGGACTTCCGAAGACCAGGGACTGTACTGTTTTTCCCACTGCTTTCAATACCTGGCTTAGCAACACCCACTTTTGTTCTTTCTGTACCCCACAGTATTGTGTGGATGACATTCAGCAGGTTAGGACCATTTTTAGCTTCCTTTTTCCTCTGAGAAGAGCTCTTCTTTTTAGCAGAGATCCAGTTGTTGCCCTGCTTTGCCACTATATCATGATCCTAGGTTTTTAGACCCATGGTTGGGCAGCTCTCTGCTTCAGCAGGTGAGTGTATGTCCCTATCCAAGCCATCTTCCATCTGTACTGGGTTCAGTCCACAAAACCCCAGCTTTCTCCTTGGCCGAGTTGCACTTTGACTCTGGCTGGACCTTGATCAGGTTTTGGAGCTTGGTCAGCTCCTTTTGCAGCAGTAAGCACTGTTGGTCCACTGTCTCCTTTTCAACTTTGAGATGAGTCAGCTCTTGCTCCTGTTTTACTGCTTGCCCTACAATCCTTTCCCATTAAGAGCAGTACTCCAGGTGAGGCCTCACCAATGTCGAATAGAGGGGAACGATCACGTCCCTCGATCTGCTGGCAATGCCCCTACTTATACAGCCCAAAATGCCGTTAGCCTTCTTGGCAAGAGTCCTGACTATCAGTCATTCTCTGAGCTCCCAGGCTCTGTGAAACAGGTTTCCATTTGTCTCGAACACCACCTGTCAGGGAACCCTGCTGTCCCTCAGAGCTTCTTATTGGGCTCTTCTCCACAGGAGTCATTTCAGGGCCCCAGCACTGCTTCAGTTCCTGCGACACATTAGGTACATTCCCCGTGTTCTCTTCCCTCAGGACAGACACTGGAGGCTGGGTCTTCCCTTCAGCAAAAGGGTTGTTCAAGACCCACAACTGCTTTCCCATTTCTTTCACATGGGCCTCAGTCCTTCTTCCTTGTCTACCAGGTTTGCCAATTACAGGGAGTCCTGGGACTATGATAGTACCAGTACTGCCTTCCTGAGTTAGAGTTTTTTTGGGGGTACCTTCTTATGTGGGCCATTTCCCCACAATGGAAAAAAAACTGTCCCTGGGGCAGCCTTCCAAGCCCTAAACGGCGTCCCAACGGTGCTCTGTTCTGCCTTAACTATAACCTGGGCCTCAGCCATTCGTGGCCGGGTGTCTTTATTCACCTGGCCTTCACTGGTCTCAGCAACCCTCATGGCAACCGGGCTGGACTTACAACCATGGCTTGTATCAAGGTGAATCCATCTCACCTCACCCCCTTGCCCATAGTACCTACAGCTCCACAGGGGTGGTCTTCTGACTCTTTCCTCTGCGGCACCTAAAGCGGCTGGGCCGAGGTAGATGCTGTTTTAGCCACCAGGCTCCCTGCCAAGCCTGAGACTGGTGATCCTGGAGTTGCTGCTGTTGAAGCCCCTGAAGGGTTTTGCCGTGCTGTTGCTGGGTGGCTTGCTGAGGCTTTGAAGCTGCCACAGCCTGCTGCTGCTGGCCTAGAGCTCTTATCAGCTCTTCCATGGTCCCCTTGTTTACAGGGGCTGGTCCGAACAATCCCACTTCTGGTACCAGTATAACGGGGTTGCACTCACCTCTCGGGAGTGCCCCCTGGCCAAGTGCGTGTGCCTGCACTCTCTTTCTGTTTGTGGTGGGTCTTCGCTGACTCAGCCCTCCAGCCAAGTCATACACAGTAGGTCTGTGAGATAAAGGCAACACAAATCCCTTTCGGGGTACTCTCTCAGTGCCCTCCGTAACGTCTCTCTTTGTTTGTCCCCGTTCTGGAATACAGCAGTGCCCCAGGGCTCTTTCCCTGGAAGCAATGTCTTCATCCTCTCAGGCCTTTCTGGTCCCAGCTCTTCAGCTGAGCCATTACAGTTCAGTCCCCCTTCTGGGGTGCCTCAAAGTCCAGGCCACTTTCCCAGTGGATATTGGGAGGAATCCGGGCCTGCCCTCTACTCCGGGTGCCAGCCCAGGGACCCTATAGATAGCAGCCTTCCGCAATGTCCCTTTAAATAAACTGTGTTGCTGCTATAATTCCTTGGGCCACTTCCCCGTGGCTCCCGCACATTCTTCACCCTGATTTCAGGGTCTTGACCTTGTGGCGTCCCAGCAGCCAGCCTGGAGCACCATCCACTCTCCTCCAGCTCTTGCAAGGAACTGCTCTCAATCTGGCCCTGCAGCTCTTCTTATATTAGCCTGCTGGGCCCTGATTGGCTGCTTCCCACACAGCCGCTCTAGGCAGCTCGGAGGACCTCTCTACTGCCCTTTTCTGGGGTGGGGTGTGGCAGGGCCATAAGGCCTTCAGCAAGGGGCCTCAGGACCTAGTCCTCCCCATCACAGCAACTTTAATGGGTTTTATTACTAAATATTAATATTTAAAATTCAGAGGTAATTTTATAATAAATAAACAATGTCCCTTCAAAACACAGTAACTAATTTGTCTCAGTCTTTAGGGGGTTTTATTGTACAAATTGTTCTTTTGGTCTAGTAGCTATACTGAATGTTAGAGTGCTATAATTCACCATATAATAAAATAAAACTATGGATCGCTGCTAAAGCTTATCAATAAATGCCTTTAATGTAACAGCTGAAAGTTCCATCATCTTTGTGTGAAATGACAGGAAGTCTCTAAACAAAAGTAACATAAGAAATGAAGAGGCACAGTTACTGTGTCAATTTTTTGTACTTACACTTGTGAGTAGGTGTTTCAGCTGATCATTAAGAGCAGGGCCAACACTGGCACTCAGCTGTACCAAAGCATTCAATCCTCTTTCAAATACTTCACCGTTTGAATGGGCCTTGCAAGGGGGGGAAAAAAAATTAAACTGCTATCAAACAGTAATCCTCAATCAAATGTGCAAGCTCGCTAAAACAGCAATCTCTTGAGTACAATAATTAGCACTTACATAGTGCTTTACTTTTTCAAAGCACTGAAACTAATGTTTGAAGAGGTTTAGAAACACAAGTACAGCATTATTGAATATATTAATATCAAGCATGTAACATTTAAATGCCAATGTATTTTCAGGGGGGAAAAAGGAAACACACACACAACACAGCACAGCATCCAATATTGGATGCTAATGGCAAGTTTCAGAAGTTTTTCAGAATGAAACAGACTTTTTCATTTATTCTGTAGTGTGACAACTAATTATTTATTTGATAGGAGAGCAAGGTAGGTAGTTAAACAGCATGCAGTATCTTTGGGGGAACATATTTTATTACGTTTATGTAACACTGTGGGACAGGGAATGTGATTATGTTCTACTCCCTGGGGGAGGGTTACCAGAGCTCCTTCAGGAATTAAAACAGTGTGTGGGGGGGTGATTAAGGTGAAATACTCACTGAAGATCTCCAGAGAGAAATCACCTCCTTGGGGAGGTTCACATATACTGATTCAAACTGGGTTCCTGGGACTAGGAAAATAAAGCTTTTTGGCTTAAAATTGGCCGTGAGAGAATTGACTCGGGGCCTTCTTTTTGATCCAGCAAAAGGACAGGACCTTCCATACAGAGGGGCCCCAACCATGCGAAATAATTTGGCCTACTAGGGCCCCATAAGACTGATGGGTGGCTCCTGGTATGTCTAGTGTGTGTTTAAATCAGTTTATTGTTTTTTATTATGTCTTCTCTGTAATGCTTTCACCTTAAAAATAAATGTACTTGCTTAGAAAGAGCTGTGTGGTACCTTGTAACCGCTGGCAACACACTGCTCATAGCCCTTGGAGAGAGAAAAGTCAATTTTACAGGTGCTGGCCATTACGTAGACTGGCTTGCTGGGGTTATCCCAGTGTAAGGCAGGGCTATGTGCAGGCTTAAAACCCCATGTCAGATGGGGGTGGGGCAAGGGTCCCCACGCAGAGACTGGTGATGGCTGCAGACCTGACTGGGCACTCCTGAAGTGAAACATGAAGGATAGAATACAGGTGCAGTTACTCTGAAACTGTGACAAGTTCATCTGCAGAATCTCAGTTTTAGTCAGGTGTTTGCTACATTACCCCTTAACATTTTTAAAAAGCATTCAAGAAATGTGGATTAGCTGGAATTATAGTATAGTAAGTAATATTTTAGCTAATAAATCAGTAAACCCAGAGTAACTATTGTAGTGTTAGGTTGGAAGAAGATATTGAATGGGGTTCCTACAAGGATCTATTGTGGATCTTTAACAAATGTGTTACAGAACACTAATGACTGTTTTGTGTAATGATCCACTATGTGTTATACTGGATTGTAGTGGTAATGGAAGGATTGGATGTATATGAAGTACTTCTTAGGCCTCAGTTAGAGAAATGCATTTAGTTTTCAGCATTACATTGTAAGAAGACAGCTGGGAAAAAGTTCAGAGAAAAAGGATAAACATTGAAAAAGTCTGAATAACTAGAACTGCCAGAATAGGCCTAGGGAACTGATAAAGACTATAAATATTACCATAGGCGCCGCCTTCTGCTCCTGCTGGTGGGTGCTCGACCCCCCTCTGCCCCCGGCCCCGCCCCCACTTCCAACCCCTTCCCCAAAGTCCCCGCCCCAACTCCGCCCCCTCCCCATCCCTATTCCAACTCCTTCCCCAAATCCCCGCCCTGCCTCTTCCCCACCTCCTCCCAAGTGTGCCACATTCCCGCTCCTCCCCCTCCCTCCCGGAGCATGCTAACGCCAGGCGGGAAGCGCTGGGAGGTAGGCGGAGGAGTGGGGATGCGGCGCACTCAGGGGAGGAGGAGGAGGAGGTGGGGTGGGGGGAGCTTGGCTGCCAGTGGGTGCAAAGCACCCACTAATTTTTCCCCGTGGGTGCTCCAGCCCTGGAGCATCCACGGAGTCGGCGCCTATGAATATTACTTGACTCATCTGTAGTGCCCATAACATAAGGATCTCAAAGAATTTTCAAATATTAATCCATCCCTTTAAAACCCATGGGGTAAATAACAATTACGATCCTTTTATAGGTGAACGGAGGCACAGCAACATTAAATGACTTGGTTTAATTCACACAGCAAGTCAGTGGGAAAACTAGAAATATAATCCTGAAAAGAGACCTGGGCCCAGATCCACAAAGGGAACTAGGCGTTGCAATGCTGAACCTCTGAGCATGCCGATCAGATCAGGTCCCACAGACAAAACAGGCACTTCTCCGCCTATCTTCCCCTGGCTCATGGATAACAATAAGGCTTAGGTGGGAGAGAGGAATCCAGATGCCTAGAGTGAGGCAGTAGTGTGCATGCTCAGAGGCAGATACTTACATGCCTAGGGAACTTTTAGTGAAAATTTAGCACTGAGTGAGTTCAGGTTCCTACAGGGATGGATAGCAGCCAAGTGGGAGGGTTTCAGGATTGCAAAGGAGCCTAAATCTGGGGTTTAGGCACCTAAGTCTCTTTGCAGATCTGGGCTATTGTATTAAGAGTCCCCATACAGGTCCATTCCAATTTAAGCCTTTTGCCTTGCCATAACCTTTCAATTCCTTCAAATGCATTACTATAATACACATTTTTAAAAAGCAAGCTTAATCCCATTTTCTAATGTTATTCCTCTTTCTCCATTGATCTATTCCATTTCATCCTCTGAACCCCTTTAATTTTATTTCAACCCTTGCATAAAACATTCTTATCTATTTGCTCTGGGGTCTGTTCATTTTACCTCCGATTATATGCATATTATACATAAAGCACAATGATGTTGAAGTTCTATTGGTGCCTATTTCCCACACTCTGAGTATGTCTACACTGCAACGTAAGACCAAGGTTAATGGGAATTCAGTTAGCTGACCTGTGTTAGGGAACCCTAGGCTTGAGCGTCTACATTATATTTTAACCCTAGGTTAAGAATTTTCTGACCTGTGCTCGAACCTAGTGCTCTGGTGTCCACACTGCAGTGTGCAGAGCCAGATCAAAATAATTATATCTCAGAGTCCCTAGCGCACTCCTCCTTCCCCTCCACCCGAAATGTGGTCACTCTAGCCTTAGGAACAAGATACACTGTGGGAAAACTTTACTGCCCACCCTGCACATTACCAGGAAGCACCCCGCTTTGCAAAAGGCTTGATCGGTTCGCTCTCCATTGCACACCCAGGAGGCTCTCTGATAATGTGCTTGCAGATTGGTGCTCAGAATAGAATGGGTTAACGCTCACCTGAGCTGCCTCTGTTTTCCAACGGGGAGGGAGGAAAGGGACTTCTGTTTTCAATAGAGTGCAGATTCTTGGGATAGAGAGGACTAAGTAAGATGTGGGATACTTCCATATAACTCCCAGGACCTGAGTCAAGTGGGCTTGCGACTACACTGCAAAGTAATAGGGCTCGGACCCTCCAGCCCTGCAAGGTCCTTAACACAATTGCAGTGTAGATGCAAGGGGGGGATTAGCCTTGAGCCCAGGCTCAAGCACAGGCGTACACTGCAGTGTAGACATACTCTCAGAGCCTAAAGAGTCATTCGAGAGCTGCCCCACTTCTCACGGGTTGCTAGTGTCATCCCAGGACTCAGACAGTTTCCCATCTGCAACACTTGTATCAAACTGACTTTTTACTTTAGACTTCATCTTTGTAAGAAAAAAAAATCCAAGAGTACAATAAATGAAAAATAAGAGAAACATACCAGAGCAGCCTTTAACACTGGAACTAGACGAGGCAACAAGGGAATTGCTTTTTCAGTAGCATCTTCAACCAAGAGTAATGCCTTAAAGCCCTCCTTTGATACAAATGTATATGGGTGTTTTGTCTCTCTTAGACCCTGTTATATACATATATGGAAAGTATCTTTTCTTAATATGTAACTTTTAACACAACACTACATTAAAACATCAAAAGGTTCCCGCTAGCAGCAATATATTGCTTATGTTTTATTGCAGCCATTCAAACACATCAAACACACTTACTCCACCATGTGGATTCATTGAGTATCTCTCTGCTCACTAAATATTCAAGTTTTTTCCTTGATATGTGAAAGAATACTTTTACCCTTTTAATATGGTCATTTTCATCAACAGATGTACTTTTTATTTTCATTCCATCTTCCCAAACTAATTTCTCCACAGCCCCATGAACAGAAAATAGATGACCTGTCTAAGGGATTTCCCTACCCTTAATGAAAACAGAACATGGTATAAGGCTGACACTTTAAAGCAGTACAAATGTGCAGGCTTGTGATATGCTGAATCACAAGAGTTACAGGAACTCACAATCTATATGGCAGAAATCTTTGATTTGTTCTGTGAGAGAAGGTCCCTCAGCCACTTCAAATACTAAGATTATTTTTTCTTTCAAAAGCATCTAAACATAGCTCAGGTTCAGCCTAGCATGTCTGATACAGGACTCTAAGGTCTGATCTACACTAAAAAGTTAGGTCTACCCACCTTCATCACTCAAGGGTGTGAAAAATCCACACCACTGAACAGTGTAGTTAAATTGACCTGATTCGTCCGTCGACCTAGCTACTGCCTCTTGGGGAGGTGGATTACCTACACTGATGGGAGAACCCCTCCTGTCGGCATAGGTAGTGTCTACACTGAAGCGCTGGAGCTGTGCTGCTGTAGAATTTCAAATGTGGACATGCCCTAAATTTAAGTTTGTTGAGATTCCTAGAATGTCTTTTAAGGCAAACTCCCTGCCAAATGTTGGGAAAACAAGAAATAAGACTGAACACAAAGTAATTTGTAGTGGCCAGTACAAAGAACAGAAGGTAAGGATAAATTTGAGGATATTTTCTACTAGGTTTCCTGGCTTCTTACTGACTGATTCATTTTGGTTTACAAGGCCCCACTTCCAGTGAGTAAGATTAACTCACTGAAGAGAAGGTTCTCTTTGCATAGTTGGGTTGGACCTAAATTTATTTACACCCAGGAAACTGGTGACTGACAGGAGAATCTCTGAAACCACAAAAGAATCAAAGGATTCCCTACAGGAGCTGGAGCTCTGAGATCCAAACTCAGCTCTGGATGAGCTTTTTGGCCAATATGCCAAAGGCCTTCCTCTTCACACCACAATGATATACCTAGGGCCATTTTGCTCAATTTCACTGTCATAGGATTTTTAAAATAGTCAATTAACCATCTTCAAATATTATCCAGGGCTTTGGAGCTGTGCTCCGGCTCCGCTCCAGCTCCAGGCAAAAACCTGCAGCTCCACTGCTCCGGAGTTGCTCCGCGCTCCAGCTCCGGGCTCTGCTCCAAAGCCCTGATATTATCTTTGTTTATAGTATGTTTATCACTGTGGGATGTAACTTGGTTAGATTAGCTTCTTCGGAGCTGTAATTCCCACCCACCCCCTTACTCCAATTTGAGATCTACATCTAACTGAGGGCTCAAAAACAAATATATTGCCGCTAACAGGTATCTATAGAAACTGACAGTGACTAATCATAATAAGATAACCGAAAAATAACTGTTTTGGTTGAACATTACCCCTCAGTTGAAAGTCTGTTTAACACTAGGGATATAGTATCTTTTGACAATGACATTTTACAATATCTCTATGGGTTTATTAAAAGCTTTCTCGCTTTCAAAATATTAATTCTCTTAAAATATTGCTGGAAATCCATCACAGAGTTCTCATTCCCTGGGAGAAATGTCTCCAAGAACAATTTAAAATAATATTAAGACACAAAACTATTCAAATAGAGCAATACATTATCACCACCTACATAGTGAGCTATGCTGAAATGTTCCAGTTCTTCAGAAAGCATTATTAGGACAAGTATTTATTGGGCCTATATAAGGTCAAAAGGAGATTTTAAACGGATTACAGAACAGCATTATTGTCAGTTGATGTACAATGCATAAAATACAGAATCTAATCTCTAAATCATACTCAAACTCCCAGCATATAAGCCACATCTGGCCTATTTTATGTATTAATTTAACTCCCATGGTAGATTAAGATTGTACACAATTTAAGATTTCTAGCCCTTATAATTGTGAAGAAAATCTTCCAAATAAGAACTAGTAAATCCCTGTCTTCCCAAGTTTCTATACAGATAAAACAAAGACAAATAGATTCAAGGGGAAGTTGCCTCTGAAGCATAAAGACAATTGAACACTGCTATTATTAACTACTGTTCTTTTTTCACAGAAACATTTAGCTAACATGCTTATTTTCTGTTCTTAGATTGATGGGAAGGAAAGCTACAACTCTCTATAGGCAAGAAAAACGCTGTACTGTAACACTTCTTTCTGTTCCCGATTCACCCTCTGACTGAATCCTACTCATGTGATGTTTGCAAAGGGTAGAAAGGAAGAAAGAATGAACAGCTGTTCCTCTTCACTTCTCCTTTCATATTGGATTAGGAAGGTGGTTTTACTTGAAGTTTTCCCTCTAACCACTAGCATTTTTGGTTGCAATTGCTAATCAGCAGCCATTAGGTGCTTCATCTTCCTACCCCTCTGCCTTTCCTAGTTAGTGTAGCAGAGAGTATGCAAAAGGAGAGAGCTGGGAGGAAGATAAAGAGAAGGACAAGTTGATCCAAAGCCCAAGGATAGAGAGAAAAAGGCATCTGCTGATGCCACTAAAACCTATCCCTTAGGCCTTCGCTGGGGAAGGTGTGATGAATTAGTGTATGTCTGTACATATCTATATCAAAACTCCACCTCAGAGTGAGGATCCCAGAAGTGTTAGCAAAGGGCTAATAATGCAGAGAAATCAAGAGTCATTAATCTGGATGGTCTCCCATTCAAATGGAAACATCCTAAAACAATAAGCTAGCTGCTACCCAGTGGAACTAGTTCTCCTAGGTGAGTATGTAACCAACCATCAGATCACCTGATGAGGAACTCAAAGCCACTGAGTTTTGCATAAAGGTTTTTGTTCTTTTCTACAGAGGTATATCTCGTGCTTTGTTTATGAGTAAAGTACAGCTGATTTAGCAATTCTGTTGCAAAGTTTGTGTGCCTCTTGCTTTCACTGTTCTCTATTCCCTGAAGAGGGGAACAGTAATCCACAACTTCAGTACAACTCTAGAAGCATGCAAGAGCTATGGGGGAGGCTTGGAAGAGCTGGCCCTAGATTCAGGGCCTAGCCAATAGGACTGTAGAATGCTCTCTCTCAGGAAGGAATACCAGAGAGAGGAAGTACATCTTGAGAGTGCGCATAGAGGCCTAAAGACAAACACCCAGACTCTCTCCATTCTCAGCCAGCCTAAGAGCACATGAGATCCAATGGTTGGATCCAGATAAAGGAAACTAATGAGTGTCCACCAGACGCAGCTCATCCAGTAATCCAGAAAGATCCACTAGCTACAACCCCTAAGGAACATAACTTTTTGGATTCCACACTAAGGTAAAGATGAGGTATAACACTTGGGAATAAAACTAAGAGGGGTAAAATAAGTGTTCAAGTTCCTTGGAGGTGTTTGAAGGAGTACAAAGTATCTGCTTCTATGCAGGTCCACTGTTCCTCCCCATGTTCCGTCCCGTGAACTGAAATAGCTGGTCTGGACACTGGGAACTGGATTTGCCTCTAAATGCTCAACATCTGAATATTATTTATTCTCGTAATTTGTGTAAAATTTTAATTTGGGTCTCCAGAAAACCACCAATCACAACAGAATCTAGATTTCAGAGTGAGTTGGCACTTGACATGTGAAGTAATAAGTAAACAGCTGTTTTAGTTATAGTAATCATCAACATTCAATTACCCACCTCTTTGAATAATGCATGCCAATTCCATTTTTTGAGCTTTGCATGGCAAAAAAGCATTGTATTATTCTATTATTCAAGAAAAGCAAGTTTACCTCAGCTAAAGTAATAAGAAGAGGATCAAATGGAAGAGTTTCAGGAAGACATTCCCACTGTAATTTGTGTTTTACTGAGCCATGAACCAACCTATCAGGTAGAATAAAAGTTAGTAAATAGGACAGAGAAATAAACAGCATATAACAGGAAATTTCTTTAACACGCTATTCATACCAAAAGATCCGCAATTGTTTTGCAAAAATCACTGTAAAGGTATATATACACTTCTAATATGCACTGCCTTCCCAGTGAAATGCACAGCCCTATTTGGGTAGAACGCTATAGGTAACTCCCTTCTCTTCATGTGCCAGTATATTTATGCCTGTATCGGTAATTTTCACTCCATGCCTCTGAAGAAGTGGGGGTTTTTACCCACGAAAGCTTATGCCCAAATAAATCTGTTAGTCTTTAAGGTGCTACCGGACTCCTCATTGTTTTTGTGGATACAGACTAACATGGCTACCCCTCTGATACTTAATGTACTGATATTTATCAAAACAAAGATTTTGTATTTGTTTGGATATTTACAAGATCAAACTTTTTTTTTAACTACGTTTATCTGTATTTATGCTAGAGCTAATTGGTTCTTCTTTAAATAGATGCAGTCGTGTATTCCACTTAGATGTGCATGCACTCAGGACACCAGAGCTGGAGAATTTTGCCTAGCAATACCCGTAGGAGGCGGCGCGGATGCCTCTTGCTCATAGCCCCTCCTCTGGCTATATGAGACAGCGCCAGCTCCATCCTCCTCAGTTCCTTGTTACTGCCTGTGGCTAGAGTTGGAGCTCTGTGTGGTTCTTAACCTCACAATCTCTCTCTCTCTGAGACTTTTTTCTAGTTGTATATAGTTAGTAACCTTAGTATTAGTTAAATTTAATGTTAGTTAATTTAGCTAATTATTTTCCTGGTGATGGCCTCACCACGGTTTAAACATTGTCTGTTGTGCATGGGAGTGATCCCCAAGAATGATCCCCACACCCGTGCTTGGGCGACACCCATGTCAAGGAGTGGTGTTCAATTTGTAAATCAGTCACAAAATGGACTCCGGTGGCTAGAAACCTTTGCCCAAAGCAGCATCTGCTCAAACAGGCTATGTGGCCTACTTTGGATCAGAGGTCATCCTTAGGTTCTCAGAGTGCTGCCGTTTTGTGCTCCGGAGCCAAGGCCTCTCTAAAGAGATGGAGGAGCCATTTCCCATCGAGTGCACAGAGGAAAAGGTCACATAAGACCAACTGAGACCACTTCAAGTCTTGTGGAGATTCTTCTGCCTCCTACAGAAAGAGCATGCACTGGCATGCAGGATGGCACAGGTGCCTCTAACCACTCCCTGTGACTGCACAGGAAGATTAGAGACCCTGTACTGTCAACACCAGTTCTGGCCCCGGCATATCTGTTGAGTCTGGCACCGATGAGGGTAATGCCAGCACGGACTGTTTCCACATCGGCAGCATAACAGGAAGCAAAGGGCCACCTTTGCCTTTCCATTCCGACCTCTCCCTTGGTCCAAGACTTTACCAGGGCTACATCGTTTATAGCCCCATTGGCTGGGCAGACTGCTGAACCTTTGTGTTGGCACCACACCCCAATGTTTCCCTTCCACAGTCTGTGGAAGTGGGGTTGGTGCTGGGCTCGGGGCAAGGGACCTCCTCGGCACCATTGCATCCTGCGCCACCCATTTTACCGTGGTGGTCTCATCACCTTCCACTTCCGCATCATCAGCTACTTCAGTACCAACGCTGACTTCGGGTTCAACATTGCTCCTGGCACTGGGCACAACAGAGGCATACTCGGTGCCGGTGGTACTGTTTCCACTGTCGGCACCAGTCTCTCCCTCATTTTGGGCAATGGATGAGTTGGACTGGTTGCTCCCCCCTCAGGGCTGGTTCCACCTTTATCCCCAGAAACCTGAGACTCCTAAGCATCAAGGTCGGGATCTTTTTCCTCCCGCTCTCCATTGCCTGGCTCACAGGAGGGCTGTTCATGGAGCACCAGGTGTACCAGGATTGGCACTTGTCTCACGGTTGGCCCTGCACCTGTTGGCCACCAATGCCCTATCCTTATGCCCAGTGGCCTCCATGGAATCCGTGGGATGCTCCTCGGTCACAAGGGTTGCACTCCTCATCTTGTTCTAAGGTGAGATCACCGGGCAGGTCAGTGGCGGGGACCGCCAATCCGCCACAGATTCAGGCACCAGTGAGCCTTCCCATTGTGGAGCCTCTGGAATCGTCCCATCTGGGTCCACAAGGGGAAGGATCTGGCCTTGGCTCTTCTTGGCTCCTCTTCTTTGTCCCTGGATGATTTGGCAGTACCTGGCTCTTTCTTTCCTTCAGTGCCTGAGGACTTCAAGACATACCAGGACCTTTTGCAGTTCGTGGTGGCTTCCCTGGGCATTCAGACAGAGTTCCTAAAATATCCATAAGTTGTTCAATATCCTGCAGCCATCTGCCACAGGAGAGTGGCCCTCCCTATTAATGATGCACTCTTAAAGCCTGCAAAGGTTCTTTGGAGCACGCCAGCTTCAATACCATCTACCACAAAGCACTTGGAGAAACACTACTTTTTCCCAGTGCAGGGAGCTAAGGGTTTTTTTCTCCCATCCAGCCCCAAATTCCCTGGTTGTAACTGTGGTGAACAACAGAGCCCGGCTGGGCAGATTTAAGTCCACTCCTAAGGACAAGAACTTTAAAAGAATGGACTTCCCTGCAAATACAGATTGTAAACCAGCAGCCAATCTCCATTCAGCTGATTGGGTCGCAAACCGCAAGATTGCAAAATGACAAATATTTCACCAGTGAAGTACACCCCAACTCCATCGAAACAGATGCCCTGTCATACAGATGGCTGCAAGGCCTGCCATAAATATTTCAACTCCTGGGGAAAGTGATCCAAAAGATAAAGCGGGAACAAACCAAGATAATAGTGCCAACTCCCTACTAGCCTAGGAGACCACAGTTTTCCGTTCTGATAGAGCTGAAACTGGAACCATTATTAGAGCTTGAGAAGACCAGATATCATTTTCCAGGCCTTTTCCCCATCAAGACTGAGACTGGCTTCAACTAACAGCCTACCTATTGCAAGAGAAGCATTAGCAACCCTTGGTCTGTCTTCAAAATCATTAAGACCTGGCTCTCATCTAGGAGAGTCTCTCCATTAAAGGCCCACTCCTCCATCTGGACCAATTTCAGCATCTAGTGCTATAAGCACAGGGTAGACCCAAGAGATCCAGGGATTCCAGCTATTTTGGACTTTGTCCAACAGGGCATGGATAGAGGTCTTTACTCAATATCATAGCATGCTAAGTATCAGCCATTAATAGCATTCTATTCACAGGATCCTCAGGATCCATGACAGACAACTCCCAGGTATCCAGGTTTCTGAGAGCAGTCAGACTGGTTGGACTAGTTGTCAGACCAATGTTCTCAAAATGAGACTACCTCTGGTGATAAAAGCCATAACAATTCACTGATCTGAACTTTTGGTTTCAATAATCAGCATTCTAGCACTCTATCAAAACCTGTTTTCTGGTCGCTATTGCATCTGCTAGATAAGTCTCAGAGTTGGCAGCATTATCTGTGCAGGAACCTTACTGCGTGTTCCACAATGACAAAGGTGGTGCTGAGAACTCCAAAATCATTTCTCACCAAAGCAAACTCTCCTTTCCATGCTTCACAGGAGATTAGTCTTCCCTCATTCTGTCCAAGGCCACAGCATCCTACTGAGAAGCTGTTGCACATCTTAGATGTCAGAAGAGCATTGAAGTACATAGTTATTGGGTTGGCATTGAGGTTATTGTTACTAGTTTCTTTCTACAAGTTTTGGAATGACTTATCTGGAGGCAAGCAGGAAAAGGGGGCATGGCCAGCATGAGCAGTGCTGCAACCTAAACTGCCTCTGGAAACTGCAAAGTGGAAGAGAACAGCCCAAATGTAACAGAGTTGTGGAAGATGCTGCTAGCAGTAAAGAAACTGATCATGTAAGAAATGTTCCATTCCGTGCACCTTTACTGGCAATTGCCTACTCACTAAAATGACACCAAATATAATTCTGTTCTGCCACTATGAGGAAGAAAACATCACTGTATGAAGAAATCAACTGCTTTCACAAAGTAGACTCAAATTAATTCTGTAAATACGTCACCATTTTTGGAGTGGTGCAGCCTCTACACCTATGTATGATGATAAATAACTAAACAAATGTTGAGTGATTGCTTCCTTTTATCGGAGGGGTAGCCATGTTTGTTTTTGTGGATACAGACTATGAGGAATCCAGTGGCACCTTAAAGACTAACAGATTTATTTGGGCATAAGTTTTCGTGGGTAAAACACCCACTTCTACATCTGAAGAAGTGGGGTTTTTACCCACGAAAGCTTATGCCCAAATAAATCTGTTAGTCTTTAAGGTGCCACCGGACTCCTCGTTTTTGCTTTCTTTTGAGAAGAATTAAATATCAGAGGCACCTTCAGAGATCAGTAAAATCAAGTAGCCAGAGAACATACAAGTCAGTGTATAGTTTTCATCCTACACTAACAGTAATGAAGAAGTGAGTCTTGATCTATTTAACTGCACCTAAGACTACTGTCTGAATAGATTCAGTTCAATTGTTTTTAAAAATTCATTACCTGCAAGGTATACCACCTTTAGAGTAAATGGCAGAAAACGCAGAAGGAGCTTTTGAATGATCCCCAAACTGGGTGGACAAAAAAGTAAAATACATTATTTACTCACTATCATAATATTTCAGTTATAACCATTATAAATGTACTTTAGTATTGCAGTTTAGAGAGAAATGTGACAAACCATCTTGTGATCAGAAAACAATTGTAAAGGATACTGCAGAGACTGGATGGAAAAAGAATTCGAACATTTAATTAAATAATAAAGTAACCTCACAGCAGTATGTTACTACTGTTTTGTTAAGAAAAATTAATAAATATGCTCATCCTCAATGAACTTTTCATTTCCCATCCCATTTTTTCTACTTTCTCATGCAAGTAGTCCCACTAAAGTCAATGATGGCCCCATAGGGGCAGAGGGGTCTCTTCACATAAGTGTGGAGGGAGCATGGCTCCTGGGCTCTCCATGCTCCCCCAGATGGCACACAGACATCACAAAGCCTGACTTGAATGAAGAGGGGATATGGAGTTGGACGGGTGGGGAGGAGAGGAGATTGGTAAAAAGAGACTGGGAGCCAGTGGGGGTGCTATTGTTTAAGTTTTTCAGGCTGGGTGAACAAGACATGGTAACCTTCATATCATAAATAGATCCACTGTCGTTTCTGCAATTGGAAGGGCTTGCAACTTATTTTTGAAAAAGTTTACATTCTGGAAAATATAGGACAATATAAAAGAAGATCTAAGCCCTAGAAAACCATAGATCTTCTGTGCTCAAAGATTTCTGCTGTCCCAACTGAATGCCATATTTTTTGTGACTCTCTCACTCTCTGTTTGGCCCTACTCATTTACGTTGGTACAGAAGGTTGGCTGTTTCCAGGAAAAAATAATTTGTTTAGAAATACCGTCTCTACATACCGGATCAATAGTTTTGGGGTTAAGTTTATCACTAGGCCTTGGTTGTGGCTTAACCGCAAGATCTGGAGAACTAGATGAAGGAGACGAAGATGTCTTGCTTTTCTGTATTGCAGTCTTTGGTTTTATTTGGAAACCTGATGACATTCTTTTATCATAAATTCCTAGAATGAAAAAAGGAAACAAACCTAAAAACAGAGTTCTCATTCCCACTTGACAGCAAATTAAGAACTTTAATCCTGATTTTTGTTGTGCCCAAATCTCACATTCTTGGGTATGCAAGGAATGCAGGAAATATGAACCAGTGCATATAAATCATGTATTGCTGAACACCCAAAACAGTGCAGGGTACATACCAATCACTCCATTTTTCAAACACACACCTCCACATCTCTTTGTTTCCTGCATTGTTGTCCTTTACTACTCTGCTAGAGTGACACCTGCAGCAAAGTGAAATTGAGTTTAGTCAGTTTCACTCTGCTGCCAGTGCCCACTTAAAGCACAAAGCTGTTCTCTGGAGGGAGGAAGGAAGGGAGGGTGGGTACAAATACAACAGAAGAGGAAGCAAAAACATTGGAAGGGATGGGAAAGATGGGGGGGGGAAAGTGAATTTAAGTGCAAGGAGTGATTAAAAAATATTCTGAAATAGAGCAAAATCAGAGAACAATCAATAGGGAGAAAGATAGAAATGAAGAAGAGCAGATAGACAAAATGGGAAAAGAACAGAAAATGAAGACAAGATTTCAAAAAATATTTCAAAAATTAGCTTTCTGAATACAGAACACTTTAAAAACTAACAATTAGAAAACATGTACATATTATTAAATAAACAAAATATTCAAAGTTTCAAAAAAATAGTTATAATGCAGAAAACACTACTCTAGTATCTTTTTAACAGGGGAAATTGTATTTGTAATTTAACATATCAAATCTTCAGTGTGAAACTTTAATGAAGAACCCAGATTACTACTGAGGAAAAATATACAGTCTCAGATATCACCTCATACTTAAAGAAAGATACAAGAATTAACATTTTCAGAGTTACAAGTTCTTCAGAGATACAGTTTGTTTGTTTTTTTAAACAAAAATATTTAAGGTGATTTAGTGACTTATACAATTATTTAATTCAAAATGAATTTCTATTAATTGTGTTGGTCCTGCTGGGATAGTCCAAGTTCCCTTGCTCATAGTGTACGTTGTTAAACGACTCAATCATTGAGTCACTGTCTACTGAGAAAACATTTACCAAAATCAATTCTAGTCTTGATTTACACCTTGGATTCTCCTTCATGTTTTTTCTTTTTTTCCCCGTCAGAATTCTGGCATTCCATACTAAGGCTCCGTGTTTGTCACAGAGGTCACGGAAGTTACAGATTCCATGACTTTCGGTGACTTCTGCAGCAGTCCCATGCAGCTGGCCTGGGAGCCGCCTGAGCAGCTCGGGCAGCCCCTGGGCCAGTCTCACTGGCTGTTGTTTGAGCAGTCAAGGGCCACCCCCCCGCAATCCAGCAGCAAGAGTTCGGGTGTGGGAGGCTCAGGGCTTGGGGTGCAGGCCAGTGCTTACCTGGAAGGGGGGCTCCCCTCTCTCAGCTCCCCTAGCTCCAGATGCTGCCTCTGCTGGAAACCAGGCACCGCCCCCGCAGCTCCCATTGGCTGCAGTTCCCAGACAATGGGAGCTGCAGAACCGGGGCTTGGGGCGGAGCAGAGGCAGCACATGGAACTAGGGAGCTAGGGCCACTGCTTCCCAGGAGCTGGGTAGGGAGCCTGCCCCAGCCCCACCAACACTGCCCCTCCCAGCACCTGTGCCCCCCTCCTCAGCACCCGTGGCACCCCCCCAGGCCACGACTCGCCCCCTGAGAACCCACATCCTCCTCCCCAGCACTCCCCTGGGCCACACCCCCTCCCCAGCCCCCACGGGGGCCCCCTTGAGTATCTCCCCCCCCCCAGTTTTAGTCAGGGGTATTTTTAGCAAAAGTCATGGACAGGTCACGGGCCTGTTAATTTTTGTTTACTGCCCATGACCTGTCCATGACTTTTAAAAAATATGAATGCATCCACTGTATTAAAGCTGGCAATGATTCCACAGATAAAAGTGACATTCCCATGTAACAAAATTATTTGATTTTGTACATACAGTAGATCCTCAGAGTTACAAAAAATCAGAGTTATGAATTGACCGGTCAACCACACACCCCATTTGGAACCGAAGTACACAATCAGGCAGCACAGACATCCCTCCCCCCACTCCCCAAAAAAGTAAATACTATACAGTACTGTGTTAAACGTAAACTACTAAAATAATAAAGGGAAAGTTTAAACAAATATTTGGCAAGGTATGGAAACTGTTTCTGTGCCTATTTCATTTAACTTATGACTGTTAAAAGCAGTATTTTTTTTTCTGCATAGTAAAGTTCCAAAGCTATATTAAGTCAATATTCAATTGTAAACTTTTGAAAGAATAACCATAATGTTTTGTTCAGAGTTATGAACATTTCAGTTATGAACAACCTCCATTCCAGAGGTTTTCGTATCTCTGAGATTCTACTCTAACTTACTAGGGCAAATTTATTACCACCAAACTTCTTATTACCACATCATACTTAACGTATTTCTTCAAATGCCAGAATAATTGGTCTCTGAATGGTTTCCATATTATAAAAGCTCCAAATAGTAAAACAACAAACTTTAAGATTAACATTATACTATATGTCAGGCAAACAATTCAATATTGCTCTTGGTGCCAAACTTCAAAATCTACATTCAGCCATAATGATGGTCTTCTTGCTAAAAAGTAACATTAGCAATAAAACAAGAAACCATATTTAATATGAGAAATGTGGAATTTATTTTCCTCAGCAAAGCATTCAGAAAGTTCACATAATTAGAAGCATGTTCCACTAGGTAGCAAGCATAGTGAAAATACAGTATTTGCAACCTATTTTAATATAATGCACCGATCATTTAGTTTAATATTGTTAATTAGTTTAACATTT
The DNA here is from genome assembly GCA_003942145.1 of Platysternon megacephalum. NCBI lineage: Eukaryota > Metazoa > Chordata > Testudines > Platysternidae > Platysternon > Platysternon megacephalum. The sequence continues at coordinate 24,839,579 of QXTE01000007.1, forward strand.
GAACATGTGCTTGCAGATTGTTGGAAGAGCACATTTTAGAAGAAAAATATTATAATGTAATAACTAGCATGGTCATCCATAGTAAGACACTCTAAATCAGTTTCTCTTCTGAGAATTAATTAAACCACATGATAAAGATTTCAGCAGAGAAGAAAGTAAGTGGCAACAACAAATTCTAATATTCCAGATGTAGTGACCTTACCAGCAAAGAAGAATAAGAATTAAAATAAAATATGTGGCTATGGATAACTGAAAAATTTCAGCACCTGGGGACAAATCAAGGTTGGAGTTAAGGAAGATAGTAACAGAGTTAGAATTACAAGAAGGGGAGGAGGAAAAAAATACTTTACCCAAGAAGACTTCAGTCTTTCTACCACTGAATTTGAAGTTATCGCGCAGCCAGGAGTTGATTGCACATTAGAAATGTATAAATAACGCACATTTAGGAAAGATCAGAGAGCAGAGGTACAGTGAGATGCATAGAAGTGATGTCCAAGATTAAGCTAGAAATAAAAGCATCCCAATGGTAGATAACAGGCCTAAGTTAAAAATCCTTAAACAGAAATAAAAGCAAGCATGAGGAAAAGTTTCAAAGCAGAAGAGGAGAGAGTTAAGGCACGTCTATACTTATCTCCAGAGCAATTGATCCAGCGGAGGTCGATTTATCTACACATGTCACACAGCACCCTCATCCCTATTCATAAATAATAACCTAATAATCTGGGAAGTGGGAGAAGTTAAGGAGCATTTCAGGAGTTCAGGAAAATAAGGTGGAGGCAGAGGGGGAAGCAGTATTGCTATCTGCCCTTCTCCACCTGAAGAACCTTCTGTGGGTCACAAAGCAGGACTCCCATCTGATTGGCCACAGAAGATTCATCAGATGGAAAGGGGATGCTTCAGGTAGGGCTTTATGTCTAGGAGTGGTATATGCAGAGGAGTGAAACTATAAGGTTAGGTGGAGAATTATAGTTCTATGGAGGCATAGAGAGGGGACTATTGGTATATGGAACATATGAGGAAGTTAAGGTCTATGGAGTGCACATGCAGGGGATTATGTAATGAGTACGCATGCTCTATACAGCATATTTGAGTGTTAGATTTATGGGAGGTACACCTCTACCACGATACAACGCGGCCCGATATAACACAAATTCGGATATAACGCGGTAAAGCAGTGCTCCGGGGGGGGGGGGGGCTGCGCACTCTGGCAGATCAAAGCACATTCGATATAATGCGGTTTCACCTATAACACGGTAACATTTTTTGGCTCCCTAGGACAGCGTTATATCGGGGTAGAGGTGTATATGCAGGGTTATATGACGAAATCAGCAAAGGCATCTACGGGAATGTAAGCAGAGCTTTGGGGGCGTATATGTCATATAGGTCTATGAAATTTTTGCATGGTTCTATGGAAATTATAGGTCTATGTACAGGGTTGCATAGGAAATGTAGGCAGCTGAGGGGGTATGCACGGTACAGGGGAGAATGTGTGGCATGGGTCTATAGGCTGTGTGTGGGGCTCTGGTGGGGTATGCAGGGTTACAGAGCTATAGGGGGCATTTTCAGGGCTCTGTGGGGTATAAACCAATTGGGGTTTATGCAGGGCTCAGGAGAGATATGGGATTTGGGACTGTGAGGATGTTTGCAGGGCTCTGTAGGATGTGGACAGGGTGACCAAATGTCCTGTTTTGGCCAGGACAGTCCCTTTTTTTAAGCCCTGTCCCAGCCGTCCCGACTTTTTCGGCAAAACTGGGTATTTGTCCCATTTGCTCTTGCCAACTTGATCAGTCGGCAAGAGCAAACAAGACAAATGCCCATTTTTGTCAAAAAAGTGGGGTGTGGAGGAATGTGCTGGGGGACAAGCTGCGATACCAGCTCCATGCAGGGAGGGAGTCAGGCTTGGGCGAGCAGCAACGCCAGACCCGCGCAGTGGGGGCTCAGGCAAACAGCTTGGGACAGCCTCACAGGGGGGGGGAGGGCGCACTTGGGCTGAGCCCATGCTGGGTGGGGGCATGTGGTGTCCCGTTTTCCCTTTGGGAAATAGGGTCACCCTAGCTGTGGGTCTATGTGGCCGGGTGTTTGCAGGGTTCTGGAGGGGGTGTGCGGTTCAAGTCCATGGAGAGTGTTTGCAGGGCTCGGAGGATGCAGGGTTCGGGTCCCTAGGAGTTTTTAAGGGGCTCTGCAGGATGTGGGTCCATGGGGGGTCTGCAGGGCTCTGGGTGGGATGCAGATTCCAGGCCGCGAGGGGGTGTCAGCAGGGCTCTGGGGTAGTGGCGGGATTCGAGTCTATGGGGGTGTTACAGGGCTCTGGGGGATGCAGGGTTGAAGTCCCTGGGGGTGTCGGCAGGGCTCTGAGGTGTTGCTGGGGCTCTGGTCTATGGGGGCGTTTGCGGAGCCCCAGGTCCGTGGAGGAGCGAGGCTCGGTCCGTAACTCTGGCGGTTACAGTCCGTCGGGGGAGGAACTCTCGGACGAAGCCCCCAGCCCGCCAGAGTAGCGCTCCGCCCGGCCAACCCCCCTCCCGGCTGCGCGCCGCCACCCTTACCAGGTCCGCCAGACGCCGGGGTTGCGCAGCTACTCGGCCACAGCGACACCTCCCGTCCCGCCGGTTGCTAAGGAAGCTCTGCTATGTCTACGGGCTGCGGAAAGGCCAAACTTCCAGCGTATCGAGTGCAGGCGGGGCTGGGGAGCATGCGTGGATGTGGGCGGGCTCGGCAATTCGCGGGGAGGGGTGGGGCGGGGGATGTTCAGTCACGAATCTCCCCCCTCCAGTTCTGTGCTATAGTCCCGTCCATTGCTGTGTGCATTGGTTCCGTGTCCAAAGCCCAATGACTCATTAGAAGTCATCCTGCAGTGTTAGAAACTTTAATTGTGTTGTCTGTCAAGCTACTTAAACTGTTCATAAAGAAAAATAAAGTATCAAGGAACAGAGGATGCATCTTGAACAAATCAAAACTTAAATACTTGGCTTCCAGCTTGTAGATGCACATCTATGGGAAGAAAGGTTAAAGGAAAGAAAAAGGAAGACTTTCAACATATGCTGTGCTATATAGTTGTGACTTGAATTAGGCTGGTGAAGCCAAGCTCCCATTTTTTCTCCAGTAGGAAGACAAGATAACACCAGTGACTGGGAAGTATTTTTAGTTTAATTTTATTTTTTAGCTACAGAGTAGCAATTTGCAGACCAGGATACACATTCTATTTGCAGGTACTTATGGATAAAAACATTCCAATAGAGATATTATCTGAGCCACCAGTTTTATCTTCCAGCTAACAGTTCTCAGTGTATCAACATTTGACAGTTATAAGTTTCAAACAATATTTGCTGGTAAGCCTGTGTAGTGAGTAACCTTTCCAGTGAAGACTACAATTGTTCTTTCCCAACAGACCGAATTAGCTATGGCATGTTCGCTGCTCTTTAAGAGATACATTTGTTCTTGAACACATGCCAGTGAATTCCCCAAGAAGGAGACTTTTTTTTTTATTGCTTAAATTGTGAAAGGTGTGTGTTATTCCTTTGAACATCAGTAATACACACACATATAAAATGAGGGATTTTATAAGACTTAAAAAGAAATTGGATTAGACAACCTATTCGTTTGGTTTTCTGCAGTAATAGATGGGAAAAGGCAATAGCAATGCTGAAACATAGTTGTGGTCTGTCTGACAACTAACACAAGCCCTAAATTTTGGTCATCGCTGGCATTTTGGAATAAGCTTTATCCAACACAAATGATTGATATCTTCCAATGACTGAAAGTTGGAGAGAAAAACATAGGGACATCTTTTAACTCCTTTGGAACACACTGGCTGAGGAGAGGTTTTTATACAGAAGAGGAAGATGATAAAAATTCTAAATAAAAAGAAAATGGTCCATCCCAAAGTTCCAATTCCTAAATGTTTAGCTGAAATTAATCAGAAAGTCTAGTAACTTCAGGTAACTGCTTCATGGCTCCACATTATTTAGGGAAATTTTAAGTTGAGGCCTAAATTTTCAAAAATAGTAAGCAACTGCCCTCTGAAAACTAGATTTCTTTAAAATGCCTCAACTTGAACACCCAGAATCGCTACTAGAAAATGTAGGCTTAAGTGTTTATCCTCATTAAGAGTCACCAGTGCTGCCTTTCTGAGCCATTATTCTTTTTTGCTTGGTGTTGGTGATACATTTTTGTACTGAACAGCATTATTTATGTAACAGCTGCTTGGGGTGACACCACCATCTATAGGTATACAATCTCTCTTGCAAAGGGAAAATTGCTTATTACAAGGCAAGGCAAACTTCAATTAAAAATCCTGTGTTTAGGAAAACCAAAGCATCACTGAGGTTCTGCCTAAAGCACAACATAGCTTTCCTCATCAACAACGCTAGAGATGAGATAACTATTGTGCTATGACTATTTTCTGGTCATGTGGGAATTCTTATTGCAATCATTTTAGAATAGGTTATAATCATTTATAAAATTACCTGCATTCTTTAACGTTTGCATTCCAAAGCCATTATATTTTATGGATATTTTTCTAATCTATGTTATTTTTCATGAATCAGAAAAATGGTTGGAGGACACACATGGATGCCTTCAGACAATTTTGTTTCTTCGCATATGATCTTTACTGTGGTATATTGAGGACTGTGTTGGAACTGTAAGCCATTGCTTTAAGAGTGCGGCTGTGAGGGGAGGGGCAGGATGGACTCCAAAGACTATATCTTTCTCTTTAAGAGCTTACAAAATATGGCAATTGACACAGGAACTGCAATTTGGCTCTCTGATTGAAAAGTATACAAACTAAAAAAACTCCAATTTGGATAAGTGAATGCACTGTGGGTACTATTACATTTAACTGAGGTTGGTAGATATCTCTGCAAAGTCAAAGAGAATGAGTTAGGGGAATAAAAGATGGAAATATGAATAATTGCAAGTAATCTCCTGGGGGGGGGGGAGAGAGAATGTGTATGTTTGTGTGTATGCATACACACACAAAGTCATGCAAATGCAACCCAGCATTGGAGCCACTTCTTATGTACACAACTCTTTACTTTGTGCAGGCTAATGCTTTACTTGCTTTCTCATAATGAGTAAGATATCTGGCCATACTTAAAGTGACCGATAACTGCCTATACAGTACAATTGTAGACATTCACTTTAGTAGAAATAAACCGTGTCAATAAGGATACAACTTGCAAATATCTATAATAAATGTGTTCTTCATTTAACCTGTACACCCAGGAGGGCAACAGCACTGGAGTGGGGATTCATTACACTGCCTTCAACTGGGGAAAGCACGACCACAACTACCTTCTGCAAAGGAAAAACACCATTAATTCACAGCCTGGACCCATAAAAATCCCACTAATGGAGATTACCCGACAGATGTACTGAATCAGTGCATCCTTGTGGTGCGCTGGCCATGTTCCTTTCCAAGGTGGCTCAGCTTCAGTTCACTCATCAGAGGAGAGAGTACAGGAAGCTTGGCCATTTCACCACTAGTGGGGATGGAGGCACAGCACAGCTTGCATTTCACTAGCAAGAGTCAAGCCTTACAGTATTTTGTAGTACTCCATTAAAAACGATATTTTTACACATTTTAAAGAGCTTTAAACAACTTTTCCTCCAAAAATTATCGGTTACGTATCCTGCAAGCTTCTCCCCCTCCCCCCCCCGCCCCCACACACACACACAATGGGCAAAAGTAACACAATACATATTATAGTACAGCCTTGCAAAACTGTCATGAAAGTTTATCATCCCATCTGCCCTTTTCAATCAAGAATGAAGGCAATGGGAAAAAATATTTATAATTTTCTCACCCATTAAAATATGCTTACAACATTTTTATATGAATTTAATTTTCTGTTAACTTTTTTTTGTCGGGGGAGGAGAGACTGCTTGGACAGCACCTAGCATAATTTGGCCTTAGTCCCTGACTGGGATTTCAAGGCACTGGTACAACAGAGCCAAATATGTTTTCCCAACTCCCCCCACTCTCCATCATTCCCTGATTCTCCTTTTCCCCAGTTCTTATAGAGAAAACACACTTTTTTTAACTAGTTAGAAATTTTCTCTAGCTTCAGGAGACATGCACTGATTTAAATGTAACACTAATTTTATTTAGGTAACATTCAAATTTCATCTCAGCATGGTTATCCTGGACTAACCGCACAGAGTAGTTTGAGACTAAAAGAAATAGAATATAGGCACATACTTGTGCAAAGGTTTAGATGCGCAAGACACATTCATCTTCAAACACAGTATCAGGTAGTTCAGCACCTGTTCAAAATTGGTGGAGCTGTGAATATGAATATAAATTTTAAAGGAAAATTGGTGTGGAAAAGTGCCATTCTAGCTGAGCAATGCTAGATGACTACAGTCCCTGGGTATTAATAGATTGTCTAAAACATTCAATAATATAGCTGGTATGACCTGATTGTTTATTATGAGTGGCTAAGATGCTATGAGAGTTTTGGATTAGCAGATCAAAGGCCCTTATAAAACTCAGGAGGGAAACTTCTGGGGAGGAAATTGACCCATAGCGATGCTTTAATCTTTCGATGTTGCAAAGTAAGAAATGTACATGCCTGTATGACACACATACAGATTTAAGATCTGAGTGACAAGTTTAAGGGCTGTGATGGGGTGCACAAGTCTTTGATATCCCAGTGGGCGTACTCTCCAGACATAATGTTTAATGCAGTATTCTTAACCTAAGAAGGAAGACCCTACAAAGCCAGATACTGGCATGGGTATTTGGGGAGAGGAATGGGGTGGGGGTTAAATCCCAGCAGGGGTGCAGACCCGTGTTCCCTGTAAGCTGCACGCTTGGCCGGCCACCCAGGAGATATTCAAGTGCTGCCCAGCTGATTAGTGGAGCGTGCACCATGTGTTCAGGTGGTCCTCCCCCCACGTTGGTCCATCCTGCAGCTGCTCCCAGGACCCTCCTGCTGGCTCTGCAGAGTGTGGGGGGAGGGGCGCGGAGAGGAGGATGCTGCCAATTCAGAACAGTAGTGTTTTACACTCATTTTGCTCTGGTGTACATGATTACACAAGGTGTAATGCAGTAGAGCATTGGGCCCAAAGCCTTAAAAAGGGACTAGTGTTCCTTCCAGGGAGGAAATAGATGGAGTGTGATACCTGCTTAGAAGCCAAAATAGGGAGCTCCAGAGGCACAAGAGATGTCCTGTTTGTGTTTTTACAATTCAATAGCATGTCCCTTCTGATTTTTGTATGGCATGGTACTATCCTATCAGTTCTAAGAGCTACTGAATGAACTCATAATAATTGCCTCAGCCTCGCAACATCAAACTTGTCAGGATTGGCCATTATTCCTTACGGTAGTATGGCTACACCGCAGCAAACTCAGGCTCACGGGGCTTTGGCTGCAGTGTAGGCATCCAGGGTTGGTTTGGAGCCTGGGCTCTGGGACCTTCCCCCCTCAAGATGTATTCATTTCATGTGGCGTACTATAGATGTGTGAGCCTTAGGTATGCCATTATCAAGCACTCCTAATACCCTACCATTTTAGGTGTTAGTATGGTCCCATGTAACATAGTGGCTACCTGATGACAAATAAGTTAGAAACCCATAGTAATACAATAATGATATTTTAACTTGTATAGTGCCTTTTATCCAGAGACCTCAAGGCACTTCATAAACATTCATTAATTCAGCCTAATACCAAATCTGTGAAGGTTCACAAATATTATTAGAATCCTTGTAAACAGAGGCACAGGGGGATTAGAGTATTCCTGTGATCACAGTAAATCAGATACAGAAAGGTTTGTGACTCCCAAAGTCATACAAATTAGTGACAGAGCTAAGAACAGGAAACCAGTGTTCTCAACTCCAAATTCTCTAGTTTAATCAAACTATCTGAGATATTGTCAGCACATTCAGAAATGCTTGGATTTTCTCTCACACATTTCTCTAATTGGATCATTCAGAAATGCTTGATTGCTATTTCATATTTGAGGTTTGTTACTTTATAACATGCCTTAGTATACTATGGGGAAAAAACCTGCTTACTTTACCTTTGATCCTGCTTCCACAGATTTCTGTAGTACAAAATTTGGTATTCGCAGCACAAACAGGTTTTGATGCTGGCTGTATGCTTTAGAGGCAGGTATTCACATCTGATATACTTGTTAGGTAAAATTACTTTCCTACAGTTATTGAAGATTGAGCTGGTCTGCTCTAACTAGCAAATTACTGCAGACTGGTTGTTTTAATTGTCATATTCACCCTTATATTCTTCTAAACTGGATAAACTGAAGTCAGAGGGAATGTAGTTTATACACTGCTTAGGCAAACTGATATAGAAATATCTTTACAGTTGATAATTAGGCTGATAGTGTGAGTACAGTCTGATCTGATACATTTTCTCTAACAGAGTGCCAGAAAAAGAAGTAATCCACAGAGATACTTCTTTTTCAGTTTTGTATTTTGTCCACTTGGTGGTGATGATTCACTGTCTTTTGTTCATTACTTTGCCTGTGCTAGCTGTGTGTAATATTACCCATTGCTCATTGTTCTATTGCTGCTGCTGTCAGTTTGGGGAATTGAACATGGAAAAAATAAAATCTTCTATTAATTCACATATTAAAGGTGCCAAAATAGAAGGGATTGCTGAATAGGAAGGAGACACATTTCTTAGCTCAATTGCCAGAGAAACTGTTTTATTTACTGAGAAATCTTTTTCTAATTTTATCTCAGACCAGGAAACAGAGCATATATGACATATAAAATGCTGATTAAGGGCAGTTCATTGAACTTTATGGCCCCTGCATTCAAGTAATAATAAACAGGGAAATAAATGCTTTGTCCATTCATAGGAGACCATGAAAGCCTATCCCCTCCCCAGTGCTAGGAGTAATCCATGTGGCCAAGGCTCTTGGGGCTGAAGATAACATGTTGGGGGCAGGAAGTGAGCAGGGCAGGGAAGTTGTTGCTTTGCGTGGCATGCTTCCCTGCCTAACTAGGGTTGCCAAGCCTCCCAGTTTTGCTGGGAGTCTCCCAGAATCAGGCCCTATCTCCCAGAGACTACTAAAACCAAACTGGGAGATTTTAGGTGCTAAAAGTCTGGCGGCGCAGCAGGGCTAAGGCAGGCTCCATACCTGCCCTGGCCCCACGCCTCTCCTGGAAGCAGCCAGCATGACTCTGCGGCCCCTGGGCAGGGACAAGGGGGTCTCTGCACACTGCCCCCACCTCGAGCGCCAACTCTGCAGTTCCCATTGGCCAGGAACTGCAGCCAATGGGAGCTGCGGGGGTGGTGCTTGCAGGCGCAGGCAGCACGCGAGGCCCCCTGTTTCCCCTCCCGCATGGACGTGCCAGCTGCTTCTGGGCTGTGCTGCCAAGCAGGAGCCACAGAAGGTAAGCACCTCCTGACCGGATCCCACACCCCTCACACCCTCCCACACCCCAACCCCCAGCCCTGAGCCCACTGTCGCACCCAAACTCCTGCCCTGAGCCTGCACCCGCACCACCTACTGCATCCCAAGCCCCTACCCTAGCCCGGAGCCCCCTCCTGCACCCAAACTCCCTCCCAGAGTCCTTACCCCCTCCCGCACCCCAATCCCCTGCCCCAAGCCCCTCCAGCACCTAAACTCCCCCCCAGAGCTTGCACCCCACACCCTCTCCTGCACCCCAACCCCCTGCCCCATGCTCAGCCTGTAGGCCCCCCCACACACACACTCCGACAATTGATTGCTGACAATTTACTTCTGTTTATGGTGGTGTCTTTCCTAAATGGCTAATACAACACAGTCCTGACCTGTATCAGAGGAGTAGCCGTGTTAGTCTGGATCTGTAAAAAGCAACAAAGAGTCCTGTGGCACCTTATAGACTAACATAAGTATTGGAGCATAAGCTTTCGTGGGTGAATACCCACTTCGTCAGACGCTGGCCAGTATATACTGAATTATGAATTCTGTGTATTTTCCTGGTGCAATCAATAATTTTAGCCAACTCAGAAGATGTCTCCCAAGGTCTTCCTCCCTTCCACGGGTTTTGGCTAAGTATTCTCACATCATCTGGTTTATTTGTAAATTTACATCCACATAAATGAGAATAGTATAGTAATTACAAGTGCAGTTAGTTAAGCAATGTGTACTACTAACAGCATATTGTTTCGAAAGAAATAAGGAATGATCCTTTGAGTACTTTTCCATTCATGAATTATCAGTTTAATTTAACATTAACTATAGTGAAGCAGGTGCTTAGCAGCTAACACACAGAAACACAATTTTTAGTATTCTGGAGCAATTTTAAAATAATGGATGTAATTCTGAACTCATCATGTAAGCCATCAGGTAAAATCATTCTTGCAAATGGTACACTGTCCTGTACTCTAAATAGTTGGAATTCAGCAAATAATTAAAAATTAAAATATGTAAAGTGAAGCAATTGATGAAGATTGAACTAAGTAGTAAATTAAATATGAAATGTGAAACACATAGGTGATTTTCCAGGCACTCTGCAAAAGATATCTGTTTAATAGGGGTGAGAGTATACTTCCAAGAATGATAAAGGAGTAGAAAGTAATTTTTTTGTAGATGCATGGCTGAATTCCTGTTGAATGATTATTTTAAGGCTGTTGTGATTTTGTTTACTACTAATTATATATTAGAACATTTAGAGGCTTGTATAGGTGTCTTTTTATTATTTAAATCTAAATAAATGAATAGGAAAGTAATTTACAGCATCATTGTCAAACAGAATGAAAGTTTTTATGTAATTGATTGTATGATGGCTTGCAACTGTTAGAGGCGACATCACATTAGAAATCTATGTAATAATTGATTTATTTTAAGTTAAAAAGGCAATGACCTTTTTTTTTTTTTTTTTATTCTTTGTTTTCTATCTCTTAGTCAGTTTTTGATCCACAACAATACTGTGTCTTTCTACTCTGTTTCTTTAGCAGCCTGTTGTGAGGTACCTTGTCAAAGGCCTTTTGAAAGTCTAAATAAGTGGCAACTGGTTCCCCATTGTCCACTACCTTGACACATTCAAAGAGTTCTAACAGATTAGTCAGACAGAATTTTCTTTTGCAGGAACTGCTGGTTAAACCCTATCATATTATGATCTTCCAGATGTTTTATTATTCTCTTTACATTATTGTTTCAACCAATTTACCAGGTACATATGTTTACTAGTCTTTAATTCTCTGGGTTACCCCTGGAGCATTTTTAAAACACAGGTGAAACTTGTATTACTCATCAATCCACCAGTATAGTAGCTGTTTTTAATGAGATTGCTCATTTTAGCTAGCAGTTCAGCTAATTCATACTTAAACTTCTGCGGACTCTTTACTGTAATCTCATCTATGTTTGGTGATTTACTGTTTTTTTTAATTTATCAGTTTACTCTAGCACCTCTTCTTGCAACCCCTCAGTTTCTAATAGTACCTCATCTTTATTACCAGGAAAGAACAGGTATCTCCCCAGCACCCTTGATGGTGCAAGTGATGCAAAGAAATCATTTGGTCTTCCCACCAATGTCCTTAACTTTTCCTTTTAGTTCCTGGTGATTTAGTGGACCAATTCTTGGGCAAGCTTCTTGGTTTGTTTGTTTGTTTTGTGATATACCTAAGAAATTCTTGAAGTTTGCTTTTATATCTTTAGCTATTTGCTCTTTCAATCTGCTTTCTCGGGCTGTCCACCAGAGCCCTTGTTTGGAGAGTTTCAGGACACAACATAAGGTATGTGTGTTCAGGAAAGTTCTAGTTCACCTGATCATTTTAAGGGAACATTGTTACATAGACCTTTTTGTTAGACCTGTTATTTTTGTTTATGCAATGAGGCACCTCGTTGCTAAGGTGATAGGCATAATTTGGAAAGTGATCTATAGAAAAATGTAAATAGACACCGCAATCTCCTGTAACTAAAGTGATAAAGGCCTCAGTTCTATTTGCCAGTGTTAGATGCAGTATATGCAGTTTGGTGATAAATATAGAGCCATAGATTCATTAAAAAATGTAGAAAGACTCAATGCCAATTAATATAGATGGAAATCAAATCATTAGTAAGCACATTCTGATAGGTGAACATGGGACATACACTGGGAACCACTTCTAACTTGGAAAGATAAACAATGAAATACAAATTCTAGTGAGTTATTTTAAAAATACTTTAGAACATGAAAACTGCACATAATGAGCCAAATATAAGTCCATTTCAGGCAGTGGGAGAATTGGGCCCAACACTCAGAATGGGATTGTGATTGAGAGATCTATATAGGGGAGAGTGGATGGAGAAAAGCATTCAGTACAAAAAATGTGATTAAAGAAAAAGTGGAAGGTGATAAACCCAGAGGCTTTGATACAATTCTTAGCAACAAAGGAACCTGCAGTCCACAAAACTACACTTGATCACCTTGAAGAATGGAGTATGACCATTTTATATTAAAGCAAGTAATTGTATCTTCAAGGTAGAATGCAATAAAACAGATTCTGTGGGGCCTAATTCAGTGATTTTATGGACCCTCTAGGCACCATTTGTACTTGAATAGAGTGTGTGCATTGAATATTAAATCACCACAATTCTTTGCTATTTGTATTTACAAAACCATAAAATCACTAATATGAAGTCCCAAAGTCTAACTACAGAGCAAAATAAGGACTTGACACCTTCAAAAGACATATTTATGATTTGTATGAAGTAAAGAGATTTTCTAAGACAAAGTCTTTATTTGAATAGCAAAGGTTTTAGCTCCATTTTTCTGCATGTAGTGTAAATCACATTGTCTCCAGAAGAATCAACTTCTCAGTCACTGTACAATAACCCTTTCTAGTAAGACAAATCCCAAGTGACCTGACAAAATCAAGGGAAAGTATTTTTTTTCTGATTTGACTTTCCAAGAGTTTTTATTTGACTTGGGACTATGAATAAAACTCTTCCTTTCCAAACAAAGGCCCACCTGGCAGTGTCTCAGAAGGCATAATCCCCGAACATAGCAGTTCCCCTTGCTCAAAGGTTCTTAGTTCATAGTGACCCCAGGAAAGATAGATGATCAGTTACATAGCAAAGCTTCCAATGGGTCAGCTTAAATAGGCTGTTTTTCTGTTACCTTGGAAAGCATTAGGCTCCTATTCGTGCTACAGCAGGGGTTCTCAAACTAGGGGTTGGTACCCCTCTGGGTGTCGCGAGGTTACTACATAGGGGGCCGCAAGCTGTCAGCCTCCACCCCAAACCCGGCTTTGCCTTCAGCATTTATAATGGTGTTAAATATATTAAAAAGTGTTTTTAATTTATAAGGGGGTCGCACTCAGAGGCTTGCTATGTGAAAGGGTTCACCAGCACAAACGTTTGAGAACCACTGTGCTACAGCATGAAGGTCTCAGTGGGAGGAGCAGCAATGAAGTGGGATGTTAGTTAGCCTTTTTTTTTAAAGTGTGGAGTGACAGAAAGATCTGGCTAGTTGTTGAACTGAGATGGATATCTTCACATAAATAGAAGAGTCTAGTCAAAGTATGATACTGAGACTGTATGAGCCATGTGTGATTGGGAAGACTGCTCAATTTTCCCTGAGTTGGGAGATATCTCTAATTACTATGGATCTGAGTGCTGGAGAGGTTCACAGGTGCCTGTACCAATGAGGACTCACCCTTTTAGGGAATTGGGATCAGTCCCACCCGTGCCTCATTTTCCAGCCCCAAATGATGAATTTAGGCTTTCAGGTGACCAGAATCTCCTGACAACAGCCGGGGGGGGGCTGGATTTCCTGTGCGGAGTCTATTCCATCACTGAGGAGGAGAGAGAACTGAAGGGAATCCAGGGTTAGAGAGGACTGGGAAACTGTCTCTGCACACCAGCAAAAGGGAAAGGCCTAGCTGGAGAACCTGCAGTGAGGGTCAGGAGTCTTAAGAGAAAGAGGCTTGAGGAAATGGCAGGCAGCAGGACCTGGATTTTGGAAAAGAAAGGCTGACCACAACAAGGGGCTGGAGAAACTATAGAGTCAGAACAAGACATTTTCTCATTTAAGTTGATACTTGAAGTGTGTTATTTTAGTAACACAGATGCTAAGAAGGGTATGTGTGTTTGACTTGAAAGCAAGGAAGTGCAATTTTTGAGAAACCCAAGCATGGGAAACACTTAGCAGGAGTGGGATCCTATATTGTTTTGGTATCTAAAGCCATCTTGTGCCTTAACTATACATCTACTTACCTTCATGTTGATGGGAAAGTATGAACTGGCAGAGGGTAGGATGGTCAAATGGATGGGAACTGGTCTGGGACCATATGTTAAATTCCTGGCTCAGCCCCAGACTTCCTTTGTGACCATGGGCAAGTCACTTAAGCTATCCTGTGCTTCAGTTTTCCAGCTGTAAAATGGGGATAGTACTTCCCTACCACACAGTGTTGTGAGGACAAAATCCAATAATGATTGTGAGGTGCTCACGTTCTATAATGATGGGAGTCATATAAGTACCTAAGCAGACACATTTGTAGGTCTTTTCTTTTATTTCCTTTTTTTTTTTGGAGCTATTTTAACAATTTCCTCCCTAAAATATTCAGATCTGTGAGCCAAAGAATGATGAATTTTAAAGCAAGTTGAATTTTGATGCTCAGCAAGTAAATGACCTTGGGCATCTCCCTCTCCTCAAAGTACTCTTCATTATGGGCCTGATTCTAATGGGGTTGGTTGAGAAGGCTCAACAACTCACAGGATCTGGCCCTATATGATGAATTGCCCCTCAGCTGTGTTTTTAAAAACTGTTTTCCACTAATGATGTGGCAGCTTGTGAATCTGAGTTCGTCAGGGAAAGCATATGGAGAGTGGTCAGTTTTGTTCATTGTATTTTTGTACTGCATCACCTAAGATGATAACAAAATGTAACCTGTCACATAGCATTGGTGCAATAAAACAAAACACACATATTCCTCTAAAGGAAATAAGGGTGCCAAAGCTAAATAAACACAATATGAGGTTTGGGGCTTTTTAAAAATTGCCTGTTACCTCATTGCACAAGGTCACCCTTGTCAGACGAGTGGACTGACAGTTCTCTAGAGTAACATAAAACCATTAAGTTGCTCTTTGATCTCGCACCTTCTTTAGAACATTTTAATCAATTAACCATAAAGCTACTCAGCTTGTCTTATTTACTACACATAAAACTACTTTGGTCTGGCTGACAAGTTACTACATTATAGATCAAAGATAGTAAGAAACTCTACATCCAACCAGGATAATTATGAGCCACTTTTCAGAACCTCTTAGATACACTTTTATCCTAGGGATGGAGGAGAACAGCATTTTGATCTAGAGTGAAATGAAAAGCTTAATGAGTATTTAAATAGGTAGCCCAAACTGATTTATGCATGATCTAGCTGTTATTGGCTGTGGTTGGGGTTCAGGACTAGCTAGCTTAGCCTGAACAGACTCTATTTTAAACACTGACAATATATATAGTTGATAAAAATAGAAAATATTTCTTAGTGCATATGAGCACCCATCTCTTGTTAAAGATGCCCCTATATAAAAATCAGTGTTTGAATACTCATGTACTGGGATACAGATAGTCCCATTTGTCCAGTGGTTCTCAAGCTTTTGTACTGATGACCCCTTTCACATAGCAAGCCTCTGAGTGCGACTCCCCCTTATAAATTTAAAACATGTTTTTATATATTTAACACCGTTATAAATGCTGGAGGCAAAGCGGGGTTTAGGGTGGAGGCTAACAGCTCACAACCCCCATGTAATAACCTCATGACCCCCTGTTTGAGAACCTCTGCATTAGTCCATTAATTACAATTTGATAAAGTAATCATGTGTGACATTGTTTTCAGGCTTTTAGGCCGAAATTTCGAAGGCCACACTTGTGTATACAGAAGACTTTCATCTACAGAAGAATTACTGCAGTCTCAGTGTATATTCTCACAGATTGGAGAGTAAAAAAACCAAACCAAATCCTACATTAAAAATAATCTGGTTTAGAATGTTTACATCATTCTTTATGGCCAAGTCCTGGAATCAGTGAACTGTCCGAGCTGCTCACCAAAGGTCTCTGTGGGGGAACCCTCCTCCCATTTGAATCTGCTTAACAGCCACTACTCTACTCTTTCTTGTGGGATTGGGGAATGGTGAATGGACCAGTGTTACTATAGATTCATCAGCCCTACCCCCGCTTCTGTCCTGCACCCCCATCTTACTGCATGCTGAGGTGCAAAATTAAGGTTGCTGACACAACAGTATTTCTGCTACCTTGTGCATCTGCATTAGAATATGGTCTTTACATCTAGAACTATCAAGAAGTCTGAGGGAGCAAGGTGGGGGAAAACTTGGCCCTAAGTTTCCTTATAACTAATCAAAAGGCATTCCTTGAAACAGCCAAGTGTACAGAATCATGATGTAGAGAGCTCTTTGCAATCACTATTACTCTGTGGGAGATGACACCCAATGTCCATGATCTCCAGATTTTAAAACTGATTAAAAAAAAGGTGGCTGGAAAATGGGAAGGTAGGAAACCTTGCTACTATAATCGATAGCTGACATTTCCATGCAGTATTTTCAGCCACTCTCGCTTATCTTCAGTTACAACTCTATATTGATTTCTCTGAACATTACTCCTCCTTTGACAAAACTGGCTCTCTACTGATGCTTGTCATCACCATTTTAAGAACTGATAAATGAGAATTAACAAGTTTGTGAATACCATGAATAAAATGCTAGGTGATAGAGAAATAAAATCTATCTTCTTAACAAAGAACAGTGTTCTTAGTTCTCAGAACATGGGGGAGAATGTTGTTAATAAGAACATAAGAATGGCCATACTGGGTCAGACGAATAGTCTATCCAGCCAAGAATCCTGTCTTCCAACTGTGCCAATTGCCAGAGGCTTCAGAGAGAACGAACAGAAGAGGGCAAGTCATTGAGTGATCCATCCCCTGTCGTCCTGTCCCAGCTTCTGGCAGTCAGAGGTTTAGTGACACCCAGACAATCGGGCTGCATCTCTGACCATCTTGGCTAATATCCATTGATGGATCTACCCTTCATGAACTTATCTAATTCTTTTTTGAATGCAGCTATATTTTTAGCCTTCTCAACATCCCGTGACAACGAGTTCCACAGGTTCACTGCACATTGAAGTACTTCCTTATGTTTGGTTTAAATTCTGCTGCCTATTAACTTCATTGGGTGATCCCTGGTTCTTGTGTTACATGAAGGTGTAAATAACACTTCCTCATTCACTTTCTCCACACCATTCATGATTTTATAGAACTCTATCATATCTCCCCTTAGTCATCTCTTTTCTAAGATAAACAGTCCCCATCTTTTTAATCTCTCCTCATACAGGAGCTGTTCCATACCCCTAATCATTTTAATTGTCCTTCTCTTCTTTTCAGATGGGGCAACCAGAACTGCATGCAGTATTCAAGGTGTGCACATATCATGGATATAGATAGTGACATTATGATATTTTCTGTCTCATAACCTATCCCTTTCCTAACATTCTATAGCTTTTTTGACTGCCACTGCACCTTGAGCAGATGTTTTCAGACACCTATCCACAATGATGCCAAGATCTCCTTGAGTGGTAACAGCTAATTTAGAACCCATCACTTTGTGTGTATAGTTAATATTACATTTTCTAATATGTATTGTTTTGCACTTATCAGCACTGAATTTCATCTGCTATTTGGTTGCCAGGCCACCCAGTTTTGTGACATCTCTTTGTAACTCTTCACAGTCTGCTTTGTAGTTAAATATCTTGAATTATTTATTATTGGCTACAAACTTCGCTACCTCAGTGTTTACCTCCTCTTCCAGATCATTTAACAATACGTTGAACAGCATAGGTCTCAGTACAGATCCTTGGGAGATGCTGCTATTTACCATTTTCCATTGTGAAAACTGACCATTTATTCCTACCCTTTGTTTCCTATCTTTTAACCAGTTACCTGTCCATGAGAGGACCTTTCCTCTTATTCCATGACTGCTTATTTTGCTTAAGAGCCTTTGATGTGGGACCTTGTCAAAGATATTCCAAAAGTCCAAGTATACTACATCAACTGGATCACCCTTGTCCGCATGCTTGTTGACATCCTCAAAGTATTCAAAGAGATTGGTGAGGCATGATTTTCCTTTAGAAAAGCCATGTTGACTCTTCACCAACATATTGTGTTCATCTATGTGTCTGATAATTCTGTCTTTGCTATAGTTTCAACCAATTTGCCTGGTACTGAAGTTAGGCTTACTGGTCTGTAATTGCCGAGATCACCTCTGGAGCCTTATTTAAAAATTGGCATTATGTTAGCTACCTTCCAGTCATCTGGTATAAAGTCTGATTTAAGCGATAGGTTACATACTACAGTTAGTAGTTCTGCAATTTCATATTTGGGTTCCTTCAGAACTCTTGGGTGAATAACCTTTGTCCTGGTGACTGTTATCCTTGGTACTGTTTATCAATTTGTTCCAAAACTTCCTCTATTGACAACTCAATCCAGGCTAGTTCCTCAGTTTGGCATCAAAAAAGAATGGCTCAGGTGTGGAAATCTCCCTCACATCCTCTGCAGTGAAGACTGATGCAAAGAATTAATTTAGCTTCCCTGCAATGGCCTTATCTTCCTAGAGTGCTCCTTTACTACCTTGATAGTCCACTGGCCCCACTGATTGTTTGGCAGGCTTCATGCTTCTGATGCACTTAAACCAGTTTTTGCAGTTAGTTTTTGTGTCTTTTGCTAGTTGCTCTTCACATTCTTTTTTGGCCTGCTGAATTATACTTTTACAGTTGACTTGCCAGAGTTTATGATCCTTTCTATTTTCCTTAGTAGGATTTGACTTCCAACTTTTAAAGGGTGCCTTTTTGCCTATAACCACCTCTTTTACTTTGCTGTTTAGCCATTATGACTTTTTTTTGGTCCTCTTACTTTTTTTAAAATCAGGGGTATACACATTTCGTCTGAGCCTCTATTATAGTATTTTAAAATAGTGTCCATGCACTTTGCAGGCATTTCACTCTTGTGACTGTTCCTTTTAATTTCCATTTAACTAGCTTCTTCATTTTTGTGTAGTTTCTCTTTTTGAAGGTAAATGCTACTGTGGTGGGTTTCTTTGGTATCCTCCCCCTCCCCCCCCCGGATGTTAAATTTAATTACATTATGGTAGCTATTACTGAGCAATTCAGCAATTTTCACCTCTTGGACCAGATCCTGTGCTCCACTTAGGACTAAACTAAGACTTGCCTCTCCCTTGTGGGTTCCAGGACTAGCTGCTCCAAAAAGTAATCATTGATAGTGTCTAGACATTTTAATCTCTGCATCCCATCCTGCGGTGACATGTACCCAGTCAATATGGGGGTATCTGAAATCCTCCATTACTGGTTTTTCAGCCTATCTAATTTCCCTGATCATTTCACAGTCATTGTCACCATCCTGGTGTTTGGTAGTATATTCCTACTTCTATACTCTTATTATTGAAACATGGAACTTCTATCCATAGGGATTTTATGGTACAGTTTGATTAATTTAAGATTTTTACTATATTTATTCTTCATTTCCCCTCTCTCCAAACTCCTCATATTTCTGTAATTTAAATTCAAATTTCTCCAGAAAATGTAAGATGGAGAGGTTTTCTGCAAGACTATTTTATATTGTAGAGTTACTGGTGCTAGACATCTTTTGTTTTAATTCAGATGTGCTGAAGTTTGCTTAGAGTTTTGGATTTGAACAAATCTAAAAAGCCAAAGTGAAACTAAATTGAAACAACTGTTATACCTGCTTTTGAGTCTAAACCAGGGGTAGGCAACCTATGGCACGCGTGCCAAAGGCAGCACGCGAGCTGATTTTCAGTGGCACTCACACTGCCTAGGTCCTGGCCACCAGTCCAGGGGGCTCTGCATTTTAATTTAATTTTAAATGAAGGTTCTTAAACATTTTAAAGACCTTATTTACTTTACATACAACAATAGTTTAGTTATATATTATAGACTTCTAGAAAGAGACCTTCTAAAAACGTTAAAATGTGTTACTGGCACGCGAAACCTTAAATTAGAGTGAATAAATGAAGACTCGGCACACCACTTCTGAAAGGTTGCCGACCCCTGGTCTAAACCATACAAAACCTTTTTTGTTTTGTTTTTCACCTGAAAACATAAATCATCTCAGGTTCATCAAATGGTTTGCAAATCTAGACAAACTTGACACAAGTTTCAGAGTTATAGCAAAGCCTGAAATCAGGAAAGAATTTAGATTAGTTTCAAGTTTCATTACACAAGTCTTCAGGTTTCATTACAGAAGGTTTTACACAGTTTAGATCCCTTAAAGTGGCTAAAAACAAAAATAGTGATTTCCATATGTGCACAGCCATTTCAGTGTGTATAACTAAAATAGATATGCTGTCACTCAGTGTGAACTACAGTGTGTTCTACACAGATATGTTGCACAGTCAAGATGGATTAGGTTAAACTTCCAGACTCCTAGTTATCTTGAATCTCTAATCAGACTTGCTATTGTTCAGAGCTACTCAGGGAAATCTAAAAGCATGAAAGTTCACTTCTGAAAAAATAAATGTGCATGTTCCACCCTGATATGAATATAACTAGAGAGAGTTATGATATTACAAGGACAATCTGTTTTCTGTAACCATTTATTACTGAATCACAGTGAAGTCCTTTTTTCATTTAATTTTCAAAAAATGACCTCACTATAAGCTATTTCACTATAGTAGAGTCTGCTTACCCTCCCCTCACTTCCCCTTAAAGTTGCTCTAGTATTTAGTGTAGTTTTGACCCCTATTCCTGCAGGGGAACACCAAAAAACCTCTTCACTCCTTTAGAGAGGTCCAACAAAGTTGAAGCATGTTCTCTTTTTCGCTTCCCTGGGATATTAGGCAACCCCAAATAATTGAGGGACAGCATGAGCCTCCTCTTTAGTCTCCTGAAAGTGGAGCAACAAAAAGATCTTCAGTTGAGGATCCCCAGGGGGTAGGGTTGCCAATTTTGGTTGGACATATTCCTGGAGGTTTCATCACATGACATAATCTTTAAAGATTAAATCTTTAATGCCTGGAGACTCCAGGACTATCCTGGAGGGTTGGCAACCCTACCAGGGGGAGCAGCACACAGTTGCATACACTGAAATCTTTACTTTAACTCAATTTCTAGCACACAGAAACTTTAAAAAGAATAGGAGTACTTGTGGCACCTTAGAGACTAACAAATTTATTGTAGCATAAGCTTTCGTGGGCCCACGAAAGCTTATGCTACAATAAATTTGTTAGTCTCTAAGGTGCCACAAGAACTTTCCTAGTTGTAAGGAGAAAAAGAATTCTAGTCTATTATGCATGTTATCTGCCACTGTGCATATCTGGAACCTAGGGTCAACTGAGCTATGCACTTCTTCTCTTGCCCCCATCCCAAGGTAAGTCCTCTGTTCCCTAAATGGTAGTGCATCCTGGAAAAAGAACATAAAGAAAAGTGTCTACTGCTTTTGCTGGATGTCCTGCATTTAGTGTAAGGCAGCTAATGAGATTAAACAGGGAGGCTCAGTACAGCAGGCTCTTTTCAGTACAGGCTGGTTTACCTCTGAGGCAAAATGAAATGTAAAGACATTGCAAAACTTAGAGGGCAGAAAACACTGGAAAGATCAGCATGCTGAAATGAAGCTATGGGCCTGGGAAGGAATTCTGAAGCCTGTTCCCAGGGGTGAGAATTCCTGCACCATGGGTATCACTCTGCAGACCTGGAGCAAATTTGTGGGAATGCTAGAAAGCCAAAGGTCGGGGTGACGTTCAAGGGATGACTGTTTTTTCTCAGACTGACAAATGGCTTTCAGCACTGACCAAATACGTTTCCTCGGGACATGTTCTTTTGCTGGCTATCACCCCATGGACACTGGCCAGAACAGAAGCAGCAGGAACGTACCCTCCAACCCTGAGTTAATCTCATGAGAATAGTGAATATAGCTGTTAACTCTCTATTTGGGTTGCTTTTTCCCATCTGTGTTTTATTACACTGGAATGAGGAATTTCTTACCTAATAATTTTCTTTGTTAGCAGCTTCTCCCCGAATTCATTACTCATGGACTAAAGCCCCCAATTGTGGAATTTGGAGGTAGCCCATTGTTGCTGGAGGCTCCAGGAGTTTACTAAGCTCCTCCCTTCAGCTCAGGCTACCAGAAGAGCTCTATTATAGCTGAAGAAATACTATGCAACAACTTGATATAATTCTCCCTTTCAATAAATTTTCTATTCTGGTCATTTACCAGACTACCAGGGTGTGTTGAATTCAGAGAGAAGTACTAACAGAAAAAAAATTATCAGGCAAGATATTTCTCATTCTGTTGCAGTTTTACTCCTCTTTCATTACACATGGGAAGAAGCAAGCAGTGAATCCTGGAAGTAGGGAGGGAAAGGACAATCAGAGTTTAATTATTATACACCTCTACCCCAATAGAGGGTTAATTATTATACACCTCTACCCGTGTCCTCGGGAGCCAAAAAATCTTACCGCGTTATAGGTGAAACCGCGTTATATCGAACTTGCTTTGATCCGCCGGAGTGCGCAGCCCTGCCCCCTGCTTTATCACATTATATCCGAATTTGTGTTATATTGGGTCGCGTTATATCGGGGTAGAGGTGTACTACAATAATAGGCAGGAATGGAAGTCCTTCCCCCCTTCCCCCCTTCATAAAACAAAATTGTAAATTAAGGAGTTATGTGGGAACCAACCTGGAAGCACCTTCCTGTCAACTGATGCCTTTGCAGAACAATGGTAACTTTCCAAAATTTTGTCTGATGAGGCTCATATACTTTTTCTCCCAGTGCCTCTAGGGACTGCTGTGAGTAGTTTCCCAGATGCCTAGCATGCCAACTGGTGCATGATTTTAACATTTTGCTATCAGCAACCTTGAGGCCATAAGACCTTGGAATTTTGAATAGAATGAGATGAATAGGATACAACTGGCATATGTATTCTTGAGATGTGTCTTTAGAGCTCTAAGAATGTCCACTTATACCACAACCTTCCAAGAGTTAGACCAAAATGATTGGAGAACTGTTTCCCAGGAACTGTGGAAAGAGGAATTTATCTTGAACAGAAAGGTTTCTGGAGCTATATGAATAACCTTTTCTGTTTACAAAGGCAGTGAGATTCTTGTATGAATATGGAAACTAATTCCAAAATTTGCCTTTTGGAGGTAATGGCAACTAGAAAGGCCAGTCACATCTTATTGTCTAATTTGTCATTGTGATTAAACATGATCAGGCCCCCATTTTACTGGGCACTGCAATGAGTTTTTTGTTTCTTCTCACACCTGAAATGTAAATTTTACCAGATCAATGAATGAAATCCTGTTTGAGTTCTGTCTGGATACCAAACTATATTACAGGCTAATGGAGACTCCATGCTGAACTACACTTCTCTTCCAATGCCCAGGCTGTTAATTGTAGGTGTTCCCACTCTGGATGACAGAGTCCCTTCTTCAAGAGGTCTGGTGTTCTCTTCAGATATAACCTGGGATCCTTGGCTGTCTAGCAAGTCCAAAGTGCCTTCTGGACCAGTGAAGGACTAAAAAGATGACTACAACTCTCCCTTTTTCTCTTTTCTGTATCCTATATATCAGGGGTAGCCAAACTTACCAACCCTCTGAGCCGCATATGATAATCTTCAGAAGTTCGAGAGCTGCAAGACACGAACAACCTTTACACAAGCATTTTTAAAAATATTAACATCCTACTTACTGTATCACGGCTAATTACTGCTAGAGCTAGAGGCCTTGTGGGTCTCCATCCTGGTCGAAAATCTTTTGGAAATCTGGTTGATATGTTATGGAGGAGCTCGGTCGGATGTTGATTTGTAAGGACTGCACAATGTTTCGATTTTACGAACTTCATCACGGAGTACAGCAATTCACAGCAGTATGTTGTACCAACAATTGAAATGAATCACACACTAGTCTCGGTGCCCCATTACAGGGGTGAAGCCCCAAATCTTGCCAGCCCGCTAAGGGGCTGAAGCCACGAGCAGTGGCTCGCCCCGCTGCAGGGGGAAGCCCCAAGTCTCACCCCCCACCACCCTGGAGCTGGAGGCGCGAGTGCCAGCTCATCTCCCCGCCTCCCCCACAGGACAAAACCCCAAGCTCTGTACGCCGCAGTTGATTCCTTAAAGAGCCGCATGTGGCTCACAAGCTGCGGTTTGGCCATGGGTGCTATATATGAACTGTCTTGAAAGGCAGCAGATTCTTTTCTACCCAGGACATTATTTTCATTGCCATGGCAAAGGTTTGACCTCTGGTTACTCCCAGGTTTTGGAAGAAATATAAACACTCATGCCTCAATGATTAGCCAACCCCTAAAGGGAAGCAGAAGGAAACTTCTCTGAAAGCAACATAATTGCCCACTACTTGGTGTCTTGCACCTTTTACTGGTAGTGGTCACTGTCATAGACAGGATACTGGACTAGATGGCCAATTAGTCTGATCCCCTATGTGCATGTTTGCGGGGTTTTGTTTTTCTTAAGACATGCCCTGACAGAGGTGTGTTGACATGAAGTGAAAGGATGTGTATTGTGAGATTTTGGATATTAGTTTTCCAAGTATGCTTGCTTCCATAGAGAGTATGCAAGGCTCTAGAGTGGAAATTTGGTTGGCTTTCACCATGTTGTTTAAACTTACTAGCCCACAAAAAAGCATTTACATGTTATATGAGAATGATGCCTAATTTTGTATTGCACCAACCTGCTAACTTAACCCCTCAGGCAGTCTTATGAGTGCAGCAAGGCCTCAGTTGAGCTGCCTGATTAGCCAACCCACCTCACTGGCTGAGGGGATCAGCAGACCTGCCCTTAAAACCAACAGCAGCATCAGTGTGCTGGCTGGGCTTGGCTCAGGCTGGAGGAGATGGAAGATATAATGAAGAATACTGAAACCAGTCTAGAAAATGATGGAAGAGATAGCAGAGGAGAAGACTGGTCACAGGTTAGGAAAAAGAAAAGGGTGGACATTCCAAAGCTAAACAAAGAAACAATAGGCAGAAAGACAGGAAAGAGTAGAGAAAAAATCTAACTGTAATAATAATAAAAGCACTTGTCAAGGATGTGAATAGAGGGGATATAAACCCTCTGAAAGTGGCAGAGTGGGTTAAAAAAAGTGCTGGAGAAACAGAAAGAGCTAGAAAGCTATATGAAGGAGATCATTTCATCGAACGTAAAAGCAAAGAACAAGTGGGGAAACTCAAAGATTAAATTGTTAGGAAAACTGAAATTAAGCTGCCAACTGCTTAAGTAGTTTATGGCGACAAGACAAGTTGTATATGGGGTGCCAAACAAGAGGAATGAAAATGAAGTAAAGCAAGGCATATGGGATGAGTCCTCAATAGTGAGGACTTAATGAAATATAAAAGAAACAAGGCAATTGTGCAAAGGGTATTAAAAAAGCAAAAAAAAAAAAAAAAAAGAAGAAGAAGAAGAAAAGAAAACTGGAGAAAGTACTGTGGGAAAATAAAGCTACTAAAACATCAAGGGAAATTGCAGATTCGGAAAATGAATGGAATACCAAGTAAGAGCAGATCTATACCAGGCTTCATTATAGAAGGTCAAGGGATTAAAAAGGCTGAAATGAAGGAAAAGTGGAAGCCCTAGCAGAAATATTACACCACGTTATTAATGATGAAAGTGAGAATATAGAAATCCATTTTAGGGGGAAAATATTAAAGAGAATCATGAGACCTGGAAGAGGTGGGAGGAAGATGAGGCTACAATATTAGATGAAAACTTCTGGATGAGGGAACTTCCAAAAGCTACAGATAAAAAGAAAAATGCAGCACTGTCAAGGATGGCATATGCAATGAAATGCTAAAACAACTGGATGAAGAAAGTCTGAAAATACTACTAAAACTATAAAACAGTCTATGGGGACTAGGTGAGCTACCAATGGTGTGGAGACATGTGGTTGTAGTCCCAGTATGGAAACCAGGGAAGCTGTGAACAAGCCCTGAGGCATACAACCAATTACCCTTACATGATGAGTAAAGCCATGGAAAGAGTGGTGACTGAAAGATTAACAACATATCTAGAGAGAAAGGGACTTATAGACAAAATGGGCAAAGTCGATTCAGGAGGGAAAGGAGTACAGTTGATCATATAGTAAGACTAGAGACCAAGGCACAGAGAAGTATGAGGAATAAAAAATATATGATAGCTTTCCTTGATATTGAAAAAGCATATGACAAGTTATGTAGAGAGGGATTATTGCATAAAATAGCTTTCCTGGGCATAAAAGGATGAATGTATAGGTGGATAAAGGATTTCTTAAGTAAAAGAACTATGCAGATAAGAGAAGGGAAAGGCTACTCCAGTATATATACAATCACAAATGGCACTCCCTGTTTTATTCAATGATCTTCCAAAATGGATGAGTGCAGGAATAGGTGCATCCTTATTTTGCATATGATTGTGCCTTATGGGCTAAAACCAGAAACAGCTGAGAAGCAAATTAATTAAGCACTTAGAAAAGTGTAGAATGGGGAAACATGTGGGACTTTAACTTTTCAATTCTCAAAACTAAAGGAATGATATTCACTAAAAGGAAAATTAAAAAAGATTGTAAACTGTCTCTCTACGGACAAGCAGAGAAAAAAATAGAGCAAAGAGATATAGTTAAAAGCTATGAATTCCTGGGTGTGGCATACTAACATGTAAGGATCACACTGAAAATATTGGAGATAAATGTAAAGGTAAACTAAATCTACTAAGTATTTCCAGAACTACCTGGGCCATGGAAAAGAAAGCAATGGTAATGCTTTATAGAGCATTAATAATACCCAATATTGAGTATGGATGCCAAGAGTTTAGTTCAGCATCAAAAACAAACCTAAGGAAGCTAGACTCAACCCAAGCCCTGGCATTACACATTGTATGTGGTGCCTGCACCACAACACCTGTGCAATGCAGATAGCTGCTGGTGAAATGCCTGTAGTGTTAAGAATGAAGTTATTGGACTTAACGTGTTGGGCAAAAGTTATAGGAAACAGTGAAGGTGGAAACACTAAACAAATACACCTCTACCTCGATATAATGCTGTCCTCGGGAGCCAAAAAATCTTACCGCATTATAGGTGAAACCGTGTTATATCGAACTTGCTTTTATCTGCCGGAGTGCGCAGCCCCGCCCCCCCGGAGCACTGCTTTACCGCGTTATATCCGAATTCGTGTTATATCGGGTTGCGTTATATCGGGGAAGAGGTGTATACAAAGAATGCTGGGAATTCAGTGGACAACTTGTGGAGAAAAAAACCCAAAATGCTTCCTGTCAATAGGATTAAACTGTGGACAAAGGAGCTAAGAGAAAAGAAATACCTAAAAGAAATGAGCATACATCACCATGGGAAATTGCATTATGGGTGGAAAAAATCACACCCCCTCATGTAAATGTGGAACTATATAACTGGGGTGGCCAAACTTACAGACCCGCCGAGCTGCATGCAACAATCTTCAGAAGTTCAAGAACCAGGGCACACCTGCCAGGGCTCGTGGCTTCAGCCCCACTCCTGCTGGAGCCTGGCAGATGCACCCTACGGGGCTGAAGTCCTGAGACCCCCATCCCCGCTGGGCAGAAGACCCTACCTCACCACCCTGCTGCAAGACAGAGGTCCCAAGCTCTCCCCCACCCCAATCTGCTAAGTGGTGAATGGCGGGGGAGGGCTCCACGAGCTGCTCTTTAACGGTAAAAGAGCCGCATGCAGCTCACGAACCATGGTTTGGGCACCGCTGCTATATAATGAAATTAAAAGGGGAGCTAAATGTATTATTTAGCAAATTGATATGTATGTGATAAATGGGGAAAACATTGCCAAATATTTACAGATGGGTCTAAAGGTGGAAGAAAAAAAAAAAAAAAACCCAGGAGAGTGGAGACAGCATTCTGCATCCCAACACTTGGAATAAAGAAATCTATAAAACTATCAATGTTTTAGCCATTATGATGGCCAAACTAGCAGGAATATCGTTGGTGTTATACTGGATATGTGACCTACCTCCAGTGTCATCTTGTTAAAGAGCAGCTCGTGGAGCCCTCCCCCGCCATTCTCCACTTAGCAGATTGGGGTGGGGGAGAGCTTGGGACCTCTGTCTTGCAGCAGGGTGGTGAGGTAGGGTCTTCTGCCCAGCGGGGATGGGGGTCTCAGGACTTCAGCCCCATAGGGTGCATCTGCCAGGCTCCAGCAGGAGTGGGGCTGAAGCCACGAGCCCTGGCAGGTGTGCCCTGGTTCTTGAACTTCTGAAGATTGTTGTATGCAGCTCGGCGGGTCTGTAAGTTTGGCCACCCCAGTTATATAGTTCCACATTTACATGAGGGGGTGTGATTTTTTCACTATCAGAACTACTGGTTATCGAAAATGGGAATTCAGAGAGCAGAAATGATATAATTAATGATATATGGTTACTAACTACAGAACTGGCACGGATGGGAGTAAACATTGAAATAGCATGGCTCCCAGTGCACGTTGGGGTAGTAGGAAATACGGTGGCTGACAAAGTAGGAAAAATGCTGTTACAAAATGAAAATTGACATACAGATCCCTCTAAGTAAACAGGAATTTAAAACTCTAATTAAAAATGAGCTAAGAAAGGAGTGGCAGGACATATGGATAAATGAAACAAGGGGGAAAAGATTTCATGATGCATGTCCTAGAATAAAAAATTCTAACATGTTGCAAGAACCTGAAAGAAAGAGTGAGGTAGCTAAGTTCTACTCTGACTACTTACCAGACTCTGTGGCTTAAATAGTAACTTTGTCTTAATTAACAAACACAAAGATGGTCTGTGTGAGCCATACAAGGTAAAATAAATGGTTGATCACATCCTCTGGAAGTGGAAAGATGTGATACTGATAGGGGGATTTTGTATGAGATACTCCAACACTTAAAAGCAACAAAGTTTACACTAAAATACCTGGTAAGAGCATTAGGAGAATGGGGCACCATTAAGAAGTAATATTACAATTTTTTTTAAATAGTGGGGAGAGAGAGAATGTAACTGTATATCATGAAATCCAGCACCTGGTGGTCATAGACTCAGAACTGAGTCTGTTACGCCATTAAATACAACAAGTAGTAGTAGTAGTGTGCTGGCTGCTCAAAGCATTTGCCCACAGCTGTGTTAGCTTCTGCTCATGCCTTGTTCCAGTCCCATTCCTGCCTTGGTCCAGCTATTATCTGATCCATGGATTGTGTATTCATTATATTACTTATGAATTCCCAGTTAACACTCTGAGGTTTGATAGGTTCTTGTCCCAAGATCACGCCCAGTATTATTAAAATTACTGTTCAGTTGGGAGCCCCGATGTGCACGGTTGCAACAACTCACACATAGGAAAATCCTTCTGTATTTGTAAAAGTTTATTAGTACAGTTAGCAAAGTCACCAACACTGTAACCCAGCAAGGTAGATAGAGATAATACAGAATGTACATTTGAACATTCATATATTCATACCATCCTTTGCAGAACAATCTGAAATGTTAGCCATTATCTTCCTCATCACCATCACCAGTGGCCGCCATCCTGGCACCTCCCAAGGGCTATATCTCTCCCTCCCCCCAAAACACAGGCTGGGATACAACTTTTATAATGGGTTACGCTGATGCCATTATGTCTAATGCATATTTAGTAAGGGTTTCTCCCTTCTACTTTATTTGTATTTCCTCTCCCTACTAATGGTGGGGTGCCCGCATCCTATATGTTAGTGTATTAACAATCTGACCTTATTATCATGTACATCAATTTGTTGACATGGTTTACTTGTAGTCAGACATCTGCGGATGTTTCTATCCATAAGCTGGTATTAGTTCAATGTTCTTGTGGTTGCCTAGTATAAACTTCCCCTTAAACATACCTTTCCCAATTCCCCAAAACTCAAGGTGACTATCAGGCCATTTAACTATGCCAGAGTTCACAGGCCTCAAGACCTTATGCTAACTGCTTAAGACAATAAATTACAAGATACAGGTCTGTAGGCTCATTGCTTTACTGCCTTAACTTATGCCTATACCTTACCTAGCAAATACCTATACCTATAGACTACACGGCCCTGTCCCAGCCTCACTCCTGCCTCGGACCCAGCCCTGTTCCTGCCCTTCCCTGGCTCCAGATAATCCAATTCTGACCCTTAGCTCAAATTCCTGGCTCTGACTCTGGATTAACTCTTGGTTTTGCCATCTGGCCTCTGACTCTGATTCCATTGTTTTTCCATTATTCTGACCTCGGGTCTGTTTCCCTGCTCCCAATGGCTACTCTGACCACTAGGCCAGCCACCTGCGTCCTGGTCCCTGACACTCCAGGGATGAAGCTGATGCATAGCACCACCAAATCTAGCCATTGAAAATAATTGGCTACTCATGATCCCTCAGGAAATGATTGATGCAATGAAGTTTTTGATCTTTGCAAGTCTGGTAAAATTACAGACAGAGTAATGACTTTCTTGACCCCTGGTGAGCAATTTTCTGCACTAGGATCAAAAGCTCTTAATGTTGAAGAACTGGTGGCTATGAATGCTTTCCAGCAGCTGTTCATTTCTGAATGGGTCTGTTTCTGTGGACAGCATACTTATTGGCCTGTTGTCTATGCAAGGATATAGGTGCACAATGGGCAACCTATCTCTTGCTGTGACTACCATCAGCCACTTAAGGCTCTGGGTGGAGAGGGTGGATAAGAAGGAAGAGTCTTGCACAGGAATTGTGAGCTCCCAGACACACATGCTCTTTTTGTCTTTGTCATGCTGAGGATGTTGTTGGTTGGGAAGAAAATGTATCTAGGCTTCCTTGGAAGCTTCTGCTCTAGATTTTTTTCCTCTGCCAGTTAATAGTCCCTACCCTGGTGTTGGTAGCAACCAATAGATTGCTATGCTGGCTTTGACAGTGAAGTTTGAGACTTCTCAGCAATCTCAGCTGCTAATTTCTTGAATGTTTCCCATAGTAGCTCCTCAGCTGCAAGTTTGTGTACACAAGATACCTGGTTAGGATGAGTGATGACTATTAATGGGTATAACCTAGAATCATAGAAATGTAGGGCTGGAAGGGATCTCAAGAAGTCATCAAGGCCATCCTCCTGCACTGTGGCAGAATCAAGTAAACCTAGACCATCCCCTGAGCAGTGCTTGTCCAACCTATTTTTAAAACACCTCCTTTGGAAGCCTATTCCAGAGCTTAACTATCCTTGTAGTTCACAAGTTTTTCCTAATATCTAACCGAAATCTCATAGTAAGCCCATTACTTCTTGTCCGACTTCAGTGGACATGGAGAATAATTGATTACTGCCCTCTTTATACCCCCCCCCCCCACTGTATTTGAAGACTGTCGTCAGGTACCCTGTTTGTTAGTTTTCTTTTCTCAAGACTAACCATGCCCAATTTTTTTTAACCTTTCCTCATAGGTCAGCTTTTCTAAACCTTTTTTTCAGTTTTGTTGCTCTCCTCTAGACACTCTCAAATTTGTCCACATGTTTCTTAACATGTGGCACCCAGAATTGGACACACTACTCCTGCTAAGGCCTCATCAGTGACGACTACAGCAGGACAATTACCTCCTGTGTCTTACAGACGACACTCCTGTTAATGTACCCCAGAATGATATTAGTCTTTTTCACAGCTGCATCTCATTATTGACTCATTCAATTTGTGAACCACTATAACCCCCAGGTCCTTTTTCAGCATTACTACTACCTATCCAGTTATTCCCCACTTTGTAGTTGAGCATTTAACTTTTTCTTCCTAAGTGGAGTACAGTACTTTGCACTTGTTTTTACTGAATTTCGTCTTGCTAATTTCAGTCTAGTTCTCCAATTTGTCAAGTTGACTTTGAATTCTAATTCTATCTTCCAAAGTGCTAGCTTGGTGTCATCTGCAAACTTTAAAAGCATACTCTCCACTCCATTATCCATGTAATTAATAAAAACATTGAATAGTACTGGACCCAGGACTGGCCACTCCAGGACCCAACCCAATGACAGCGAACCATTGATGGTTTAGTACAGCTTTTCAACCAGTTGTGCACCCACCTGATAGTAATTTTGTCTAGGCTGCATTTCCCTATTTGCTTATGAGAATGTCATATGCCTTACTAAAATCAAGATATATCACATCCACTGCTTCCCTCCATCCACTACACCAGTAACAGTGTCAAAGAAGGAAATTAGGTTGCGTTGGCATTATTTGTTCTTGACAAAATCCATTCTGGCTATTTCTATTAGCACTATTATCTTCAGCTGCTTACAAATCAATTATTTACTAATTTGTTCCAGGATCTTTCCAAGTGTCCAAGTTAGGATGACTGGTCTATAATTCCCCAGAACCTCTTTGTTCCCCTTACATGGCTTCCTTGTAGCCACCAAGTTGGAATCTATTGCTAGTCACATAACACATGAAGGCCAAGACAGAACCTGAGACATCTTTCTCCAAGCAAGGATCATACCTCTAAATAATGAGCCACTTGTTTGTCACAAAGGAGGCTAAATATACGAAACCTTTGGTCTGAAAGGCCAAGGCTGAGGCTTTGAAATTGCTGTGCAGTGTGTCATCATTCTTTTGGTCTTTTGGAAGGAAGTCCCCTTCTGAAGGTTTGACAGTGTCTTTAACTGGTGGAGCAACTGCTACACCAACCTCCCAACATTTATGAAATTTCTTTGGTTTTATATAAACATTTTAGTTTAACATTTAGTTTGATCAGATGTCCTCATTTGGATCTTATGATAATCTTAAGGGAGGCATTAATGGAAAAACATATCTAATCAGGCTTAAACTATTTTATTAATATTAATGAATTCCTTGGAAGCCACTGACATTCTGGCCTGGAAAAGTCTCATGTTGGTCTTGTGTGTGTGCGCGCACGGGGGCATGTGTGGTACTTCTTCCCTTGGCTGTTCACAGAGAGGGGAGGTAGTACACTTTCATCCTGGCATGGGGACCACACATGGGCGAGGTACTAGTACACATACCCCCAACACAGAAGTAGCTTGCTAGATATCCTTGGGAGCCTGAAAGGCTGCCTGCCTGCTCCCCAGGACGGCTAGCACCAAAGTACTATAGGATCGTCCTAGTACCACTTGGGGCCTTAGTCAGTAAATCTGGATAATTTTGAACATGGGAAGCTTTTGAAAGGATGAACATTACTGTCTGCTCTCCTTCCCCCTCTCCCAGAAATGTAATATGTACAGTACATAGTAAAGGAGTCGGCTTTCAATTTTACTTTACTCCTGACAGCCTCTGCACAGTCACAACTACCAAGGACGTTTCTTATTCCCACTCCAGGAATCTTAAGGAGATTGGAGGTACAAACTTGGTGTATAAATGTTTCTTTTAAGAGCCAAGAGTCTTGGCCTGGATCAACTGAGGAATTTTATTTTATGAGAACTGCAAACACATTCCAGGCTCTTCTTTATAAGATGGTCATGTTCAGTCATTGACTCTCACATTCCTAATGACTACAGAAAGAATATGAGTACCAGTTAGAGGAATAAGAGTACCCAAAGAGAGGAAAAGAAAGAAGTAAAGTCAACAAATTATGTGGCTGTGAATGGCTCTTAAGAAAAAGCTTTTCTTTAAACAATTATGTTAACACAAGATAGGAAAGTCAAGTGTGAACCCTTGTAGCCAGAGAGACTTTTTACAAATACATCCATTTCTATTAATGATGGATGAAAGTGCAGTATGAAAAGCCATTAACACATACTTATACAAAACTCTTAAGCTCTTTCTCCACAACCAGTTCCTTCCCCAAACACTCCACTTCGTCTGCTAGTCATTTGACCTGATCCCAAATCCTGCTCCTTTCTTTAAATGATTCCTCAAGACTGATATGGTGATTTCCAATCTTTCCCTTCAAAGCTTCTCTGACTTCTTACCTTTGCGGATATCCTGTCAGGTCCATTGTAGAGTTTCAGGTTGTCTCTGCTGCTGTGTAAAAAAACCTGTGTGTTCTGGGTCTTTCCAGAAAAATAAACAGCCTTCATGGCATCATGACTTTTCCATGAAGGTGTTGCATAAAAACACCACCATGATACAGGGCTGTACATTGAGGACCTTCATATTAATTGTAGGACCTATAGAACATTCTGCAGAAAGTACTTGGAGGACACAGGACCAGGCCACTATAAATGGGATGATTATGGTAATCGCAGCCCCTAGAAGGCCATGAGGAGTAGCTTTGAAGGCAAGGCAGCATTGTTCCTTTAGCAGAGATTAGAAAGGCGTAGTGAGAACAGGAACTCAATTCCTTCATGGCTGGTTGAACTCCCACCATTGGCAAGTAGTTATATGTATTAAACTCACCCTTTCCACAAGCTACTAAACATATGATAGACAATGTCTAGAATAGGCTTTTAATAGAGAATTCAAGATTACTTCTATCATGTCAATCAAACGTTTAATAATGACAATGATCCCTTGTTCCATGCACACTGACCTTGCCATCACATGTGAGATAAAGCCAGGAGGTGTGCATAGGCCAATACAAATTAAAACCAATTAAGTGGTATCTATTTGTTTTTTCTTTTACAACTTTTAAGAAGAAATTACAAAAAAAAGTGTCATTAACATTCATTTAAAATTTCATTTTTCTGGCATCCTAATTAAAAGAATAATAAAATGTGTGTGTGTGTGTGTGTGTGTGAATCTTGTTTAGTCCATGCTTGTGGACAGAAATGTAAATTCTTGATAAAATTGCTAATTGTTTAATCTCCATGATAACTATACCAGATTGAAATGAACCTTGCTATTGGGTTTCTAACTCCTGATCACACATTTAATAATATAGAGGAAATATTGTGCAGAGGAAATGTCTCCAATAAGATTGCTGAAAGATGGGTAGCAACACCTGTGCAATCATACACAGAGCAGTAAGAAGAAGAAAACTTGTTATATTAAACAACACACCCCACCACAGGAAATGACTTCTGCATTATGCTATGTCATTATTCAACACTTTTTTAGCAGCATAATGCTAAATGAAACTTTAAAATAAATCATGCAAATAAACTAACCAGTAAAGCTCTGTGTTTTTAAAGATTAACTTTCTGAAATGTGTCTTGCAGTGTATCATATTTTATTTCAAGAAACCAAGAATTTCTTGTGTATTGAAGACTGAGGGATGACCTGTTACCAGTCTTCAAATATGTTAACGGCTGTTATAAGGAGGTTGGTGATCAATTACTCTCCATGTCTGCAGCAAGGGAGATTTAGGTTAGATATTAGGAAAATCTAACTTTAAGGGTAATTAAGCTCTGGAATAGGCTTCCAAGGGAGGTTGTGGAATCCCCATCATTGGAGGCTTTTAAGAGCAGGTTGGACATACGCCTCAAAGGGATGGTCCAGGTTTACTTGGTTCTGCCTCAACTCAGGGGGCTGGACTTAATGATGTCTCGAGGTCTCTTCCAGTCCTACATTTCTATGATTCTATCAAGCATGTGGAAATATCCCAGATGAAGACATTCTGTATAAAAGACTATCTCATTTTGCAGTTTGGGAAAGTTATTCCTTTGTGAATAATTATTGTGCTTTTTTGGAGCCTGGAACATCTGTCTCTCTCTTGGCATCTCAGAAGACAAAAGTCTAAATGACTGATCCTGCAAAATACTGAACACTTCACATAATCAGGACTTCCATGATAAGAAGGCTATGAAGTCAACTATAAATTATTACCTTTTCAGCAGCCAATCATCATCCAAGATCCTCCCAGGATTTGTAAGTATGCTTGGGTTGTTCATCTCTGAGAATGTTTGGCTGTTGGCACTGGTTAGAATAGCTTTCCTCTTACCACTTTGGTAAAGGGAAGTCATGGCTCAAACCAATCTATTAGAATTCTTTGAGGGTGACAACAAGAATGTGGATTAGGGTGATCCAGTCAATATAGTGTACTTGAATTTTCAGAAAAATCTTTGCCAAGGTCCCTAATGAAAAGCTCTAAACAAAGTAGTCATGGGATAATAGAGAAGGTCCTCTCATGGATCAGTAACTGGTTAAGAGATCGGAAACAAAGGGTAGGAATAAATGGTCTGTTTTCAAAATGGAGAGCAGAAAAAAAAACAGGATCCCCCAAGGATCTGTACTGGAACCTGTCCTGTTCAATATATTCATTAATGATCTGGAAAAGGGAGTGAACAGCGAAGTGGCAAAGTTTGCAGATGATACAAAATTATTAAAAAAAATGAGGAGTCCTTGTGGCACTTTAGAGACTAACACATTTATTTGGCATAAGCTTTCGTGGGCTAAAACCCACATCATCAGATGCATGGAGTGAAAAATACACTAAGCAGAATATATAGTATAGCACATGAAAAGATGGGAGTTGCCTTACCAAGTGGGGGCTCAGTGCTAACGAGCCAATTCAATTAAGGTGGAAGTGGCCTATTCTCAACAGTTGACAAGAAGGGGTGAATACCAAGGGAGGGGAAATTACTTTTGTAGTGCTAAGGAGGCCAATGCAATGAAGGTGCCCCATTTCCAACAGCTGACAAGAAGGTGTGAGTATCAGCAGAGGGAAAATTACTTGTTGTAATTATTCAAGACAGTTAAGTCCAAAGCTGACTGAAGTTTCAGAGGGATCTCACAAAACTGGGTGACAGAGCAACAAAAGGCAGATGAAATTCAACATGGATAAATGCAAAGTAATGCACATTGGAAAAAATAATCCATATATATAATCCAATATATATGTATGTATGTATGTACTTGGGATTATTTTATATATATACCAAGTACATATATATATATATATATACCACTCAAGAAAGAGATCTTGGAGTCATGAATAGTTCTCTGAAAACTTCAGCTCAATGCACAGCCGCAGTCAAAAAGGCTAACAATGTTAGGTACTATTAGAAAGGGCTAGAAAATAAGGGAAAATATCGAAGTCACTATATAAATCCATGATGCACCCACACCTTGAGTACTGTGTCCAGTTCTGGTCACCCCATCTCTAAAAATGATATAGTGGAACTGGATAAGGTTCAGAAAACAGCAATAAAGATGATCAAGGATATGGAATGGCTTCCATATGAGGAGACACTAAAAAGTTTAGGGCTGTTCAGCTTAGAAAAGAGATGATCAAGTGGGGATATACATAGGGAGATCTAGAAAATCATGAATAGTGTGGAAAAAGTAAATAGAGGAGTGTTATTTACCCTTTCCCACAATACAAAAGACAGACAACACTTGATGAAATTAGTAGGAAAGTACACACAAAGTAAATACATACAAGAGGAAATATTTTTTCACACAATGCACAATTCACCTGAGAAACTCATTGTCACGGAATGTTGCGATGGCCAGAAGTATAACTGGGTTCAAAAAAAGAACTAGATAAGTTAATGGAGGATAGGTCCATCAATGCCTATTAGCCAAGATGGTCAGGGATATAACCCTATGCTCAGAGCTACCCTAAATCTTTGACTGCCAGAAGCCAGGAGGGGAAGATGAGTGGATCTCTCCAAAATTGCCCTGTTCAGTACATTCCCCTGGAAGCTTTGTTACTGGCTACTGCCAGAGCGTGGATACTGGGTTAGATGGACCATTGCTCTGACTCAGTAGGGCAGTTCTTTTGTTCTTATGATATTTGTAAATCAGCAGGTCCAAGTAACTTGCATTCAAGAGTTTTAACAGAGCTGGCTGAGGAGCTCGCTAGACTGTTGATGTTGATTTTCAATAAGTCTTGGAGTATCAGAGAAGATCCAGAAGACTGGAAGAAAGCTAATGTCATGCCAATTTTTTAAAAGGGTAAATGGGATGACCCGGGTAATTATAGGTCTGTCTGCCTGACATTAATCTCAGGCAAGATAATAGAGCAGTTGATATGGGACTTGATTAATGAATTAAAGAAGGATAATGTAATTAATGCAAATCAACATGATTTTATGGGCAATAGAGCCTGTCAAACTAACTTAATATCTGTTTTTTTTTTAATGAAATTACAAGTTTGGCTGATAACGGGAGTAGTGCTGATGTAATATACTTAGACTTCTGTAAAGTATTTTACTTGGTACAGCATGACACTGTCTAAAAACTAGAACAATATAAAAGTAAGATGGAACACATTAAACGGATTAAAAGTTGGCTAACAGATAGGTCTCAAAATATAATTGTAAATGGGGAATTATCAAGTGGGTATGTTTTGGGGGGTTCCACAGGGATCGGTTCTTGGCCCCATGCTGTTTGACATTTTTATTAATGACTCGGAAGAAAATAAAATCATCACTGATAAAGTTTGCAGATAACAGAAATGGAGAGAGTGGTAAATAAGGAAGAGGGCAGGTCACTGATTCAGGGTGATCTGAATCTCTTGGTAAACTGGGACCCAGAAAACAACATGCATTTTAATATGGCTAAAAACCCCATATAATCTAGGAAACAAAGAATGTAGGCCATACTTTCAGGATGGAGAACTCTATCCTGGGAAACAGTGACTGTGAAAAAAATTTGGGGGTCATGGTGGATAATCAGCTGACCACGAACTCTGAGTGTGACACAGTGGCAAAAGGGCTAATGCAATCCTGGAATGCATAAACAGGGGAATCTCAATAGGAATAGAGGGGTTATTTTACCTCTATACTTTGCACTGGTGTGACCACTGCTGGAATTTTGTGTCCATTTCTGTTGCCCACAATTTAAGAAGTATGTTGATAAATTTAAGAAGGTTCAGAGAAGAGCCATGAGAATGATTAAAGGCTTAGAAAACATGCCTTATAGTGATAGACTTAAAGAGCTCAATCTATTTAGCTTAACAAAGAGAAGGTTAAGGGGTGACTTGATTACAGCCTCTAAGTATCCCCAGAGAGAACAAATATTTAAAAATGGGCACTTCGATCTGGCAGAGAAAGGTATAACATGATTCAATGGCTGGAAGTTGAACTTAGACAAATTCAGATAAGAAATAAGGCATATATTTTTAACAGAGAGAGTAATTAACCATTGGAACAATTTCTCCATTATTGAATTTTTAAATCAAGATTTGATTTTCTTTAAATAAATGATGTTCTCTAGAAATTATTTTGGGGAAGTTTTATGTCCTTTTTTATACAAGGGGTCAGACTAGAAAATCACAATGGTCCCTTCTGGCCTTAGAATCAATGAACCTATGATATTTTCCTAGTAAGTTATAAAACCAATACCTTTTAATTCTCTTGTTGCTCAGAATAATGCCTCCTCTCCCAAATCCTTTCTCTGGCTTCCTTTGTGTACATCATTTTCAAGCGTTTTGCGTGGAGCCTTGGAGCTGAGGACAAACTTCAATCTATGTACATCTCTGCTCCCATTGCTTCCTAATTGTTTTCTTGCTCTCCATATTGCTCTTAGTCTTCTGCATAACTACTTCCTATGCTGTCTTGTCTCAGGACATGCCTTAAAACAGCATTCTGTTTCTTCTGTGCCACACACCTTCACTTCCCTTTTCCACTTTCAAATTTACTTATTTAAAAAAAAATCCAAAAAACAAAACAAAAAAAAACCCCTTTTCACCTCAGGTCTCCTTGCTGATCAAAATATAGGCTTCTTGTGCTTAACACTGACTTTGTATTGTATCAGTGTGATTAAGATTGCATGGTTGTGGGGCAAGAACTTTGACTTATGTGTCTAGATTGTTGGGTACACATAGTACTCTATTAAGTTAGAATAAGTAGCAAATAACACACTAGATGCATGTTGGGTTTTACTTTGTTTCCCCCCAAATATTCTTTGTAACGACATATGTTTAATTAAAGGCTGTTAAACAATTTAACTCCTCAGAAGAACACAAATAAGAGCTATTAATGAAGTAAATATCTGTTTAATTTACAAACATCAGTAGTATTACTGATATCAGTCCAAATAAGACAAAGCACACTGCATTACACATGTACATCTAACTTTTTCTGTAAAAAAAAAAAATTATAAAAAAAATAAAAATTGAAAAAACATCTGCATTTTTTACAGGGTATCCTGGGATTTACTGAAAGAAGAATACAACCCACTATGAATCATTACCAGTTCTACATTGTAATTTAGCAGCAACATATTCACATGGGGAACATTAGGGCAATAAAGTAGTTTTATTATTTGGAAAAAGTCACAGTCCTTGATAGTACAGCCTTTTTTCTTTCTTTCTTTTTTTTAAAAAA
Source organism: Platysternon megacephalum (assembly GCA_003942145.1). NCBI lineage: Eukaryota > Metazoa > Chordata > Testudines > Platysternidae > Platysternon > Platysternon megacephalum. The sequence continues at coordinate 24,879,633 of QXTE01000007.1, forward strand.
GGTAAGGAGGTCCAAGGGAATATTAATTTGTAAAGGTCTACTTTCTAGTGTCATTTTCTACACACCATTTTATTTTCTGTAAGTACTGTATATATAGGGAAAATTTACTTCTATACATTTGCCATCTAGTGTAAAGACATTTTCTCTCATACGTTACAAGTTCTCAGGAGGTGTCCTGAATGATGTCTGCTGTATGTGAAAACTGCAGACTATTATCACTTCCGTTTCAGACACCAAGTGGTGAGATGCTAACGAAAAAACAACAAAACAAAACAAAAACAAAACAAAAAAAATAGACCAAACACATTTACCCCAAGATGACATGCTATGTTAGTTCTATTGCAAAAAATCCTGATTTTTAAGTCTTTCTTTTTTTTTTTAAACAAAATACAAAAATATCAGGACAAATATAAATTAATATATATTAAAGCATTGAAAAACAGTAAAAGGGATGCCTAAAAAGGTTAAGTACAATGTACTTTGATACAATAAATATTTCTCAATGAACCCGAATACTGTATAGAGCTGTTTAGAACTCATAGAAACAAAAATCCATATTATTACTAATTTATCCATCAATAATCTATTTTTATCATCCCCTTAACATTTATATTACAAAAAAATTAATACTGGAAGAGGGTAGATAAACACTTTTTGTATGCTTCTTTTGCTAACATGCTGACATAAAAGTACACATCGTCAGGAGATTTCATGATTCTCACATTTTAACCTCTCCCATCCACTAAATGGGCACCCCCTCTTCTGCAGATGCTTAATAATTATGCCACACAAAATGCATCACATACATTTGTTAAACCAATATAATCTGATTCCCTTCACCCACAACTCTTCCTCATCTATAAGTAAGTAATTGGTATGGTCTGTCAACATAGTAAAATATACTGATATGAAAGTGAAAAAACAAGCCTCATGTTCTGGTAAATTTTTCATCAATAAGCTGTAGGTTGGAAGTCATATGTGTATAATATCAGTTTATCTTCAGCATGTTATAAAGAAGAATCCATGTTAAAAGCAGTTACGTTTCCCATCACTGTTGCAATGTTAAAGGGTCTTTTTTTTTTCTTCAAAGCTCCTCTTGGTTATGAAAAGTCTCAGTTCAAGCACTTGAATCTTTTTGCAAATGAAGAAAAAGTCTTTATTCTCTTAATAAAAATAAGTCTGTTCTGTATTTTACAATATATTTCAAATATTTTCACTATGAAGCATTAATTAGTCCGACATGGTCAATAAGTATACAACATTTTCAAAAGACAAGTGTGACAGGGACACATTTAGGAGGGGCACTTTGTACAGCCACACTTCACCACCTTCTCAACCTCATCCACAAATGAGGACCCATCAGTGCATTCAAAAGAATATTTCCGTCTCTTGCTCCTTAGTGGTCCGCAGCACTGCCCACTTGAACATCCTCCTTTACATTCTAGTCTCGATACCTTCTTGGTCGTCTGGCACGCGGCATACCCTTGCTGCTTTTGGTAGTAATCTCGGATTCGTTCCCCTCGACAAGAGATTTCTGTGAAAAACAAAAAACAAAAACAAAATGATGTCTGATTTAAAGATGCAAGTCACAGAATGGTTTATAATACACAATTTAGCTAAGAAGATGCCATGCTTCTAAATACAATTGCTATTTTAGAGTTTGACTTTCATTATAGATCAGAAACTAATGATTTCTCTCGCATTATTTTCTTAATGTGGAATTTTACCTTCTTTGTGCCCTCTATTTTCAGTAACGTTTATACTGTGTGTATATATAAACCATAAATAAAATGTTAGTACAATTACAAGAAAATTGGAAGATAAAATCTTTATTACACAAATACACATCTTTGTTCTTACATTGCTTGCAGCTGGTTCTGTTTACCATAGGGAAATGTTTCATAGAGCATGCAATTTAATTTATTAGCTCTGGAGTCTAATATTATTCAGTCTATTATTTAATACAGGCTATACACATTCCACTAACTTCATAAATTACTGAGGTGTAAAACCATCTAAAAATGTGATATCTGTTAAAAGTTCTACCAGTCTATTCTAGTCACACTGATGCACAATACAAAATAAATAAATGCCAGCTGGGGTAAGAGAAAAAAGGGGGGTAGAAAGGAAGTGCTTTGACAGACAAAAGGAAAAAAGAAAAAGGTAGGGGAAAAAGTCATCCTGTTTTCATCCATCTCACCTGCATAATTCGCTGTGATATATCAGTTGAAGCTGAGAGGTCAAAAGTAGAGTTTGTGATAAAACTAGGAGCAGAATCATTGGATTTGGCTTCTCAGTTGCAGAAGACAGAGGAACAATAAATACAGAAAGATACAGCAGGTAAAAGGTAATAGTTATATATAGCAAAAATGTGCTTCTCAATAAAAGCAAAAAGAGAAATGTTTTCACAGCAAAACACGATGAAAAAAATCTTCAAAGTGTAAATATGTAATTAATGGGCAAATGTGTTAGATTTTTCTCTCACTGAGACAAGCCCTTTACGATGTATTTAAAAAAACAACACCACAAATGTGTATTGTGGAAAAAAAATTGGCAATGTTTTGATTATTCATGTTCTAACACCAAATAATGATAGCGTGCTGAATTAGTTACCTTTATCACAGCTGTCCCCAGTGTATCCACTGCTGCATTCGCAATATGGTTTCCCAAGGCCGGAAAGCCTGCATTTTCCATGTTTACACCTGATGGACTGGCAGGGGTTAAACAACTCTTCCTCTTCATCACAGAGGACTCCCCCATGTCCCTGCAGGCATTTACAACTGTATGAAAATGCATTGATTGGCAAGCAGGTACCATGTACACATCTACAGGGGAAACAAGCCCAAGAGAATAAAAATAAATTATTCATCAAAGTTTAGGCTAAGCAACGTTAACTACAAATACTTTGGATTGTACTCAAAAAGCAATTGCTTAGAGACTTTTTTTTAAATGCACTTTTTCAGTGAGATGCAATTAAGTGGTTTATACAGGGTTTTTTAAATAATTTTTTTGTATGAAAATTTACAGAAAATACGCTGCAGTATAGGATACTATTCTGTTATTGCCAGAAAACAGCCACTGTAGATGTGTTATGGAAGTCTTGTACAGGTCACAATTAAATAAATCCAGCATTCCTCATGCACCCACACATTTAATGAGAGTTGGGCATGCAAAGAATGAAAGATCTGACCCCAAATGAACAAACTCCTTAGAATTAAACTTGAACAGTGAAAATAAAATGCTACTTACCTGTAATTTCGCTTCTTTGAAAGTATCATTTCACAAGATTCTCATGCCTGAGGTTTTGGGCTCTCAACACAAGTCAGGACAGTATCTCCCTAGCTCAAAGCTTTTTGGCCCTCTAAAGGCGTGGCAGCCTGGTGGCTGTGCACAATGCCCACCTCCCCCACAAATTCAGTGATCATTCACCACTAACTATTATTCCTTCTGGTTCTCTAACCTTCCTGCCAGTTCCTGACTGCATGAGAAGCCAGTGATGCTTTTTCCACTGGGATCTCAACATCCACTGAGATTGCATCTTATAAAGACATGACATAGGTACTATGATTACTGTTTTGGCCATGAGACCCGACATTTGTAACATGGTCAAACTGTCCCCTCCTGGCTCTCATGAACCCCTTCCAATTGACTTGTGATGTACTGCATCCTGTTCTGGGGCTTAAAGATTGCCTTGAGCTGCATCTACCAGGTTACCTAGGTGCATCGCTGGAGCATATAGCAATCACATTCCTCTCAAAGAAGTATGATGTTTCCCAGGAGGACAATTTTTAATTTTATTTCACCAAACACAGACTGAAATCCAGGGGGAATTAATTCTTTTTAAGAATCAGGAATTATCTGATTGCCACCTCTTGATTTGATGGCACAGGGTCAATGGCTTTCTCCCTAGGAGGAATTTTATTTCCTGTAACGTTCTTCTTGATACACTAGTTTCCTGGACATATATTTGTTTCTAGGGGAACAATTTGAGTGACGATTCCTGGATGGAGATCAAACCAATCCCAACAGTCCAACTCAGAATCACTCTGATGTTTCTCCTTCCTGTCTCCAGCCTCATCAGTGGAAACCAAATTATGCTCATCTCCACATTGTACCTTTAGGTCCCACATGAGTGATTCAGCATGGTGTGCTTAAAGGCATGGTAGGAAAGTCAATGCTGCTGGATAAGTCATTGACACCATTTGTACCATGGCTGAGCACAATGCCTTCTGCAATCCACTGCAGGCTGTGCTGAAATGAACTGCATATAGCACAGCTCTGCCTGCATTGATGTATTCAATCCCAAGAGTTTCAACACCAGTACAAACAAGACTGCCAGGGTGCCAAGACCTCTGACCTTCCTCAGCACTGGGCCTGCTGCCTGTATTCCTGAACCTGTATGATTGGAGCAATTCAGTCCCCTAGCCTCAGGTCATTTTCAAATGCTGCATGTGTTTGGAGTGTGGTATCCAGAAGTTTCCAGGCTGAGCTGCACAGGGTCCAGGGCTTCAGCAGTGTCCCAAGGCTGCTGGCTCTCATGTGGCACTCTCTGCATTTAGTCCCCTGGTTGAAGCAACTCATTATCCAAGGAACAGCCAGAGCTTAGGACATCCAATCTGCGATGTCGTGCTGACGGTGTCAAAGGCCTGATATGCTCTAAAGAGGTTGTGTTTGACGACAATACAAACTGCATCAAGCCAACTAGTAACGAGGATCTGCTGGATTTAGAAGTAGTTGGATCTGTGCCAATGCCAAGTCTTGAATCCAACAGATCCTTTGAAGCACTCCAGGCCAAACTGGAGTAGAAGAAACATCAAGTCAAGTGCAGTGTCTTGGTCCTTATCGTCAAGGTGCTCAATGGCCAAGACCCAACATATCTAAAATATTGCCAAAAGCTCCAGAATGAGCACTCTGGTGAACAACTATATTTTTCAGGCACAATGGAACTTTCTACCATAAGACTAAAGATCATCTGGGAAGGAGTTAGAACTTTCTTGGGGGCTGGCCTGAGACTGTACAATGAACTATCACAGGAACTAAGGACCATCACCCTCTTCCATTCCAAGTGCAAGGTGAATGTCTTCAGCCTGGCTTTCTCCAGGATGAACACACAGAGGAGCGTACATTCAAAGAACATGACATAAAAGTACATGAAAACTTAAAAAACAAAACAGAACACTATGTAGGTTGTCCCCTGGGGGAGACAATGAAAGAAAGAGCAAACCATTCATTACAGATTTTAGTCTTGTCGCTTAATGCATTATGGGAAGTTGCTGAAACATTCCAGTGTTGAAAGTGGTATAGAAACCCATATAGAACAGAATAGAATTCTTTCAGAGGTGCCTCTAATTGGGTCTTTAGGTGCTCCCCAAAAAAAGCTTGATGGATGACATTTCCATGTTATATTTGACTTCCAAAGCATAGAATGCAGCAGACTTGTTCATTTGTGATCAACATCTTACAACTGCATCTGTTTCTGGAAGCCACTGGGTCTTCCTTTCTTTCTCTTCCTGAGATGCAAAGAAAAGGGTTATGCTAGAAAAGAAACTCAGTGAATAAAAAAATAGGAACTTGGTACTACACTAAGTGGTGAAATGCTTTAAAGCTTTACTGATGTGGCTTTGGGAGTAGAGTTATAAACTTCAGAGTACTGAAACATTCTGAAGTCAGTGCAAAAAAACTGTGCTGAAATAATTAAGCCAAAGCCTCAAAGTTGTCAATAGTATGAACACAGAATTTGCCAAAAAGGACACTTAAAAATCACTCTGCCCAGGAGCTGAAAAACAACTCCACAGAATCTGAGCAAAACACAAAGTGAATCCAATGGACTTCAAAGGAACATGGTGGTTTTACGTCATGTAGGCTGGACTACTGAAAAACAAGCAGACAAGAAAAACAAATAAGCCCCATGTTTTGGAGCTAATTGCAACAATGAGAGATCAATGATAACAATTCCAAAAGTTCAACTGCAGCTCTCACAGTGAGTTGCTTGCCGAATTATGGTCAAGGAAGTTGTACGGGTAGAGGTAACAGCAAATTGTGGTACATGACCAGTAGGTGATTAAAAAGCTTTGTGTTAGTGGAGTCCCTGACCTGGCTTGTGCTGGGTGCCCATGACCCAACAATGAGAACCTTGTGAGGATGCAATCAATTCATCTATCTATCTATCTAGAAAAATATTCAACAGGAATATGCAGCTAAAATGGTTTAGCCAAAATATATTAAAACAAAATTGCAACTCAGGAGTTACTAACATCACTGATTATGGACTTGACACAGAAGTTAGGCTGTGCATTGGGAAAAATATCTACCAGCCGAGTCATGTGACAATATGGAAGTATAAAAAATAGCTATGATTAGTGTATTTACTTCTTGCTGGGAAACAGTTTATAAAATGAAACACATTTTTCTGAAATACTCTAACAAAATTATGAATACAGAAATGGATATGTTTTCATTTGTAAACCCCCCTGATTATTTCTTATGCCAAGCCTCATGTCTTATGTGGATAGTCATATTCACACCAATGTAGTTCACATTGTAGAAGATGTGCACAAGTACCTAAGTACCATTGTTATGGCCTTTGGTGGGGCTTAAGAGGTAGAGGTACAGAAACTTTGTCACACCATCTGCACTGGGAAATTTCACTTATTAAGAATATTTTTTTAAAATGAATTGGCATACCCAGGCTATTCCACAAATACTACAGAATGCTGTCACATACTGTAGCAGCTGAAGTTTCTGAGTGCTCTTCAAGTCCAACCCGCAAAAGACTACACTGCTGTGATCCAACCCCAGAGTAACTTTTACTTCTACATGCACAGTATATTTGTATCTTGCTGAAAATGTTTGAACTTTAAATTGAATGTACATAACAGGACAGTCATATTAACATTAGAACATTAAATTATAGCTCTGTCTTGAGGAAGGACATACTTATTTCCAAGACAAGGGTCATTGGTTTGCTGATCACACAGTGGTCCAGTCCATCCTCCTTCACACTCGCAGGTAAAGCCTGACTGGCTCGTAGCATGGCAGGTTCCATGCACACACACTTTCTTGTGACAGGGCTCACAACCAGGAAGAATTCCCACTTGCAGTGGCACATTTCTAAAGTCCTGCAGTTCGCTGTTGATGTACAGATTACGGATGCAGCCATGGAAGCTGGTGCCATTCTGGCCTGGAGACTGGCGCAGTGCTGCAACATTGTTTTTCACAGGCATGCCTAGAAAATGAACATCATCAACTCATAAATACATTGTTTGGTAGGAACAGTTTTGTATTCTTTTTTACTGTTGTTTTTATTTATTAAAAATAACTGTTCCCAAATAACCATTCATAGCTATGGAACACACAATTATCAGAGATGGGCTCAATATCTGGATCTAGATATGGTTTAAGTATGGTTCAGGTTAGGCAACAACAAAAAATATTACATATTTCATCCATGTAAGGTGAACATTTCACAAGATCACAACATTTCTACCATCCTGAACTAAAGAGTTCAGAAGCATGCAAACTAAAACCAGAAAATAAGCCTCTCTCAGTTCTGGATTACACCCAAGGTCTCCACTGTAGAGATGGATTCAGATTCAGGGATTCAAATAGGAACCTCACAGAACTGAAAAGTTTAGGTCTGAAGTTCTGGTTTTGACCCATTTCTAGTAGGTCAAAACTGTTTTCTAAACCTTTATTTTCATTCACAAATTATTTTAAAAATACAGTTTGTGTTGAAATTTAGCATAGGATCTGATTTTCAGAGATGCTGAGCACCCACAACTCCAGCAGAAGTCCCTGGGAGTTGTAGAAGCTCAACACTTCTGAAAATCAGGCCCACACTTCTTGCATGTGAAATTTTGTGCACGAAAATGTCACAAAAAGTTCAGTTGTCTTGATAGGTGCAAATTCACATATCACTGATTATTTTCACAACTGTAAATTCTATTCCAATCTACAATTGTTACAGAGGCCACTGGGGGGGGGGGGGGGGGGAAGGGGGGGGGGGGGGGGGGGGGGGGGGGGGGGGGGGGGGAAGGGAGTGAGGTAGGGTAGATATATATACTGCAATTAAATATATCCTTACAAATTTCTGGACTTCAATTCAGAATGAGAACTGCTGTACAACACTAATAATTGTTTCATGAATGCTTAATACTTCCTGGGATGAATAAATTACAGGAGTCACAGCATACTCCTAATAAAAGCGGAACTTCTGGCTACTTGAAAATAAATGATCTCATGGTTTGAATAGGACTGATCTGGTCTAAAATTAAAAGCAAGGCAGTTTTAAGTCTGATTAGTGCAACAGAGTGGGAGTGAGGCCCAGTCAGGATTCCCTAGGCATCCCTGATTCAGACTGCACATGGACTACCCTCCCTTGCGAGCACCTGCCCCCCAGTTTCTTAGCCATGTGGGTTGGGAGAAGAAAATAACACTAACTGCTTTGACATGGTCTGCAGAGCCAGTCCTTACAAAAAAGGAACAAACAAAACTATATGAAACAAAGACATCAATACAACATTGCGCTAGAAGAACCAGGGATTTCTTAGTGAAGGTTCCCACAGCAACTGGGAAGAGAGCAAGTGTGCATTTCAACAGGTGAAATAATATCAGGCAAATATTACAATGTAAGTCAATTCAAAGAAATGTTTCTCTAAAATCAGAGATGAACACATGTAGCATAGTGAAAGACTCACCTACCACATACGCAAATGTGGGCAGAGGAACAGTTGCTGTGGAAACCTTCACTCTGAAATTACTGACCTTTGTGTGTTTAAAAATTCATACATTATGATGAATTCATATTTGTAGAGCTGTTGATTAATCGAAGTTAACTCATGCGATTAACTCCAAAAAATTAACTGCGATTAAAAAAATTAATCACAATTAATCACACTGTTAAACAATAGAATAGCAATTGAAATGTATTAAATATTTTTGGATGTTTTACTACATTTTCAAATATACTGATTTCTATTACAACACAGAATACAAAGTGTACAGTGCTCACTTTATATTATTATTTTTGATTACAAATATTTGCACTGTAAAAATGATAAACAAAAGAAATACTATTTTTCAATTCACCTCATACAAGTATTGTAGTGCAATCTCATGAAAGTGTAACTTACAAATGTAGATTTTTTTTTGTTATATAACTGCACTCATTACAAACTACATTCAACTTACAAATGTAGATTTTGTTGTTGTTATGTAACTGCACTCAAAAACAAAACAATGTAAACCTTTAGAGCCTACGAGTCCACTCAGTCCTACTTCTTGTTCAGCCAATTGCTAAGACAAACAAGTTTGTTTACATTTACGGGAGATACTGCTGACTGCTTCTTATTTGCAACGTCACCTGAAAGTGAGAACATGCGTTCGCATGGCACTTTTGTAGCGGGCGTTGCAAGGTATTTACGTGCCAGATATGCTAAACATTCATATGTCCCTTCATGCTTCGGCCACCATTCCAGAGGACATGCTTCCATGCTGATGATGCTTGATAAAAAAAAATGTGTTAATTAAATTTGTGACTGAACTCCTTGGGGGAGAATTGTATGTCTCCTGTTCTGTTTTACCCACATTCTGCCATGTATTTCATGTTATAGCAGTCTTGAATGACGATCCAGCACAAATTCATTTTAAGAACACTTTCACAGCAGATTTGACAAAACGCAAAGAAGGTACCAATGTGAGACTTCTAAGGATAGATACAGCACTCAACCCAAGGTTTAAGAATCTGAAGTGCTGTCCAAAATCTGAGAGAGATGGGGTATGGAAAATGTTTTCAGATGTCTTAAAAGAGCAACACTCCAATGCGGAAAATACAGAACCCGAACCACCAAAAAAGAAAATCAACCTTCTGCTGGTGGCATCTGACTCAGATGATGAAAATGAATATCCATCAGTCCGCTCTGCTTTGGATCGTTATCGAGCAGAACCCATCATCAGCATGGACATATCTTCTGGAATGGTGGTTGAAGCATGAAGGGACATATGAATCTTTAGCGTATCTGGCACGTAAATATCTTGCGATGCCGGCTACAACAGTGCCATGCGAAAGCCTGTTCTCACTTTCAGGTGACATTGTAAACTAAGAAGCGGGCAGCATTGTCTCCTGCAAATTGTAACCAAACTTGTTTCTCTGTGTGATTGGCTGAAGTAGGATTGAGTGGATTTGTAGGCTCTAAAGGTGTTTTGTTTTTGAGTGCAGTTATGTAACAAAAAAAGTCTAGATTTGTAAGTTCAACTTTCATGATAAAGAGATTGCACTACAGTACTTGTATTAGGTTGTAATAAAAAATAAATATAAAATGAGCACTGTACACTTTGTATTCTGTGTTCTAATTGAAATCAATATATTTGAAAATGTAGAAAACATCCAAAAATATTTAAATGGTATTCTATTATTGTTTAACAGTACGATCAATCGCGTGATTAATCGCGATTAATTTTTTTAATCGCATGATTAATCGCGATTAATTTTTTTAATCGCTTGACAGCCCTAATATTTTTACACATGCACCATACACGATGCATATAGTTTCCTTGCTATGACACTAGTCTTGCAGCAATAACCACACAGGCACACTCTTATGCCCAGGCAGAGTCAAGAACAAGGGTCTTCCCATCCTTAGCCAACTGTCACTTCGCGGACTAAATCTGAAGCAACAGAAAGAGCGGTTACTTACCTTACATACTGAAGTTCCTCAAGATACTTTAGTTCACACAGATCCCACTGTAAGTATGTGCAGGCCTGGAATTTCTTAGCCAGCACAGTCCGCTGGGATTGTGCATGAGGTTGCATGCCCTCACGCCCCCTATTGTGAGTGTATAAAAGGTGGAAGCAGCCCCAACTACCCCTCCATTTCTGCACTAGTACAAAAAATCCAGGTAAGGACTGTGTATCAGTGGGGAACGAGGGCAGGTTGTGGATCCACGTGGACAAAGGCATCTTGAAGAACTCCACAGATCCCACTGTAGGCGGCTAGCAGTTACTTCTCAAGGAGGTGACAGGAGTCCTATTTAAATAGTGACTGTAGGACAACCCAGCCAAATTGGACATTTGATCTAAAAGGCACCACAACGGGCTAGTGATGAACTTATGAATAGAATTCCAAATTACTGCCCTCCAAATCTGAGAAATAGGGACCCTCTAAAACAAGCTACTGTTATCAACTGATCTCTCATAGATTGTGCCCTAACTCAAGAGGGAAGAGGTATTTTGTTTAATGAATAGTATATCTTAATGCTAACTGTAGAGAGTATTTGACAGCACACAGCCTGCCCTTTAGACTTACCACCAAAAGCCACAGAGAGTCTGGATGATTTACAAAATGGCTTTGTTCTGAAAAGGTAAAAGAACATAGCTCTAAGAATGTCTAGCTTATGTTGTTTTGACCTCTGCAGGAGAATCATGAGGTTTAGGAAAAAATACTGGTAAGTGTATGCATTGATTTATATGAAAACCTGAAACCACTTTTCCAATTTTCGGGAAAAATGTTTGATGTGGTCTAAGAATAACTGTGTCTTTATGAAAAATGATATAAGGGGGTCTTGCCATCAAAGCCTGAATTTCCCAGAGAGTGGAGGTGATGGCTACTAAAAATGTCAGTTTAGCAGAAGTGATAGAGAGAATGTGACGATGTGGGATCAAAGGGAGGGTCCATCAAAGACAGGAGAACTACATTCAAGTCACAGGTAGGAAACAACACCTTAACTGGTGGAAATGCATGAATCAGGCCCTTTAAAAATTTAGATACCATTTGCCAACATCAGGTGGAGCACTAGGCCTTGGTTCAGCAAAATGATGTCTGAGAAGTTCAGAAGTCGAAGAGATGGTCTGATGGATAGATGCATCAGGTCAGAATACCAGAACTGATGCAACTGTGCTGGAGCTACCATTGTCACCTGGCCCTTGTCCTGATACAGCTTTTTGAAGACTCTGGGAATTAGCATAATGGAGAGAAAGGCATAAAGCAGGTTCTTTCCCACGGAATCAGAAATGCATCTGCCATAGATCCTGGTCTTACTGCTCCCCAGGAATGCCTTCCAGGTTAGTAGAGTGGCCCTCAGCTCTGTCACATTTATTTTCAACTGAGACACTGCTCAGGACCACATGCCCTGCACCTGAAGAAAGACCAAATAAGCACCTTGCATCAACCACCAGAATCTTTGAAGGAGATGGTGGATCAAACAGAATACACTGGCATACATTTTGAGCGTCTGTCCACCAAAGCAGAGATGACCGTATTTTCAAAAGAACATCTACCAGTAAGTCCATACTGCATTTGATTGGCTGATAAATCAAGCCCTGAAGGGACCAGAGGCTCATCTTGCACATGGAATCATGTATGTGCATGCTGCCATATGATCCAGTAAATTTAGGAGACCTTTCACTGACATTCTTGGATGAGACAATGTATGAAATGAGGTGATTCATCACTTAATTTTTTTTTTTTGAGAAAGGTACTCTTGCCAATCTGGAGTACCTTTGCTCCAATAAATTCTATGGACTGAGTAGGGGTGAGAGTGGACTTCTCTCACTTGATCTGGAGGCCCAGTTTGGAAAACAGCTGTAGAACTGTGTGATGATCTGCTGCAATGAGTGACCTCAAATCAGCCAAGATACATATATACATAAAATCATAGAAATGTAGGGCTAGAAGGGCCCTCAAGAGGTCAGCTAATCCATCCCCTGCGCTGAGGCAAGTATCTCTGGACCATCCCTGACAAATGTTTGTCGAACCTGTTCTTTAAAACCTCCAGTGAAAGGGATTCCATAACCTTGGACATTATTCCATGTGCAACAGGGTAACCTGTTCTATTGCTTAATTATATGTATAGTTATAAAGTTTTTCTTACTATCTACCTAAATCTCCCTTGCTGCAGATTAATCCTATAACTTCTTGTCCTGCCATTGGTGGACATGGGGAACAACTGATCATCATCTTCTTTATAACAACCTGTTACATACTTGAAGACTGTTTTCATCATATCCCCCCGTAGTCTTCTCTTCCCTAGACTTAACATACCCAGTTTTTTCAATCTTAATTTATACACCATGTTTTCTAAACCTCTTATTAGTTTTATTGCTCTCCTCTGGACTCTTTCCAATTCGTTCACATCTTTCTTAAAGTGTGGTACCCAAAACTGAATACAGTACTCCAGCTGAGGCCTCACAAGTGCTGAGTACAGCAGAACGATTTCTTACCGGGTCTTACATACAACACTTGTGTTAATACACCCCAGAATGACTTTGCCTTTTTCGCAATCACATCACATTTTTGGCTGATGCACTATAACCCCCAGAACCTTTTCTGCAGTACCACTACCTAACCAGAAATTCCCCATTTTGTATTTGTGCATCTGATTTTTCCCTCCTAAGTGCAGAACTTTGTAACTGATTTCATATTACAGATTTCAGACCAGGGAACATGAAATTTCTCTGAAGCATGAGATCTGTGACAAGATGCTCCAATGCTACTCTCAGGAAACAATCTACATAGAGGAGGAGATCTAGGAGAAGGGCTTCTGCTGCCATTAGAAGATTATGATGATGCAGATGAATAAAATTCTTTTAAAAGAGGTCAAATCCCTGAGGAGTAGAAACAGGAAGAAACTCAGACATGACAGTATGAACAGCAGACAATGGTACTGTAGAAGCTGGATGCAAAGAGGTTTTCATTTTCAACACAATGGGCTCCGGTACCAGCACAGATTTGGATACCACAGGTAAAAGAGAAACATCTAGTGAAGAGACACTGGTTCCGGAGAGATGGTTAGGTCTGCAGGAGATGTAAAAGCAGCCATGGCAGACATAGGAGGCAGTACCGATGACGATGGTACCATGGCCAATGGTACTGACGTGGGAGTCTTAACAGATACATTTTTATCATAATGCAATACTGATGAATCTGTGGCATACAGTACCGATACCAAAATGGTGCTAAGGAAACAATGATAGTCACATGAGATAGATGGGGTAGAACTGCTGCAGACAACATAATCCCACGATCTCTGATGACTCACAGTACCAATTATCAGAGGGGTAGCCGTGTTAGTCTGGATCTGTAAAAGCAGCAAAGAATCCTGTGGCACCTTATAGACTAACAGAGGTTTTGCAGCATGAGCTTTCGTGGGTGAATACCCACTTCTTCGGATGCAAGTAAGTGGAAATCTCCAGGGGCAGGTATATATATGCAAGCAAGAAGCAAGCTAGAGATAACGAGTTTAGTTCAATCAGGGAGGGTGAGGTCCTGTTCTAGCAGTAGAGGTGTGAAAACCAAGGGAGGAGAAACTGGTTCTGTAGTTGGCAAGCCATTCATAGTCTTTGTTTAATCCTGAGCTGATGGTGTCAAATTTGCAGATGAACTGAAGCTCAGCAGTTTCTCTTTGAAGTCTGGTCCTGAAGTTTTTTTGCTGCAAGATGGTGACCTTAACATCTGCTATTGTGTGTCCAGGGAGGTTGAAGTGTTCTCCTACAGGTTTTTGTATATTGCCATTCCTAATATCTGATTTGTGTCCATTTATCCTTTTCCTTAGAGACTGTCCAGTTTGGCCTATGTACATAGCAGAGGGGCATTGCTGGCATATGATGGCGTATATTACATTGGTGGATGTGCAGGTGAATGAACCAGTGATGGTGTGGCTGATCTGGTTAGGTCCTGTGATGGTGTCGCTGGTGTAGATATGTGGGCAGAGTTGGCATCGAGGTTTGTTGCATGGATTGGTTCCTGAGTTAGAGTTACTTTGGTGCGGTGTGCAGTTACTGGTGAGAATGTGCTTCAGGTTAGCAGGTTGTCTGTGGGCGAGGACTGGCCTGCCACCCAAGGTTTGTGAAAGTGTGGGATCATTGTCCAGGATGGGTTGTAGATCTCTGATGATGCGTTGGAGGGGTTTTAGCTGGGGACTGTATGTGATGGCCAGTGGAGTCCTGTTGGTTTCTTTCTTGGGTTTGTCTTGCAGTAGGAGGCTTCTGGGTACACGTCTGGCTCTGTTGATCTGTTTCCTTATTTCCTCGTGCGGGTACTGTAGTTTTGAGAATGCTTGGTGGAGATTTTGTAGGTGTTGGTCTCTGTCTGAGGGGTTAGAGCAGATGCGGTTGTACCTCAGTGCTTGGCTGTAGACAATGGATCTTGTGGTGTGCCCGGGATGGAAGCTGGAGGCATGAAGGTAGGCATAGCGGTCGGTAGGTTTTCGGTATAGGGTGGTATTAATGTGACCATCACTTATTTGCACTGTGGTGTCCAGAAAGTGGACCTCCCGTGTAGATTGGTCCAGGCTGAGGTTAATGGTGGGGTGGAAGCTGTTGAAATCTTGGTGGAATTTTTCCAGAGTCTCCTTCCCATGGGTCCAGATANTTAAGGTCACCATCTTGCAGCAAAAAAACTTCAGGACCAGACTTCAAAGAGAAACTGCTGAGCTTCAGTTCATCTGCAAATTTGACACCATCAGCTCAGGATTAAACAAAGACTATGAATGGCTTGCCAACTACAGAACCAGTTTCTCCTCCCTTGGTTTTCACACCTCTACTGCTAGAACAGGACCTCACCCTCCCTGATTGAACTAAACTCGTTATCTCTAGCTTGCTTCTTGCTTGCATATATATACCTGCCCCTGGAGATTTCCACTTACTTGCATCCGAAGAAGTGGGTATTCACCCACGAAAGCTCATGCTGCAAAACCTCTGTTAGTCTATAAGGTGCCACAGGATTCTTTGCTGCTTTCACAGTACCAATGTGATTTTGAAGGAGTTAGTTTAGGCAAGTCAGAGGCACGATGACTGTTAGCTTTCCTCTTGGCTAGTACTGGGGACAATGACCACAGATTTTTGTTCCTTCCTATATCTTGGGCAGGAGGGGGGCCTCTGACTTACCCAAAAAGGATTAAGGAGAAGGATCAGAAGGCTTAACCTCTGGAATGATGTCTTGTAGCCACAGCACTTGCTGAACCTGCTTTTGAAGCAGGAGGACACTGTTTCTGAAGAGGGACCTCAGAGTGAGAGACATGTCTTACTGAGTTTTCCATCAGAAAGAATTTCAAGTGGGTGCCATGAGCTTTCTGTGTGCATTTAGAAAAATAATTACAAATAGCACACTTGTTTGGGATATAAGACTCCCCTAAATAAAAACAGGCATTTCCTATGTGCATCACTGGCAGGCATAGCTGTCTTGCAGGCAGGGCAGATTTTAAAGCCTGGAGGCCTATTCTCAGCCATTGGACCTACTCCTCGGTACTGAATTGAGACTCAGAAGAAAAAGAAGGAAAAAAGTCCTTTAAAACAAAAGCCAACAGGCTTAAATGAAACTTACAAAACTACAATAAGAGTAAATTAACTAAGTAATTGTAAACTCTGATCCTATCTCAGAACTGCAAGGAAGCAAGACAACACTCTGGGATCTAACTTGCTATTGTGAGTGGTGAAGAGGAACAATGGCAATGGGAGTGCTCTGCCTTTTATAACTTTGCTGTAGGGGCATATGGGTGTGTAGGGCACATGAGCAGCCCCAAAGAGTCTGGTTTAAAGAATCTGGGCTCGTGCGCATGGGGCACACATACCGACAGTGAGTTCCGTGCGGACAAATACTCAAAAAACCCCACAATTTCAGTTATCCTCACAAGAGTCTAATTGTGTCAGTTTAAAAAATATTTCTTATTGAAAAAAGTACTACCATAGTATATACAGTGTGAAAGCAAGAACTGTCACAACCTTTTACTATGTAAGTCCCCCACCTGTTCTTGCCTTTTGCCTAACGTCCTCTCCCTGTGTCATAGCTCTTATTTAACCTAAATTGTAAGCTCCTCAGGGCAGAAACGGAGGGTGTGATTTTTTCATTGCCTTGCATCTTGCCATCATTTATACGTGTGTATATTTACAGTGTAAAGTGAATGTAAAACACCGCTGAAACAGAATGATAGCATTTACGCCCATTTTGCACAGGCATAAATGACTATTCAAGGTGCTAAGGAGTCAAAAACAGGCCCCTGTGGCTTGTCTATGAAATGCTATGCACTTTCCAATCCTGTTTAAAACTAAATAATAATAGGAAAAGCATAATTATAAAATATTGCACTGTGGATCACATCCTTACTGTCGGAAAACAACAGTTATGAACTACCAGGAACACTCTGGTCCTTCAACTACACTCCTCCTAGAGCAATCGAGTATTTACTTTTAGATTGTTATGTAGAAATTTGAATAATCTACTACTATAGTTAACAATGAAACTATTTCAGGATTAATTGCCCTGAGTGTCATCTTTGGGAATTAACTCAGTGAAGTGGCCCTTTACTATGCTTTTGTCAATGCATATTTCCAGAGTACATTTGCTATAACATCTCTAATAGAAAACAGTAAGTTCCCCTACCTCCTACATAAAGTGGGGAGTCAACATTCAGAGTTGATTGCTTAGACAAGTTGGTAATGATCTTGGGACTTCCTCCATCAACAGACAAAGATAGAATTTGATCCATAGCTAGCAGCTCCACTATGTGGAAATTCCCATCATTTATTGTCTCAACGCTGCAACAACAAAAAAAAGAAAAAGAAAGAAGTTTTAAAACATTTGAATCTTGGTTAGGATTTCCTTGACCTTCTGTCCTTTAAACAGTATATAGCTTCAGAGCAAAACTTCCCCAGTAATGTAATCTTCTGACAACTAGATTTTAAGTAAAGATGTGTAGTCATGCTTATTAACAGATAATAAATTGTATTACTATTTCTATAGCATTGTAGTATTGCTACTAGTATATTTTACATCAGTGGTCCCCAACGCGGTGCCCGCGGGCACCATGGCGCCCGCCGGGGCATTTATGTGCGTCCGCCTAGTGCCCAGCAGGGGAGAGAAGCCGCGGCCCCGCGCCTGATGGAGACAGAGAACTCAGGCTGCGGGCGCGGTGTTCTATGTTCCCGGCAGGCGCGGGGCCTGCCTAGTGCCTAGCAGGGGAGAGAAGCTGCGGCCCCGCACCTGCCGGGGACAGAGTACTCCAGGACTGCAGGCGGCGGGAGCCGGTGTTCTTGGTCCCAGGCAGGCGCGGGGCCGTGGCTTAAGCCGGAGAGAAGCCACAGCCCTGCGCCTGCCGGGCACAGAGAACTCCGGGGCTGCAGGCTGCAGGCGCTGGTGTTCTCTGTCCCCGGCAGGCGTGGGGCCCGCCTAGTGCCCAGCAGGGGAGAGAAGCCGAGGCCCCGCGCCTGCTGGGGACAGAGTACTCCGGTGCTGCGGGCGCCGGTGTTCTCTGTCCTCGTGGCTTCTATCTGGCTTCTCTCTTCGCTCTGGATTCATATATTATGTAATATTAAATACGATGGTTTTTTTATTTAATGTACAAATACAAAATAAGCCTTGAAAAATTGTTGGCGCCCGTCACACTCTTCTGAAAACATGAATGTGCTACTGGCCACAAAAAGGTTGGGGACCACTGTTTTACATATTAATGGCACCTTTTAGTCTGAAGTATTCCCAAAAGAGTTTACTAACTATATACATATAACTTCAACCAGATATTAAGTCCACTACAGTAGGAGGAAAAATTTTGTCTACAAACAAACCCCTACCTTTACAAAACGTGCCACGAGATCATGCAAAGTGAACATCGCTATTATTTTTAAATCTTAATTGAAAAAACAAAACAAAATGAAACTCCAGTGATGAAAACAGTATTCCATTTATTTATCTCGAATGAGTTAAGAGCTGAGTTGACACCAGTGAGATTTGAACCTGTTGTTCCAGAGAATCAGGGCTGTGTCTACACTTAGGATTTACAGACATACTCCCATCACTGGTCTAGCACTGGGGCTACAACTATACTTGGAGCGTGGGGAATGTTTTCCAGCTCAAGTAGACATACTCACACTAGCATGCTACAATAGTAGTGTAGCTGCAATAGTACTGTCAGCAGCAGCAACATGGGCTAGCTGCCCCAAATACATTCTCATAGGGTTTGTCAGGTTTGTAGTCAGGGGGCTAGTCTGTGTTGCCACTTGCCAGTGCCTATAGTATAGTTGCTATGCTACTATTTTCAGTGTGCTAGCTTGATGAGAGCTAGCGTGAGTATCTGCTTGACATGGGAATCACAGCCCCAGCTCCAAGTGTAGATGCAGCCTTTCACAGCTCCACTTCTGCTAACAATAGAGTAAGTGCTATGGTACACTAGGCACGTGTATATTTATGCATTTTCCCCCTACCCAACACAGTGACATGGTGGTAAAACAGTGTCTGCGCATGTCTGTATCATGCCTTCTCTCCTTGCTAGCACGGTGAGAGAATGTCTGAAATTTCTCAGTGTAGACAAGGCCTTCCCTTTTCAACCCTGAGGTTTAGATGTCTAAAATGGAATAAGAGCGAGGAGTACTTGTGGCACCTTAGAGACTAACATCAGATGAAGTGGGTTTTAGCCCACGAAAGCTTATGCCCAAATAAATTTGTTAGGCACTAAGGTGCCACAAGTACTCCTTGTTCTTTTTGCTGATACAGACTAACATAGCTACCACTCTGAAACCTGTAAAATGGAATAAGCACTTTTTGGCAGGTGAAGGAGGAGAGACGGCTGTGCTACATATGAAAAAGTAAAATGACAGTGTTCTAGATTCCCACATGGCAAAGTCTAATGTTCTGACCAGTGCACATATATATCAGGTAAGATGTGCACAATAATACTGCTTTTCTTCATATATATAACTTGAGGTTTTCAATCTGACTGACAGAAAGAAGACTAAAAATATCACAGCTCTATGTGCAGAGATAAGAAATGCAGCACTGACTTTCATTTAACATATTTTGATGTTTTCAGGAACAAGATGGTGCCAGGTTGAACAATGCACATCACTAGTTGCTGGAGATAACCAAGAGAAAGCAATAATATTGTGCACATCTTACTTCTTGGGAAGTTGATAAAAACATGTAATTTTAGAACATATCAACCCTGCATGAAATACAAATCAAAAGGATCAATGTAACACTGAATATAAAGTCTTCATAGCAAGCAATTATGTTTATAAGGATATATAAAACAGAATATTTAAAGTGAAAAGCCCTTTCCTAAGACTGAAAACCAACAAGATCTGGATTAAATTGCTATTTACTGGTGAAAACCTACTGCAGAAAGCAGGAGAGGTTACTCCCCTTGTGCAGTAACTGTAGTTCTTTGAGATGTGTACCATTATGGGTGCTCCACTTCAGGTGCTTTGCCCCCCATGCAACTTTGATGGGAGATTTTAGGTAGCACTGCCTGTTCAGCCCACGCATGTACCCTACACAGCCGCATGCTCCGCACCAAGGCTATACAGAGCTGCAAGAGCAAACCACCCTCCGTTCCTTCTCTTTTGCAAAGCTCCATAGTGGAAACTCCAAAACAGAGGGGAAGGAGGGCAGTTAGTGGACCACACAGGGAGAAACACATCTCGAAGAACTACAATTACTGTACAGGGTGAGTGACCTCTTCTTCTTTGAATAGTGTCCTAGGGGTGGCTCCACTTCGGGTGACTATCAAGCAGTACTCACTGGGGGTGGGAAAAACTTTGGAGTTGAGTCCAAAACTGAACATACTATAGTACAGCCAAACACAGCATCTGAAGCTGAGTTGTGGATTACTGCATAATGTTTCAAAGAAGTGTGTATGGAGGTCCAAGTTGCAGCTCTATAGATCTCAGCATTCTTAAGACCACAGAAGTAGAAAGGGGTCTTGTTGAATGGGCTAGGACCCTAGAAAATGGTTGAAGATTATTAGATTGAGAACAAGAGATAATGCATCCAGATATCTATCTAGGGTCTTGATTGAAAATTGAGGATCCCTTAGCCTTGTCAGCAAGAGAGACAAACAACCTGGAAGATTTTCTAAATGGTTTAGTCCTGTCCAGGTAAAAGGCTAATGCCCTCTTGACATCCTCCCTTAGTCCAGTGTGGTTTAGGGAAGAAAACTGGAAGATGAATGGTCTGGTTAATATGGAACTCAGATGACACCTTTGGTAAGAATTTGGGGTGTGGCTGTAGTGTAACCTTATCTTTGAAGAATACTGTGAAGTGGTGATGTATCATTAGAGCCCCTATCTCTCCAACAATTCGAACTGATGTATTGGTTGCCATGAAGGACATTTTCATTGATAAGTTAAGTACAGAACAGGTTGCCATTGGCTCAAAGGGAGGTCTCATAGGCATCTAAGCAGCAAATTAAGGTCCCAAATCTGGGTAAGATGTTTGACTTGTGGGAAGAGATTCCTCAAACGCTTGAGAAACCTTACCATCACTGGCTCTGCAAAAGCTGAGAAACCTTCCACCCAGGGAATGAAAGGTTGTAATGATGAGCAACTGTACACTCAAAGAACTCAAGGACAGCCACATCATCTTTAATTCAAGGACACAGGTGAAAGGTGTCTTAGACTGCACCAGTGGCTGATTCCTGACCATTGCTGTAGATAAGCATTACAGGTAGATCACTTCCTACCCTTTTCACTTCTTCAGAACAGGGTATTTTTAACCCCACAAACCTTCGATAAGTCATGCATTGAGGCAAAGAACTTGGAGGCTGGGGTAAAGAATATGACTGGCATCCTGAGAGAGAATATGAGGGGTAGCCTGGAGGGTGATTAGTTGACAAACTGCCAAGTGGATGAGGTAAGGAAACGATGCTTGTAGCGGGTATGTCTGAAACACCAGTGTAACTCTGGCCTTGTTTTACCTTATTTTGATCAACACCTTCGACATTAGAGGTGTTGTGGAAAATGCATACAACAGACCTGAGTCCAATGAAGGAGAAAGGCATCTCCCAGTGAGTGGCGACCTAGTCCCCCTCTCGAACAAATGGGAACACTTCCTGTTCTTAGCAGTGGAAAAGAGGTCTACCTGCGGAATGCCCCAACACCTTAATATGCAGTGGAGAATAAGGAGATCTATCTCTCATTCATAATCCTGAGAGAAATACCTGCTGAGGGCATCTGCAGTTATGTTTTGAACAATCAGAAGGTATGCTGCCGAGATGTGGGTTTGGTTGAGTATGTACCAATTCCAAAGTCTCACTGCTCCAGTGCAGAGGGAGGGTCTTCTCACTCCCCCTTCTTGGTTGATATAAAACATGCATCATATTGTCTGTCATGATCTTTACATATTTGCCTGTGGTCAATGGCAGAAAATAGAGACAGTAATTCCTGATTGCCCTGAGTTCCATTAAGTTGATGTGTAGAGGAGTCTCACGAGATGACCACCTGCCCTGAGCAGTGTGAGTGTCAAGACCTGCACCCCATCCCCACAGAGATACATCTGTTATTATTACAACCGTTGGGGACAGTTGAGTAAAGGATGCTCCTGTGCAAATGTTGTCAGGGTCTTTCCACCAATCGAGATTAGTCTGTTCAAGCTGTTGCTCAGAGAATAAAGAGTTCTGAGTGACCCCTGCAGGCACTGCATGTGTAACCTTGCCTGGCTTATTACAAAAGTACCAGCTGCCACATGCCCCAACAATTGGAGACTGATGTGGGTTTTTGACTGATGTTTGGGCCTGACTTGAATTGTGGTGACTAAATTCAATAGGGTTATAAACCTGTGCTTTGGGAGGCAGGCTCTGGCTGTTACTGCACTGAGGTAAGCTCCTATGAACTCCAATCTTTGCAATGGAGTCAAAGTGGACTTTTGAATGTTTAACTGAAGTCCCAGTTTGAGAAACAGTCATATGGCCTTCTGAGTGGCCAACAAGGTCTTGTTGTAAGAATGCCCCAATCGTTGAGATATGGGAATATTAGAATTATTTTTCTGTGAAGGCAAGCTGCCATCACTGACTAAGACCTTTGAAAACACTCTGAGAACAGAAGGAAGGACGACTGGGAACACACTGTATTGAAAGTGGTCTTGTCTTACAGTGAAATATAAGGAACTTTCTGTTAGAAGAGTGAATTGCTATATGAAAATATGCATCTTTAGGTGGAGGGCTACCCGCTACCCTAGTTATGTAGCCAAGATGCACACTGAGCTGGGCCCCTGACTCCCGCTATCCACCTCCCACTATCCACTCCACCTCTTGGCCCTGCTGCATCCAGGCTTCCCCAGCCATGCCCCAGGTCCACCCTGTCTGTCCCTCCTCCAAATCAGGCCTCTTCCCCCTACACTCTGGCCAGCCCTCCAAGCCTACACAGGGGTGATGTGCATCTTAGCTATTTATTTTCTGGATTTCAGATGTTTACATTTCTGTTACCTTCATTCCCACCTCAGATCCCAGCTCACATGGAAAGGCAGGGAAAAGGGGTCAGACTCCCCAAGTGGAGCAGGTCCCCCAGTTTCCAGAGCACACAGCAGGCAGGGAGAAGGGCTCAGACCCTTCTAGAGGGGTAGGGTTCCCCCATATCTCATCACACAGACAGAAGGGGAGAATTCAGTGCTGACAGTTCCCCCCACATCCCTAAACCCCCCATCTTCCTGCGCTACCCTCACATTCTCCAACCCTTCCTGTTTTATTCCCTCCTACTAATCTCTCTCCTTCGCCTCCCCCATACCTGAGCTCCCTTCCTACCACCTATTCCCATTTCTCTTCCCCATTATACACCCATCCCCTGCTGCCTACCTAAACCCCTCTCCTCCATTACTATCTACCCTCGCACCCCAATCACCTCTTCCCTCCCAGTGGGCATTCACAGGTGTAATTTATTTTCTTTTCAAAAAATAGTTTTTGCATCATGTTGTACTCAGATTTTTCCAAATAATCAGTAAATAAACACACACATTGACAGAGGCAGGTTTTTCCCAAATGTTTACAATTCATTCTCAGATTTCTGCCCTGGGTGGGTTCAAAGTTGCAGGCTCAGAAAGGTGTTAGTTAAGTGGTCCCATTCAACTCAATGAGATCATAGAATCATAGAAGATTAGGGTTGGAAGAGACCTCAGGAGGTCATCTAGTCCAACCCCCTGCTCAAAGCAGGACCAATACCAACTAAATCATCACAGCCAGGGCTTTTCAAGCCGGGCCTTAAAAACCTCTAAGGATGGAGATTCCACCGCCTCCCTAGGTAACCCATTCCAGTGCTTCACCACCCTCCTAGTGAAATAGTGTTTCCTAATATCCAACCTAGACCTCCCCCATTCCAACTTGAGACCATTGCTCCTTGTTCTGTCATCTGTCACCACTGAGAACAGCCAAGCTCCATCCTCTTTGGAACCCTGCTTCAGGTAGTTGAAGGCTGCTATCAAATCCCCCCTCACTCTTCTCTTCTGCAGACTAAACAAGCCCAGTTCCCTCAGCCTCTCCTCGTAAGTCATGTGCCCCAGCCCCTTGATAATTTTCGTTGCCCTCCACTGGACTCCCTCCAATTTGTCCACATCCTTTCTATACTGGGGAGCCCCAAACTGTACGCAATACTCCAGATGTGGCCTCACCAGTGCCGAATAGAGGGGAATAATCACTTCCCTTGATCTGCTGGCAATGCTCCTACGAATGCAGCCCAATATGCCGTTAGCCTTCTTGGCAACGAGGGCACACTGCTGACTCATATAAGCTTCTCATCCACTGTAATCCCCAGGTCCTTTTCTGCAGAACTGCTGCTTAGCCAATCGGTCCCCAGCCTGTAGCAGTGCATGGGACTCTTCCATCCTAAGTGCAGGACTCTGCACTTGTCCTTGTTGAACCTCATCAGATTTCTTTGGCCCAATCCTCCAATTTGTCTAGGTCACTCTGGACCCTATCCCTACCCTCCAGCGTATCTACCTCTCCCCCCAGCTTAGTGTCATCTGTGAACTTGCTGAGGGTGCAATCCATCTCATCATCGAGATCATTAATAAAGATGTTGAACAAAACTGGCCCCAGGACCGACCCCTGGGTCACTCCGCTTGATACCGGCTGCCAACTAGACATTGAGCCGTTGATCACTACCAGTTGAGCCTGACAATCTAGACAGCTTTCTATCCACCTTATAGTCCATTCATCCAATCCATACTTTTTTAACTTGCTGGCAGGAATACTGTGGGAGACCATATCAAAAACATTGCTAAAGTCAAGATATATCACATCCACTGCCTTCCCCATATCCACAGAGCCAGTTATCTCATCATAGAAGGCAATCAGGTTGGTCAGGCATGACTTGCCCTTGGTGAATCCATGTTCACTGTTCCTGATCACTTTCCTCTCCTCCAAGTGCTTCAAAATGGTTTCCTTGAGGAATCATCTCCATGATATTTCCAGGGACTGAGGTGAGGCTGACTGGTCTGTAGTTCCTCGGGTTCTCCTTCTTCCGTTTTTTAAAGATGGGCACTTTTTCCTTTTTCCAATCATACAGGACCTCCTCCGACTGCCATGAGTTTTCAAAGATAATGGCCAATGGCTCTGCAATCACGTCAGCCAACTCCCTCAGCATCCTCGGATGCATTAGATCTGGACTCATGGACTTGTGCATGTCCAGCTTTTCTAAATAGTCCTTAACTTGTTCTTTCATCACTGAGGGCTGCTCACCTCCTCCCCATATTGTGTTGCCTAGGACAGCAGTGCGGGCGCTGACCTTGACTGTGAAGACCGAGGCAAAAAAAGCATTGAGTACTTCAGCTTTTTCCACATCACCTGTCACCCCATTCAATAAGGGTCCCACACTTTCCCTGACCTTTTTCTTGTTGCTAACATACCTGTAGAAACCCTTCTTGTTACCCTTCACATCCCTTGCTAGCTGCAACTCCAGTTGTGTTTTGGCCTTCCTGATTACACCCCTCAGCTGAAGAATACTCCAGGGAAACAATAAGTCTGAAATGTGTGAGCTGCTCCATTCATGTCAGTGGGTATTCTCTTACCTACCCAGTGCTGGAACCTTTCTGATGCGTGTCAAGCATACCCAATCTAAGCTCCTCACCCCAGTCTCAGCCTTGAGTTCTTGATGCATGCCCTGAGAATGCCTGTTCTAGGCTCTCCACCCACAGGAGCATGAGATTCTGTCTCAGAGGAGGAGAGATGGGCTCAGACCCCCTTAGAGGGACAAGACACCCCAGATTCCATCTCACATGGGAGGATAGGAAGAAGGACTCAGACCCTCCCTAGAACAGCAGGCCCCTTGAACCTGGCTCTCCTGCAGGGGGGTGCGGGGGACAGACTGCCATAGATGGACAGGGAACCTGGCAAACACAGGAAGTCAGGGAGCGGGGCTCAGACACCCCTGGAGCGCAGTGATACCCAGACTGCTGCTCACATGAGGAGGTAGGAAGAGGGGATCAGACCAGGTAAACCCCCTTCAGAACCTGGCTCAGATAAGGAGGGCAGGGTCACACCCCTGTAGATGGGTTTGGAGCTCCCAGATCATGGCATACACATGGGAGAGGAATGTGGGGCTCACAGGCACCTTGCCCCTATTCTCCTCCAGTCCCCCTGTCACTTACTCCTGTATCCCCTTTTCCAGTGTCCTACCCTCTCCACTCCCACTCCCCCTAGTCTCCATCCCGTCCCCATCACCCAATTCCCTAACCCTTTCCCTCCCATTTCCTCATCACTCTTACCTCCCAGCAAGCATTTGCTGTGTAGTTTATTTTCCTTTTAAAAAATGGTTTCAGCACCTTCTGAATGTTCTGCTGTATTCATATTACATTTCCCCAAACTAAACATCCTCTTTTGATAGAGGTAGGCTGGAGCAATAGGCCTGTTTTTTTTTACTTAGATTTCTGTCCTAGATGCCTGGGGTGGTGCTTGGATTTGATTACCATGATATATCTTCAGCACCACCCAGGTACTGTGATGTATAGGTAGTTTTCCAGATAGTTAGCCTCTCTCTCTCTGCACATACTTGATGTACGTAATTGGAGAAGCAAACTCTTTTTCAAATAGCATTTTAATTTGATTTCTCCCCATATAGCTGGTGGGCATGATGCACTCTGTCAGGGTAACCCTTGAGCATCTGAGTCCCTAGTGCTATGATCTGAGCTCCAGTTTGAGCACGATCTGTGAGCAAAAAAAGGTCACCAGATTTTATTAGCTTTAAGAAAAGCTGTTTTTTCCCAAGTGCTATATCTTGACTTGGGCAAATGGCACCAAATTTGGATCACTAGCAGAACCCTAAACCTTCAAAAGGCACAGCAAATGTCAATCTGATTAACTGTATGGGTTTTAAAGCACTTAGAAGAGATGAGCTTTCAACAGAATGCTAATTTCCTCCCAAGCCTTCTCCCTTACAGTCAACACCCCCTTCACCCCTTTGCCCTATGTAAATCCCTTCAAAAACTCACTTCTACCATCTCATCTATTAGAAGTGAGAGGAAGGGAAGATTAACACCACCACCACCACCAAAAAAGAAAATCAAGATGCTTACATGCTTTACTGAGCAACTATATTATCTTACTACCCTTGTCCTCCTTCTCTCCTCACCCTTCTTCACTGTCTGTCTGTGATCTTCACATATCATGTAATTCAGAGTATACTCTTTGAAGAAAGATTTGTGTTCTGTGAGGTAGCAACGGTGCTGTACAAATATTTTATTTTGATGGAACAGACACATTTTATTATTATTATTATTTATGTTACAATGTTTCATTTAAATTGCTGCAATTAAATTTGAGATCTTTTGAGTAATGGTTCTTCAAAGCCTCTCTCTCTCTCTCTGGGTAGTCTATACTTACGGAGGCGTGTAGAGTACAGACACTGCATGCACAGCTAGTACAAGTATAACTAGCAGTATAGATGGTGAGGCACATATTAGGCAAGTAGAGTGCCCTACATTCCTGAACCCGCAGGGTATACACCCTACATGGCTCTCTACATGCCAAAGCAATAACTCCCATGTCTACACTGCTATTTTTAGCAGTGTAGTGTCCCGCTGCAGGAGCCTTGCCTGACTGCCTCCCTCCTACCAGAGTTTTTCTTGCCATAGTGAAAGCGCAGAGCTGTCCCTTGGGTAGGGCAAATCGGGGTGACCGCTCCAGGCCCTGCGCTTTGGGGGGCCGGGTGTGATTGGCCGGCACGGTCGGTCCTGAAAGAGACGAATCCGTCACTTCTGCCCCAGGCCCTGCACCCCACCTAGGAACGGCCGTGGTGAAAGGTTCTGGCAGCAGGGAGCTGTGAGAGCCTTTCCACACTCTTCTCCCCACCAGAGCTTTTCCTCACCACAGTGAAAGGCTATGTCAGTGCAGAACTGCCAGAGCCTTTCCCAACGGTGTGAAGCTACGTGAGAAATGCCTGTACTCTACACACCACTGTAAGTGTAGACAGAGCCTACCTGAAATGCACAGGTTTTACCTTACCTGAAATGCACAGAATGTACAGAATAGATGACAGGATATAAGGTTTTTAATATGGAAAGAGCTACAGGCGATGGCTTAAAGGGTTTAAGCAAGCCAGAATGCAAATAACTGGAAATTACATGCAGCCTGGGTTGTTGATGGCTTTCAAAAGTAGCTGGTAAGCCTAATAAATATAAATCCAAGAAAAACAATCCCATTCCTACCCATACAAGGACCTAATCTCAGTTTCTTTTCGACATTATTCCAGATAAAAGGATTATCATCTTATTTTGAACCGTAGATTCACAGGGGAAACAAGGAATATGTTGCATCCAATTTTCTAACAATCATGTTTTAAAAGCTTACCTTGATTCTTTTGTAAATTTAAGTCCTATTTTTATTCAATTTAGTTAAATGCACACATTTGAAATATGAAATATTACTCCCACAAATTATGGTATTTCATCAGAACTATAAACAAAATGCCATAAATAAGGCTTGCATTAGAAGAATAGAAGTAATTTCCAAATAGTTACTGTTTAAGGCATGCTACTTTTTATGGTTAAAAAACACATTGTATGTTATAAGGACAGTTTTTGTGTGGAATACATACGAATTATCTTAGTTCCCTTGATATTATTGCCTAACAAAATTTAACATTATTTCCCCAGAGAAAAAAATTAGGTTTTTAATTCTGTTTTGTCATTTATTTTAAATAAAATGTCCCATACAAAATGTAAAATAAGTGACAGCTTCTACAATTTCCATCAAATATGTATCACTATATTGTACACCACATAAATGTGGTCATAATAACCATGAGTAGGAGCTAAGTCAATACTGCAAAACCAAACCAAACCAAAAAGATCATGAGGGTTCAACGCAGATTTAAAATGAGTTTGCTTTAGTTGTGTTCACACCCCTTTTGTGTTGCCTTTCTGAAAACGCTGAAAAGATTTTGTCTGGGAAGAATGCTTTGAAAAGCTTACTCAGGATTCTATGCTGCTGGCTTTTGGCCTGGTTTCAGTGAGAGAAGATTCCTTGCAGCCTGTTTAACTGGTTTGGTGTGGACCTAACCTAAGAACCAGCTCAGCTCTTACATTTGCACTTGGGAGCTTTCTTGGTGGTGGTAGTTGGGGTCAAATAATGGTGAAATCTTTTGGCCTTTTGCTTTCCCTTGCAGTCTCAATCTGACAATTCTGAGGAAAGAGAGGGTGCTGCCCCATGGTGCTTCCCTATGAACTTTCCTCAGAAACCTAGGAGAAGATATTTTTGAAGATAGTAATTTTGAGGAGGAAAAACCTAAAAGCCAATGAAGAAAATTAGAAAAATGTAGTTTAAAATAGTCCAAAAATCCTATGGAAAGCTTATTACAAAAGGAAATGTGGAGCCTGTGTCTGCACAGGTTTGAAAGCAGAGGGAAATTCTTTCTCAGAGCTGGTCCTAAACCCTGGCTCATAACCAAAGATCTAGTTTGCCTCCAGTTGCTAACGGAGGGAAATGCCCCCACTGTAGAGGCATGTCTGACATGGAGGACACAGAGAAATTGTAATTTCCCTTTTGTTTATGGAGTTTCAGGTGATTCAGGTAACACTAACTTTTAGGCCACACTACAGACTAGGAAGTCACCTGTGAAGAAGAATAAAAGAGAAAGATTGTTTGCATGTATTTGTTCTTAAAAAAAAAAAAAAAAGAGAAGTGTAAATATCTTGTAGAAACTTACCCTTTATTTTCAGTTTAACACATACCATTCTATATACCATTTTTCATATTAAGGTAATTTTCCAATTGAAATTATGTGCTTAAGTAGTAGTAGTCTTTCAATTCCATAAAGTGTGACACTACATTTTGTCAAAAAATATTCCTTCTTCTAAATGTCTACCGCAAAATCTGACGTTAGACCCCAGGAGATCATACGCGTTTTGTCTTGAACTGTAATTTATTGTATTTGGGTTCACCTGTAAATGGCAGATGCTGGATAAGATCCTGTGTCATAACTGACCCTCACTCGACCACGGTACAGCTCCACTGCTATGTGATCTCTGTCACCTTTGTACAGCAGGATTCCACTGTCCTCATCTGTGGCAATCTAGTGAAAAAAGAAACACTAATTTATAAGGAAATGAATCCAAATAAACCTGACATGCTAAATGGGTTTCACTCATTCCCATGGCCATTACCAATATTTCTTTCTTTGTTATAAAACATTAATTGGGATAGTCAGATGATAAAAATCATTTTTTCCCCTATCAGTTATCCATCAGTTGTGATGCTAATTTCAATGGTGATTCTAGTTCTCTGTAGGTCAGAGAGTCTAAAGTTTTTAACTGACCTAATGACAACTTTTGTATGTATGCATTTGTTTTATATGTATGCATTTCTCCCCCATGATACATGATCAGGACACATGTCAACTTGCAGTGATTTATGGTGAAGAAAATTACCACAGCTCAAGATCAGTTCTTGCTAATGTACCCCTTCTTACCTGCAGAGTGATGTTGGTCTGAGGGCGAACCTTGCTTGAAGGAATTTGCAAGTAGGATTCTTTGTTCACAAAGTTTACGCTGACCAGCTTTTCGCATTTGTCACCCTGGTAACCTGACAAACACTGACATATCGGTTCATTTACTTTTATGATGCACTGAGCTCCATTCTGACACTCATAGTTATCACAAGGGCTGGTGCGAGGGAGAACCATTGGTGGTGAAAACTCACAAAAAAGGCCACTAAATACAAACACAAAAACCAGTATTTCAGACAAAATCACCCCATGGTATGATAAAAATATAAATGTTTGTCCTGTCTTCAAGTCTCTCTCACCTGTACCCTTCCGGGCATATACATGTATACCCATTCACTGCATCAGTACACTGTGCTCCATTTTTACACTTGTTGTCTTGACAGTCATCATAGTCAATATCACAGTGTTCTCCTACATATCCAGGTGTGCAATCACATCTATTGAACAGGAAAGTATATTGGTTAGTACTATGCCTGTCTATAAAAACAATATACATAAGAAAATGCCAGAGATGGAGTATTTTATGAACTGATTCTGAAGTGCAGCACTATTTAGAAAATCAATTTTTCGAGTCACATTTTAACATAATGCACTATTAAAATATAACTTTAATATGGTGTTGAGAGCCTGTATATATTGATTAATTACATCAGAGATCTCCAAACTGTGGGGTGCATCCCTTTAGGGGGCACCCAGCTTTGCTCCTGGCCCCAGTCCCGGCTGCTGGCCCCACGCCCCCGGCTGCTGGCCTCGGCCCTGCTCCCAGTCCTGCCCCTGCCCCCGCCCCCAGCTGTGGCCCCAGCCTCGGCCCCCTTACCCTTGTCCATGTCCCCCCATCCTGGAGCAGTGGCCCCGCTCCCGGCTTTTTTTAAGTTCATTGTCCTTATTCTGCTGCTCTCACTCCTTCCTTTCCTTAGAATCATGAAATCTATAATTTCATGATCACTTTCATCCAAATTGCCTTCCACTTTCAGATTCATTACCAAATCCCCTTAATCAGAATCAAGTCTAAAATGGCTTCCCTCCTGGTTACTGCCTTCACTTTCTGAAACAAAAAGTTGTCCCCAAGAACTTACTGGAAATGTTGTTTTTTGCCATATTACTTTTCCAATAGATATCTGGGTAGTTAAAGTCCCCCATTACTACCAGGTCTTATATTTTACCCTTTACATTGTGGTTACTGATTATCTGATATTATATCAAGTATATTTAGTGTAAATTTGAAGGGCCCTCATGAATCGTTCTGATAGCTCTGCTTGGAATATATGAGTGTAATGTACATCCACTCAAAATAAGTAAATATGGTAAACTTAGTTGCTGGGAGTCAGAAAAATAGTCCAAGACTTGTGTTCTTGTGCAGAATATTTTCTTTGTCAGTTATTAGACAACAATGAATGATGCAACACTGCATTTACACAGGCATATTAGAGTGATCACAACTGTTTTTTTTAAATTTCAGCTAACAGAATTTAAAAGAACTAACTCTGTTGCATCTGAACCAAAGTGGTCGCAGTATGGTTATTTTTATTTTATTTAACATAAGAAAATAAAAACTGACTTGAAGTGATGTATTTTCAATACTGTATGCAGGGCTTTGACAATGCAAATCTCATCATTAACGTTAATGGGAGTTCTTCAGTTAAAGCCTCACACATTAAGTTGAATGAGTGCTCAGAATTATTTAGCTCACAGATCAATGGACAAGATTACAAATCCATATTTGCAATAACACAGCTGTCTAAAAGTTAACTATATGTTCTCTCTTTTACCAGACACCTAACTACATCAGTCTTTGTGATTACCTCACTGATTTTTCACTCAGTCTCATGCTTTTATTCCTACAACTTGTTTAGAAGTACTGAATTTAAATTTAAATGCCTATAACTCTTTAAATTAGGCCCATCGATAAAAATGTATCCAAATCTGTTTGAAGTCTTTTATCTGACAAAAAGAAATGAGTAAGTGAAGGAAAAACGAGTATAAAGCACACTATTAAGAAGTTGAAAAGCTGACTAAGTGAGATGCATGCTCAAAGCTACTGAATGTGTCATTTTCTGGTTTAAAATCTCAAAGTGTAATACGGAAGTTTTATGTTCTATGTAACAAAGTACAAGAAGCAACAATAGTTTTATTGATTGACAATATGAAAATGAATAAATGCATATCATGTACAACAATGTTCATCAAAATAACTCTTAATATTGTGATCCACTTTAAAATTATTAGCTCCACTGCATGTAGATTTGAATATTTCCAAATAAAGTCTGCCTTTTTTAAATAACCTGTTATTTAAAATGTGCTAAGAATATCAATTTTAATGGCATAAGCTGATTTTGAACACAATAAAATATATCACATAAAACAGGTTGCTCATGAATGACAGTTGAAAGCAGCAGGTTTCCTAAATCTACTAATCTAAAGTCCATTAAAATACTTTTTAAGAGTGCATACTAATTAATGTTAATAAGGATGTCTTGTAATTAAAGATTAGTCTTCCTGGTGTTGAACTTCCTTATTTTATAATGGCTT
Organism: Platysternon megacephalum; assembly: GCA_003942145.1. Taxonomy (NCBI): domain Eukaryota; kingdom Metazoa; phylum Chordata; order Testudines; family Platysternidae; genus Platysternon; species Platysternon megacephalum. Next base: position 24,912,850 of record QXTE01000007.1, read on the forward strand.
CAATGTGTCTTACTAATAACCTGTCTTGTAATTACTACTCACAAAGCAGTACAATAATCCCTCTTTAATTTAACTTAATTATTCCCTTCACAGTCCAAGTTTCCAAAAGGATTTTGTGTAGACTGGCACAGAGAATGAAACTCTCCATTCTTCATTGGTCCTATTTAATCCACACTACTAAAAAAACAGTTAATTCACTAGATACTTTTCAAATTAATACATGGGTGTATATTAAAACAAATGGGTCAGGTTTTGCCATTGATATGTGATCACAATTATTATGAATGTGCATTGATAGCAGAATTGACCCACATGGAAACAAACCCTGAAGGGGTGGAGTAGAATAAGAGAATGGTAGAAATAGTGTAGTTGAACTATGACAATATTTTATGCTTACTTGTATCCTTTGGGTGTCAGGATGCACTTTGAGTCATGTTGACAAGGGTTCAAGTCTTGGGCACAGAAATCTAGTTTCTCCTCACACAACTCACCTGCAACATAATATACACTGTCAGTTCAGGGCGAATACCACAATGCCCTGACAATATTTGGCTTTATCTCAATAGCAACGCTTACTATAATCAGCCACTGTGATTTAAATTGTTAACATGGAAAAATTCTATACTTTATAATATGTAAGCAATTGATGTATTCTGATTTTTCCTGATATCCTTCAGGAAACAGCATCTCCAGACTGGTCTTTCCCATTGAGCCAACAGTATAAATGCAATTTCTTGCACTTAAAATTAGGGCTGTCAAGCAATTAAAAAAATTAATTGCAATTAGTCGCACTGTTAAACAATAATAGAATACCATTTAAATATTTTTGGATGTTTTCTACATTTTCAAATATACTGATTTCAATTACAACACAGAATACAAAGTGTACAGTGCTCACTTTATATTTATTTTTGATTACAAGTATTTGCACTGTAAAAAAACCAAAAGAAATCATATTTTTCAATTCACCTAAAACAAGTACTGTAGTGCAATCTCTTTATCAGGAAATTTGAAATTACAAATGTAGAATTATGTACAAAAAAACTGCATTCAAAAATAAAACAATGTAAAATTTTAGAGCCTGCAAGTCCACTCAGTCCTACTTCTTGTTCAGCCAATCACTCAGACAAACAAGTTGGTTTACATTTGCCGGAGATAATGCTGCCCGCTTCTTGTTTACGTCAGGTGACAGTGCGAACAGGCGTTCTTCTCATGGCTCTCTTATAGCCGACGTCGCAAGATATTTACGTGCCAGATGCGTTAAAGATTCATATGTCCCTTCATGTTTCAACCACCATTCCAGGGGACATGCGTCCATGCTGACGATGGGTTCTGCTTGATAACAATCCAAAGGAGTGTGGACCGACATGTTGATTTTCATTATCTGAGTCAGATGCCACCAGCAGAGGGTTGATTTTCTTTTTTGGTGGTTCGGGTTCTGTAGTTTCTGCATCGGAGTGTTGCTCTTTTAAGACTTCTGAAAACATGCTCCACACCTTGTCCCTTTCAGATTTTGGAAGGCACTTCAGATTCTTAAACTGTGGGTCGAGTCCTGTAGCTATGTTTAGAAATCTCACATTGGTACCTTCTTTGTGTTCTGTGAAATCTTCAGTGAAAGTGTTCTTAAAATGAACAACATGTGCTGGGTCATAATCTGAGACGGCTAATAACATGAAATATATGGCAGAATGCGGGTAAAACAGAGCAGGGGACATACAATTCTCCCCCAAGGAGTTCAGTCACAAATTTAACACAATTTTTTTTAACGAGCGTCATCAGCATGGAAGCATGTCCTCTGGAATGGTGGCCGAAGCATAAAGGGGCATATGAAAGTTTAGCATATCTGGCACATAAATACCTTGCAATGCCAGCTACAAAAGTGCCATGCAAATGCCTGTTCTCAGTTTCTGGTGACACTGTAAATAAGAAGAGGGCTGCATTATCTCCTGTAAATGTAAACAAACTTGTTTGTCTTAGCGATTGGTTGACCAAGAAGTAGGACTGAGTCGACTTGTAGGCTCTGAAGTTTTATGTTGTTTTGTTTTTGAGTTCAGTTATGTAAAAAAAAAAAATCTACATTTGTAAACTGCACTTTCACAACAAAGAGATTGCACTACAGTACTTGTATGAGGTGAATTGAAAAATACAATTTCAAAATACAATTGAAAAAATACAATCATTTATAGTGCAATATTTGTAATCAAAATAATATACACTTTGATTTCAATTACAACACAGAATACTATATGAAAATGTAAAAAAACCTCCAAAATATTTAATACATTTCAATTGGTATTCTATTGTTTAACAGTGCGATTAAAATGACGATGAATCACAATTAATTTTGCACTTTAAAGTAATTATCTACTTGTGGTGACTAGGAACACACTACTGCCTCTATTTTCTCTCACTGATACAAACAGGCCATCAATATTCTTTTCCCCCTAGTTCAACATGAGCAAACTACACATAGTGATATTATATATACATGCATATATAATTAATGGGCATATATCCTGCCCATACTGTGCTTAGGGATCCACAAATCTAGTGGGTCATGTAGATTCCAAGGATTGCCGCTCTTGGCATTTGCTCCAATTAGCAATGGAAGTAGAGTGAGCAGAGGAGAAGCAACACTGGGTACTGACGGAAGAAAAGGTGAGAAGACTGGGGGTCTCAAACACTCATCCTCACTACTGAAGTGGCCCTTTGCTGTGAGGAAGCAGGAAAGCTGCCATGCAACTGCTTTGACACCACACTCTCACCCATCAGTGCTTTACTGTCTGTTTCCTACAGTGGCTCCATGCAACTGCCACCATACATAGGGAAGTAGTACACAATGGCTTCAGCCTCTTTCCCCGATTATTAGAGGACATGAAAATTGATGCAGAAGGACAAAGCCAGGAGGACAAAGAAGGAGGCATGAGGTGAGGAGCGGGACAGGACCATCTGGGACTTTTTTTCCCCAAAGGGTGTGTGTAAATCCAAATATTGTTGTGCCCTGGACATATCTGATTTAAAAAAACAGCTAATTCACATAATCATTCACTTATTCCTCCTTATAATCATGTGAAACAATGTACAATAATGTTTACAATAAAGATTTTATTTTGTGACTTTACAGTAACCACGAGAGAATCCTTGTTTCTTTATTCAGGATATTAGTTACTATCATATCTTTTTATGTGGTCAAGGAGTGGGTAATTTTTTGATGGGCATGTGCCACACTTGTAGAACACTGTGTTTTAGATCGGTCTCTATAAATACTCAAGGCAAGGGATGACATTTTCCAGGCAGCCAGGGGGATTTAGACATATATTCTATTAAAAAACATGGAAGAGGTATAAATGCCTGTGACCATGATCTTTAGCATCTCCAGTTTGACCAGAAGGTAGTCTGTGAATATGAAGGAGTAAGGGGTACATGTGCTGAGTGAGTTTCTGAGGGTATACACAGTAACCATTCTTCTTCCCTTCCTATGCTCCTCCAACACGAGACAGACTTCTAAGCAAGATAATGGAGTGGCTGATACAGGACTTGATTAATAAATTATTAAAAGGACAGTAATGTAATTAATGCCAATCAACATGGGTTTATGGAAAATAGAGTCCATCAAACTAACTTGATATCTTTTTTTGATAAGATTACAAGTTTGGTTGTTAAAGGCACTAGTATTGACGTAATATACTTAGAGACTTCTGTAAGGTGTTTGACTTGGTACTGCACAACATTCTGATTAAAAAACTTGAATGATATAAAATTAACACGGCACACATTAAATGGGGAATCATCATCAATGGGTGTTTCCCCAGTGGGGTCCCGCAGGGATTTATTCTTGGCCCTATGCCAAATACCTTTTTTAAAACCAATGACTTGGGAGAAAACATAAAATCATCACTGACAAAGTTTGCAGATGACACAAAAATAATTACCAGGACAGGTTGCTGACTCAGAGCAATCTGGATCTTTTGGTAAACTTGGTGCAAGCAAACAGTACACATTTCAATATGGCTAAATGTATACATCTAGGAACAACGAAGGTAGACCATACTTGCAGGATGGGGGACTCTATCCTGTGGGAAGGAGTGACTCTGAAAAAGATTTGGGAGTTGTGCTTTAGGCTGAACATGAGCTCCCTATGTGACTGTATGGCCAAAAGAGCTAATGCTATCCTCTGATGCATAAGCAGAAGAATCTTGAGGAGGAGTAGAGAGGTTACTTTACCTCTGTATTTGGCACTAACATGACTGCTGCTAGAATACTGTGTCCAGTTCTGGTGCCCACAATTCAAGAAGGATGTTGATAAAGTGGAGAGGGTTCAGAGAAGAGCCACGAGAATGATTAAAGGATTAGAAAGCCTTATAGTGAAAGACGGAAAGAGCTCAATCTATTTAGATTAACAAAGAGAAGGCTAAGGAGTGACTTGGTTACAGTCTATAAGTTTTTACACAGGGAACAAATATTTAATAATGGGCTCTTCAATCTACCAGAGAAAGATATAATATAATCCAATGGCTGGAAGTTGAAGCTAGACAAATTCAAACAGGAAATAAGGTGTAAATATTTATGTTTGTGCTGTCCTAAACAAAACAGGCCATTCACAAGCACTAGAGGTAAAGTCAAGACAACCTGTAAAGTACATTGCAGCCATCTGTTGTAGAAGAGCTTGTTTTTCAATTCCATGGCAGGCGTTAACTTAATCTACAGTCCAGTCCCAAACTGGGGTGTTAGTATTCACCCTGGAGGACTGGACTTGCAACTGAGAAAATTCACACAAATAATATTCAACATACAGAAATGCAGATCTAGACTTGGCCATCAGAAAATCCATACCAACAAGATCCACGCAAAGCTTTCCAAAGGGGGTTGGTAGCACACTGCCAATCAATTAAGACATATTTCCTGTAGAGCTGCAGTCTTAATGACACAGACTGCCAATCTCATAAAGCCATGCCAATGTGTATATGAATTAATAATACAAGTCCATGATCTCCTGACACAGGCTGATCGATGGTTCTCAGGGAAATTGCCAATAATAATATTATTTAATCAATATATACAGGCAACTGAAGAAAGTTCAAACACAGGCCACTAGGGCTGACTAACCCACAGGACTTGAATTCTGTTCCCAAAGCCTCTTGCCTTGTCTGTCTGTCAAATGCAAGATTGTTGTTATTAGATCAGTGCACAAAGAATCCTAAAAAAGAATCCCACAACATAACAATATCAAACCAACACAGACCCTTCTCTTCTGAAGGAGTGGTATTCAAATAAATAAATGGTTAAGAGGGAGTAATTCTTCACACACATAAAATCAACTTGCAGAACTCACTGATCAAGAGATTACAGAGGTAAATATTTTTTTAATATTTAAAGGGTGAAATACATCTTGGCAGAGAATTTAAGAGAATTCTAACTCCTGTGATCATAAACTGAAACGAACAAAAAACCTGTTTTATTTACCTAATTTATGTGTGTTCTATAGGCTAGAAACATTTTTAAATGAAAGTTTTTTTACTTCTGGAGCACAATTCTTCATTAAATTATATGACTGTGGAATCGCATAATATATTATGTCCTGATCCTGAGTGATATGAAGATGTCCCTGAAGAATGCTACTGAAACTCAGTATTCACAAGACTCAGACACAAAACCTCCTATAAATGCCCCCAACTTGGATTTTCTTCTTACTCATGCACCGGAGGCTTTCAGAAACTTTCAGTATCAGGCACTATATGCTTAATGAGGTAAGAAGGCAATCCCAGCTCCAGAATACCAGGGACTTTCTAGCTCCCAAGAGTCAATAAGTAACTTGACAAAATTTGGAATCCTACAGACTTCACAAAGGACCCTTAGAAATAATTCAGTATTGAAAACCCGTAATACCTAGAAAAATCCTAACTGACATTGATATAACATGGACAATAATCCCATCATCACTAAAACAACGAGGAGTCTGGTGGCACCTTAAAGACTAACAGATTTATTTGGGCATAAGCTTTCGTGGGTAAAAAACCCCACTTCTTCGAACATGTATTGCTTGTTCCATTGGTTAGAGATTGTGCCAAAGGCTGCATTATTACTGGCATATTATCACTGGCCCTGACATTTTAAATTGCCTGGGGGACTACCAAATGTGGCAGACTTCTCTGTGGAACAGGAATTTAACACTGTGCAATTCTCCTAACCCTCTAGATCTGGACCTGGAGGGTGTACTGAGGTAAAGGGGGCATGGCGAGAGTATACTGCACTCTAGTAACTGTCAGCTGGCAAATGGCTCCAGTTTGTTCTAAACTACACAGAAGGCCAATATCCCTCACGGATAAGGGAGTTTAAAGCCCAATCCTCTAGCTGTGGCCAGTGGATACTGGGTACAGTTGAAGGTTGAGGCCAAAAGTTCAAAAGTGAAACTCTACTGCAAATACAGTTTTGTATTGTTTCGCCTGAAAATATAAGATCAATCCAACTTTGCTAGAATCTGGGCCTACAGTTGCCAAATGGTCTGAAAACATCAGCAACCACTTCTGAGGACCTAGTAAAAGTTTGATTTTTTTATGGAAGCTTTGCACAATATATAGAGACTGCAGTCTAACGTGCAATGACTGGGGTATGAACCTATTGTCTAATTAAAAAGGTCTCCTGACTCTTGTTGACTTGAAGGGATACTACATAATGTGTTCTGGGAGTATGAAAGGAAGGAAAACATTCCCTTACATTTTTCAAAATATTTATTTCAAAAACCCAATGAGGAAACTGGACAAAATTGTTACGTAAATCAAGAAGTCAGTCCAGACAGAAATATTTAGTTCAAACAGTACATTAATAGGTAACCTAAGAAGGGAAATACTGCACTACAGCAAGGAAGTGGGAAATCCTGTGGTCAATGTGGTGAAGAAAGAACATAAAGAACCATATGAACAAAGGCCAGGTTTTGAGTAAATATGATCTATTTGATCAAAACAACCATGGATACTCTGAAAGATTTACAGACAGGAGAAGCGAACTAAGAACAAAGTTTTCAAAGATGCCTCAGAGTGGCCTCCAAAATTTGCACTCCTGAAATGTTATTTTTTGCATCTACATATATACCAGAGAAAAAACATAAAAATAAATAAATAAGAGATACAATGCCTAACTGCTCATCTAAGTATTTGCATAAGCACAGTTGTAGGCACCCAAAATATAAACGAATATAAAAAATAAACTAAAAATTAAATAATAAAAAAAACTTGTAGCTGTTGAAGAATAAGCATGAAAAACTTAGTAGCACATTTTTTAGGTGTAATGATTTGAAGAACACTTCTGAAAAGTTGTTCCTAAGAGAGTAAATAGAGGGACAAAGACTGAAGTTCTAAAATCATGAGTTCTCCAGAATTTAATCAGTATGGACAAGTTGCAAGGGAGAAAATTAATTTACAAAAAGGAAGAGATAGTGACAAAAGTGAAACACCTACAAAAAGAAATGGCAGATTATGTTTTTTGTCTTTATTCAGAAGGAAAATTTTGGAAAGCCACCTAAATCAGGAATTGTAGCTCCAGTTTTTTAAAACATACTTCAGGTAAGAAAAACGGTTGTGATACTACTGTGCATCTTTAAATTCAACAAAGTTTCACTTCAATGTTACATGTGTACAGTCATCCACTCATTCACCCATTTAGTAAAATGATAACTGTGGCTTTCGTAAGTTCCCTGCCAAGTGATCAGATTCTTAAAGACTAGAAAATTGCTATACAACAAGAGTTATATTTTCTAAATCATTTAGAAGATCAAGCAATGATAGATTAATTAGTTTAAATAGTCAGTTTTGCAGAAAATATATCAAAAACAATTCTATAAAATAATTCCACAGTTTAATTAGGAACAGGAAACATCATTTTATGCATCAGATATGTTGCTTAATTATTTTGCTCAACCTCAATCCTCCAATGGAATTCCACTCAAGTAAATGGGATTCTATGTGGGCATTGGGGACCGAGCTAGCAGATCCTATTTCAAGAACAAGGCCTAAAAGTTCATCAAAGATATTTTTGTTAGATAAAATGGATGTTATACATTTGGACTGTCAAACAACATATTAAAGATGGTTGATTTACCATAGGTGATCCTTGGTTATCTAGTGGGAAGAGTTTATCAACTGGTCAGATTTATATATTAGTTTTCTGTCCTCGCCAGATTATAATTTATGTTAATGACTTGAATGAGAATATTTAATAGCAATTATCCAGGTTTTCTAAAGCTAAAAACAGTAGCAATATAATAAATAATGAGGAACAATACAATCACGTTCAAAAGGATTTAGATCATTATTATTGTTATTTTGGATAACTGGATAAGTAAATTGATGTGTAAATTACTACATTATTTACAGAGGAGTTGGGAGGTGGTGTAACAGAAAATGAAATTATAAATGAAATAACTTGACAAAGTACCAACCAAGAAAATTATCTGAAGGTATTACAGAAATATTCTTAAACCCATCAGCACTGCAGCAAAGGCAAACAGGATATTAGAATCCAAACCAGGAACAGAATCAAAATAAAATTGACTACTATTTTTTCTTAATCACCATAACAAAGTATACAGTGTTCCAAAGTGTACAGGGCAGGCTTAATGGTAGTTAAAGTAGTGTGTGTGTGTGTGATTATTTTTTATTCTGTGCTAGGCCACCATAAATTGTAAGTCTATTTCTGCAGTCTTTTTACTTTCCATGAAAGCTATACAGTTTTTCCTCCTCATGTTTTTGATTGAAGTCACTAGTTATTAACTACATCTGATTCATACAGCAAACAGATTGTTTTAGAGAATGTTAGTTCTAGTTAAACTATATAGCGTTAAAGTGGAAGGTTGAGAGTTTGACAAACTGTACACAATCTAAATACTGTATCATCTCTAAAACTATTAAAGTACTTGGCATATGAATGGGAAAATATAGTGTAATATAAATGAAACTGTAACCACCACGCCAATTAAAACAAAAGAACAAAGTTTTAAGTTGTTTTAACTAAGATTAAAATACAAAATTCTCAGTGGCATTAGGAAGCAGATTACAACTCAGAGTGTTAAAGTTCCATTGTAAACCACTGAAAATCAGACTGCCAAAATTATTTTAAATATAACTTCTGACTCTGCCTCACCTCTGCATTATTCCAATTTTATACCAGTGGAATTCCGTTCATTTACATCCCATGCTAGTGGATCCCCAGTGCAAGACTGAGACCTTACTTATTACACTGTTTAATGTGATAACAACAATAAAGCAATAATAGGTATTGGCAAGTAAGGACTGTGCAATAAGTATTTAAAAAAAAATAACATCATGCAGAAAAATAATGAATTATGGCCTGATGATACCAAACAGTACTCATGGGAGTAGTCCCACTGAAGTCAATGAATCTAATCACATTACCAAGGATTGTGTACATTCTCAGGATCCGGCTTTTAATTTTGAGTGGAAATGCATCATAATTAGTGGAATGATCACAGTGCTCAAATAATAATTTACAATTGCTTGAGATACACTAGTTATATTAACTGGAATATTTTATTAGGAGCAACCCAGGGTGAGAGTAATAAGAGCATTTCTCTTTAAACTCTCATAAGTCACAATACCAAGGCCATGATTCAGCAGGGTACTTAGGCACACGACTTAAACTGATATGCCTCTCACTTAAATTGGACTACCTAGGTGCTTAAAGTCAGGCATGTGCTTAAGAACCATATTTAACTGGTGCCCAAGTGCATTAGATGCATTTAAATTTTTACTCATTACCACTAGTAAATACTATATATTTGGAAATGTGTAAATCAGGTTATATAATTGGTTGGTATAGTACTTCATTAAACTGAGATAAATATTTAATTTCTATTATTCCTCTTTTTCTTACTGAATTAACAATTAAGACATAAAGGCCTCTGCAATAAACAAACAGACTTATACTGCTAGTAATTTATGATCAGCTAAATGCACTTTCATATACACTAGTAAACTAAGTAGCATAAAATATACATCACATTTCTATACACCTGCTTAATTTTGTCTTTGAACCCTAGTTTACCTCCCCTGAGCTTTTTAATAATTTGATTGTGTGGGTTACAGTAATTACAATATATTATGTTTTTCACTTGTTTCACACATTTCCAATAACGACAACCTTTGTTCTGATTATGTTTTCTCCTTTTAATCTCATATAAAACAGATATTTCAATGAGGAGACATAATTATACAAGGGGAATATCCATTCAAACTTGAATTGGGAACCCTGTGTGCACAGTAGCACATCTACAGTTTATACTCAATTTTAAACAATGTTTTTCATCAACACAAAAAATTCACATTTTGATATTTTTAAAGTTCTGAAAGAAAATTCAGATCATTTATACTTTATGCTGCAAGAATTCAGTGAGTGTAACAAAAGTACTTTGCACACTTATAAAGCAAATTTCATTAAAAAATGACATATGCTAGTTCAGTAGTCAGTGCAGTTTGGTTTTGGTTCAACATTAAAAATAAGATGATGGATTTATTTGTAAACAGTGGTGTTGTGTTTGAATGGTAGCTAGCTTTCTTAACGATATGCACACTAATAGTCATAATAAAATAAACCAATTGTACACCAGCCTGGCAGGGTGGTCACAGAGCAATGAGCTACTATATGAGGGTGAGAGTTAAGACAGGAGCAGGCAAACGTTTTGGCCCGAGGGTCACATCTGGGTATGGAAATTGTATGGCGGGCCATGAATGCGCACAAAATTGGGGGTTCGGGTGTGGGAGGGGGTTCGGGCTCCAGCAGGTTCTGTGGTGGGGCAAGAAATGAGGAGTTCAGGGTGCGGGAGGGGGCTCTGGGCTGGGGCAGGGGTGCGGGGGGG